>OZ016502.1:23113750-23118750 GCA_963966595.1 Physocephala rufipes | reverse complement strand
GCGGATTGATCAGGAATTCCTCGGAGTAGGGTTGCCTTTTGGTTGGGCGGTACACACTCTTGGCAATAATTTTGATCGGTGTGTGATTTTCTTCTTCTTTTGTAGAGTTGCGGTTCACGAATTTTGGTGTCTCGATGTTTACCTGCGAAGTCGCGAATCTTCTGTATTTGTGTATTATGCCAATCATGTTGCGCGGTCATCAACATTTGGCATGGCTCTGTTGCTTTCTTAACGGTGGCTCGGGTGATCATATGCCGGTGACGGTAGCGTTGTCTAAACCTTTTGGCGGTTGAACGGGTGGAGGATTGATCCTCTATATAGTCTTCGCTCTTCTTTTTATCTTTTGTTTTATTTCGGAAGCTCTTAACGAGATCTGGTTGATATATCAAGCGTACATGTTGCTCTTCGTCTTCTTTCGGCAATCTTTGAATAGCTAATGTACAATTGAATTTTGTTAAGAGGTCCATTCCTATGACAAATTCGTTCTGTAGACCCGGAAGGAAATAAACTCGGTGTTTTGATTTCTGTGGACCCACTTCAATGATAACGTCATAACATTGTTGCACTGTGATTATTTTACTATTGGCCAGTAGGACAGTCTGTGTTTCAGTAATTGGAGGAAGCTCTTGAGATAAGCAATCATTTAGACTTGGTCCGATAAATGATAATGATGCTCCAGTATCAAGTAGAGCTTCTATTGGTCGTCCGTTGCAGGAAATTGCCATTTGAAATCGACCGTTTTGTGGTGAGATTGTTTTCTGATATCTGTCGGGAGTCTTTCGGCATAAACAATCCCTTGATCTGATTCCCAGTTTTCCACAGTAGGAGCAAAATATTTGCGGCGGTTGTTTACATGCTCCACGCATGTGTCCAGGCTGCCGGCAGTTCCAACAATGAGTGTTTCTGGAATAGACTTGTGTCGTTATCAGGTTAGATACATGTGGGCGTTGATTGCGAGATTCTTCTCCCCGAATATGCTCGTATTCATCGGTTTGAGTCATAAGGGAGTCAATATCTTTAAAATCCGCTCGCCGAATATATAGTCGATATTCTGCTCTCAAACCTTCGTATATTCGATCGAGCTGATCTTCCTGACACAGTCTTGGATGTTGTCGTATCATCCCCATCATTACCATGATGTAATCCTTGGCCTTTTCTCTAAGCCCTTGACGTCGACGTATGAAGTCTTCCTCTAATCTTTGAAGATATCTGGGCGGTAAGAAGAATTTCATAGCTGCGTCTTTAAATTCCGACCAGCTGCCAACGTCATCTTTTTTATATCGCCACCAATCTCTTGCGCGTTCACGTAGTAATTCTGTCATTGGCAATAGTAACTGATCGTGCTGAATTTTATAGCAATCCGCTAGGCTTTCGATATTTTCTATGAATTCAAGAATCGATCGCGTGCCGTTGAAATGTATATTCCATTTCCTGACTGTATTCATTACTACGCACTCGACTGGTACGTTCACGGCAGCAGGTAATAAGTTCGATGTTGTATTTGCTGGTATGCTAATCGAACATTCGGTTGTTTCTGGTTTTTCAATTTTTCGGTTACGTTGTTCTTTGTAAAATGTGCTGAAGCGTTGGCGCATTTCTTTGACTGTCCCGTTCGTAGACAATCCCAGTAGAGTCATCTGAGCCTCCAGCTCCTCTTTCTTCAGCTTATAAATAAAATTTAAATTCTCGGGAAGGCATTCTTCCTTAGAATTTTCGGGATACGGTGAACTGCTTCGCGAAGAAGACAGTCCCTGCTCGGGCGCCATTTGTAACGAGTTTTTGTTTCCAGCTGGGGCAAGATCAACGGCCCCAGGGTCCATTTCCGAGGGACCTCGTAACCCTCGGCTCAATACCTCGTTGTTGGTGTTGTTTTCCGAATTTCGCACAATTGACGAGATCGTCAATTAATTCACTGACTATAAATAGTTCAGCTCGGACGGTATTGGAACGCTTCTTCGCTGTTGTTGTTCAGATTTAAAACTACTTTTATTCAAATATATTTTCTATAATTTTAATGGCTTATTGCTATATAATTCAGGTGACTTAATTCTATACAATTCAAGTGCCTTAATTCTACGAACCTAAATTTAATTACAATTCAGCTGGCTTAATCCTAATACAATTCAAGTGGCTTAATTCTATTACAATTCAGGTGGCTTAATCCTATTACAATTCAGGTGGCTTAATCCTGTGAACTCAAATTCAATTACAATTCCGGTGGCTTAATCCTATTACCATTCAGGTGGCTTAATCCTGTGAACTCAAATTCAATTATAATTCAGGTGGCTTACAGATTAACTTTAGCCCTATTATATTCCAACAGCGTATGGTAACCACTAACGGATGAGCGGATGAGCGCATATTGTAGCAGGCGGAATAGTTTGAGCGGGCGTATTAGCCGGAATTATTTTGAGCGGGCGTATAAGCCGGAATTGATTTTGAGCGGGCGTATAAGCCGGAAATGTTTTGAGCGGGCGTATAAGCCGGAATTGTTTTGAGCGGGCGTATAAGCCGGAATTGTTTTGAGCGGGCGTATAAGCCGGAATTGTTTTGAGCGGGCGTATAAGCCGGAATTGTTTTGAGCGGGCGTATAAGCCGGAATTGTTTTGAGCGGGCGTATAAGCCGGAATTGTTTTGAGCGGGCGTATAAGCCGGAATTGTTTTCAGCGGGCGTATAAGCCGGAATTGTTTTGAGCGGGCGTATAAGCCGGAATTGTTTTCAGCGGGCGTATAAGCCGGAATTAATTTGAGCGGGCGTATAAGCCGGAATTGTTTACTTAGCAGGCGAGTGCGCCAATACCTTAATCTACCAATGTATAAACCCCGAAGGGCGTCAAAAAGTGGCAGCCGTGTCGAAAACCTTTTTAACTCGATTTTCGATCAAGCTTTTGCCGGACCTCCACGAGGAATCAGGAAATGGATTTTTACATTTCCAAGTTCTGTTTCGTGAGCAAGCCAATTTGTCCGCTGCGGAAACAGACGCTAAGTAGCACTGGTTCGTTGAACCAATGCGGAATTATATTAGCGATAATTTTCGAAAAACAAATATTGAGTAATTTACTTTTCCTAATGGCGGTCGGTAGGCGGCCTTTTGTAAGACATCACTATGGCTGTTATTAACAATAACAGCCATAGTGATGTCTTACAAAAGGCCGCCTACCGACCGCCATTAGGAAAAGTAAATTACTCAATATTTGTTTTTCGAAAATTATCGCTAATATAATTCCGCATTGGTTCAACGAACCAGTGCTACTTAGCGTCTGTTTCCGCAGCGGATATGACGCAGAGTATATGACTAACACTAATACTTTGCCATATGACGGATTTGCGGAAAAGACGGTTGAAAAATTATTATTTTCTTTTGCAATATGGAGATTTGAACCTCCGACTACTGCACCGAAGATAAGCGCTCTATACACTGAGCTGTCATACCATCTTATATTCATTGGAATTATGAAGTATAAGAAATGGTCGACTACTTTTTTTGTAGTATGATGCATTCAAAAATATAAGGCCTAAAAGCAGGCTAGGTATAGAGGTGGGTGCATTAGCAATTAAGTAATGGAGATGACAGGGTGACGGGAAAAATTATTTGTAACGATTATTGGATCGTTACAATATATATATATATATATATATATATATATATATATATATATATATATATATATATATATATATATATATATATATATATATATATATATATATATATATATATATATATATATATATATATATATATATATATATATATATATATATATATATATATATATATATATATATATATATATATATATATATATATATATATATATATATATATATATATATATATATATATATATATATATATATATATATATATATATATATATATATATATATATATATATATATATATATATATATATATATATATATATATATATATATATATATATATATATATATATATATATATATATATATATATATATATATATATATATATATATATATATATATATATATATATATATATATATATATATATATATATATATATATATATATATATATATATATATATATATATATATATATATATATATATATATATATATATATATATATATATATATATATATATATATATATATATATATATATATATATATATATATATATATATATATATATATATATATATATATATATATATATATATATATATATATATATATATATATATATATATATATATATATATATATATATATATATATATATATATATATATATATATATATATATATATATATATATATATATATATATATATATATATATATATATATATATATATATATATATATATATATATATATATATATATATATATATATATATATATATATATATATATATATATATATATATATATATATATATATATATATATATATATATATATATATATATATATATATATATATATATATATATATATATATATATATATATATATATATATATATATATATATATATATATATATATATATATATATATATATATATATATATATATATATATATATATATATATATATATATATATATATATATATATATATATATATATATATATATATATATATATATATATATATATATATATATATATATATATATATATATATATATATATATATATATATATATATATATATATATATATATATATATATATATATATATATATATATATATATATATATATATATATATATATATATATATATATATATATATATATATATATATATATATATATATATATATATATATATATATATATATATATATATATATATATATATATATATATATATATATATATATATATATATATATATATATATATATATATATATATATATATATATATATATATATATATATATATATATATATATATATATATATATATATATATATATATATGCATTCTAT
>OZ016502.1:23036717-23113550 GCA_963966595.1 Physocephala rufipes | reverse complement strand
AAAGTTTGTTTTTACAGTATATATACATATATATATATATATATATATATATATATATATATATATATATATATATATATATATATATATATATATATATATATATATATATATATATATATATATATATATATATATATATATATATATATATATATATATATATATATATATATATATATATATATATATATATATATATATATATATATATATATATATATATATATATATATATATATATATATATATATATATATATATATATATATATATATATATATATATATATATATATATATATATATATATATATATATATATATATATATATATATATATATATATATATATATATATATATATATATATATATATATATATATATATATATATATATATATATATATATATATATATATATATATATATATATATATATATATATATATATATATATATATATATATATATATATATATATATATATATATATATATATATATATATATATATATATATATATATATATATATATATATATATATATATATATATATATATATATATATATATATATATATATATATATATATATATATATATATATATATATATATATATATATATATATATATATATATATATATATATATATATATATATATATATATATATATATATATATATATATATATATATATATATATATATATATATATATATATATATATATATATATATATATATATATATATATATATATATATATATATATATATATATATATATATATATATATATATATATATATATATATATATATATATATATATATATATATATATATATATATATATATATATATATATATATATATATATATATATATATATATATATATATATATATATATATATATATATATATATATATATATATATATATATATATATATATATATATATATATATATATATATATATATATATATATATATATATATATATATATATATATATATATATATATATATATATATATATATATATATATATATATATATATATATATATATATATATATATATATATATATATATATATATATATATATATATATATATATATATATATATATATATATATATATATATATATATATATATATATATATATATATATATATATATATATATATATATATATATATATATATATATATATATATATATATATATATATATATATATATATATATATATATATATATATATATATATATATATATATATATATATATATATATATATATATATATATATATATATATATATATATATATATATATATATATATATATATATATATATATATATATATATATATATATATATATATATATATATATATATATATATATATATATATATATATATATATATATATATATATATATATATATATATATATATATATATATATATATATATATATATATATATATATATATATATATATATATATATATATATATATATATATATATATATATATATATATATATATATATATATATATATATATATATATATATATATATATATATATATATATATATATATATATATATATATATATATATATATATATATATATATATATATATATATATATATATATATATATATATATATATATATATATATATATATATATATATATATATATATATATATATATATATTGCGTACGATAAATTACAAAAGAATGTTTGTTCTTAGCATTGCTGTATATAGTATTTTGAACATCTAATTTTGCGTACGATACGATCGGTTAATCGTACGAAGAATTCATGTATTATGTGCGTACGATTTTTTATTGATTTTTCATGAAGAGATTTCTTAAGACACGTTTTGAGGTTTTAGAAGGAAATGAGATTTTGCGAAAGTAATTTACCTCAAAAGTTGGCCAGAGCGAGAGTTTTGTGGTTCCTTCTTGTAAAGTTAAATCAAACTGCAATTAAATCGCGCACAGCTCGCAACCAAATATCATTACAGTTGGTACAACACCAAAAACAGCAAAACTAACAAATATTTATTGTCAAAGTTTTATGATGAAGGTGAAGGATTGTTTCCAGGGGAGTGAACGCGGTTATAGCGAGGAAATACCGTTTATTCGCTTTCGCACCATATAGCCGTTAATGAGCACGAAACGTAAGCTATTCAGTTATGAAACTTCAAAAAACTTTAAAACTGTTAGCAACACTTAATTATCTGCCAAAAGCGAATAAGACCATTCTTATTCAGACAAAAATTATGTGATCGAATGGTGGCACTAAAGTGCTTGGTGAGATGTACACGATTTCGTTATCCTCTTATCTTTTGATCGGAATTTTTCCTGGTCGCATTTTCAGGATTGTGAGCAAGTGTTCAAGGCATTTTAAAACCGTACGAAATCGAACTTGCAAATGAAGAAGTACGAGGGCCATTTAATGTGATCTCGGTGGCGGTATAATGGAAACGTTTATGCAAGTAATGTGAATTGTTTTTCATTTAATGCCCTTAAGTTTCGATAAACTTATTAGTGGGTATTGTATATTCAATAACTGCAAAAATCAATCATCGTGCTTTAAAAAGTGAGTTAATGGACGCAATAAAATTTGTGTTGTCTATTTGAGTGCAAATAATAAGTACACGAGGCTATATCCGGAATGAGTGACTAACCTCCTTAAATCATGTTCTGGCAACACAGGATTAAAAATTCGCGCAGTCTAAATGGAGACATTGTTGTGAAGACGCTGTGTATTTTTCTCATCGAAATTTCTGAGTTTAAAAAAAATTATTATACAGTCCCATGCCTACTTTTATAAACAAACTTTGAAGATAAATTGAAAAGGAATTTTATAGATGAACTTGTATAGTCCTACGGCAGCCTTCGATATTATAATTTTCGATATTTTGAATCAATTTATTTCACTTTGAAAGCGGATTCAGTACTTAATAAAATTATGAGCTCTGATGTATTAGCGGGCAGTAAATTTTAACTAAATGAAGACTTTTTGTAGTCTTCAGTTTATTTTTATACATTGCTATCTTCTCCACAATATTGTGGATTTACGTTATTTCAGTAAATTTATCTGCTTTGATAATATTTGGTTACTTGGACAAGAAATAAAATAATGGAAAAAGAATGTATATATAGGGTTTTAATTGAACCATTAGAGGTTTCTGTGCAAGCAATTCTTTCACACCTCTTTGAGTGAATCAAAAATTGAGTGAAATTAATATTTTATAAATGGTACAATAATCTCCTTTGTCATAAGGAGAAATTTCATATAAGGAAGTATTCATCGAATTTAGGATTACTAAACCGTAAATATTAATGCTAAATAATTTAGTGATGAAAATATCCAAAAAGAAGATATTTTCGATGCTCCAAAATAATAACGAAAAGTAAGAACATCTTTTTCGACCCGGTCGAAACTTATCCGTGTTATAAATATATAGTTTGATGCTAATAATCAGTTGAATTAGTATTTTATATAAATCCAATGGAATTCATAAAATATAAATCTACTAACTCACCAACACAAGTATTCTCGAAAAACGTCATGCATCATGACGATGATAATTGCACATATTTGCATTAAATAAAATAAAATAATTGCATTAAATTTTGTCTCATTTACGTTTATAAACACTGAGAGTGAAATTCACATGTGATTTCGGCCATTTCCCACAGTAGGACCAAGCCCATTTTTTGCGAGAAAATCAATCGGGTGTGTCTGAAATCCGATTTTACTCGGAATCGGATTTGTTTCCGATGACATTTATGTCGGAGATGTTTCGAATTCATCGAAATTCGAATCTGATATAATCTTTTTATCAGATTTGAGGTGTTCTGAATTCCGATTCATCGGATATTTTGACCGGAATAAATCCGTCAAACATTTTAGATACGGATATGAGAATTGTAAAAGTATTCTGTGGAGAAAGCAAGTGTTTGTAAAGTTAAAATTAAAAAATTATTTTAAAATTAAATAAATTTAAAAAAATGAAATAAATATATAAATTTTTAAAACATCAATTAATTTAAATAACATTTATTATTTGTTTATAATCATGTAATTTCATGAATAGCATTTACAATTAATAATCATGTAATTCTTAATTATAGTTAAATCTATTTCTTTAATTTTTCAGGGAAAAATATAATAATGCAAAGCGGAACAAATATCTAATCGAATTTATGTGGAAACATACATCACCTCAGAGTATACATATACTGAAATACCCGCAGGGGTCAAAATTGTTGTTGGTTTGCCGACAACAGAATAGCACAGACTTTCTTTGCCGTGATGAGCGTTTATTTTGCTGGTAAAGCCAAAGCAATACATTAGCGCTCAAGATTATTCCGACTTACAGCATTATAATGTAAACTCACTGGAAGACATAGACGAAGACGTAGACGTACACGACATGAAGAAAAATTGGTATAATGTAACTTTTTCATGTCGTCTCGTGTGGTTTTATGAGGGGATATTTTGATATTGTTGCCACATGTGAAATATTTTTAAGGATATTCGAGAAAATTTATGAAGGTACATTGTTTCAGCTTAAAATTTTAGTAAATATTTCTTATTATTGGGTATGGCAACAATAAAGTAATAAACTTTTTGACATTTCCCAAAAAATATCAAGAAGTATTGGTGCACAATAATAAAATTGTTTGCTTGTTTGTGTAGTGTGTGCAAGTAAAAGTGTTTACAGTGTATTATAGAGGAAAATAGAAGAAAATTATTAGCGTCAATAACCATAAATTGTGTACAATAAAACAATTATTAATAGCATAAATAAATATTGGAATTCAAGAATGGCATTAGCAATTTTTTCCCTTCTAAATTTATTATAATTATCACCCTTTCTTTGCTATTAATGAATACAGACCGGCAGATTTCGACCAAAAGTGAGTTTACATTATTCGGCGATCTGACAATCAACCCTGAATATACATAGGAAGATCCCATTTTAGACGAACTTTCAGCTTGGGAAATTTTCGTCACTTTTTCGTGTTTATGTTATACCGATCTGTCAAACATACAAAATACATAAACAAAAATTCCAAAAATTTCCAGCTTCGTGTACGTCGTGACTTTACATTATAATGCTGTAAATTAATTGAGCATTTTTATCCCGTTCCGCCTGTTGTGAATACCATAAGTTTATGACTGAATATTCATGGCAGGTGTTGTAACGAGACCACGATTGGGTTCCCTCCGATTCGGCCACCTCTTTACAGCTAGGTTCTCGAAGAAGAAAAATAAATGATCGAGGATTAGGATTAGTTCGAGGGTAAAATTTTGTTATCCATGACCGTTTGCGAACGGTCAAAGGTAACTGCATGTGTATATATATTCATATTAGGTGTCAGAAGTGAGCGTGATCCTCATCCGATTTGCAATACCAAACGGCTTATGATAATAGAGAATTCTTTAGTCCAATTTCATAAGAATATATTTTTTCGTTCTTCCGTATTGGTAATTTCAAGAGATTTCAACGGACAGACGGACAGACACCCAGACGGACGGATATGGCTAGGCCGACATACCGACGTTTCTGAACAAGAATATATTTCCTTTTCCATACCTTCTACATCTATTCTAATGCGCTACAAGCACATTTAATATATCCTTAATTCATGAAGTGTAGGGTATAGAAGAGTTGCAGCTAGTGCCCATTAAATCTAATGAATATTGTGTTCATTGCTATAATTTGTAACTTATCGGAAGGCTAGATATTAGTAAACACACATTTTCTTTAATTATAATCGAAAACAAACTTCTGAAAACATAATTTTTCTAACTTCTAAATTTGTTCCTTGCTTACTCAGTCGAGTTCTTACTCTCAAACGGTTCGGAAGTGTTGAAACAGGGTTCTCTTTAAAAAGTGTTTTCATATCTTAATTTGAAATGCCATGTATTTGTGGTCAACGGGTTGACCGTGCTCAACCGAAAGTTCATTGTCTTAAATGCAACGAGTATTTTCATTTGGCTTGTGAAAATTTATCACAAATTGATGCTGACTTTTTAATAAAATCAAGTAAGCCTTTCTACTGCAGTTCGTGTGCTAGTGTGAGACGAAATTCTTTTCGCTCTCCGCCCGTTGACAAGTCGCTACCTGCAGACTCTGTTTTGATCTCTGGATCCCCAGCTGAATTTTCTCAACTTCAAATCGCAGAAACGGTACTTCCGTCAGAGCATACTCACTATAAAGAGTTGTGCACAACTTTGAACTCTCTCCTTGCTGAAGTCTCATCTCTTAGATCTGAGAGCAAAAATTCATTCCACTTAATTCAATCATTATATGATGATAGAAACTCATTGCTGCGGAATATTAGTGATCTCAATTCTAAGCTCAATACTTTGCTGAGTACACTGCGCGACGAAGGTTACGTCACTGACGCTGCTATCGTTTCTTCAGCGAAATCACAAATTGATGGCACTGCAGCTATGTCTGCTGATAGCGTAGGCTTTGTCGCCCCTCTTGGTCTTCCTTGTCCTTTGTCGTATGCTGCTGCAACTAAAGCTGTTAATATTTCGTCTCCAACGATATATAATGCGGAGAAAATTCCAACCAATAAGAATGTTAACAACACCACATTAACTAAGAAGAGCAACAATTTAAAAAAGAAAGAGAAATTAGATACTCTTAATGGGGGGAGCGCTGTTTCTGCTGCTGTTGCCAAGGTATATCACGATGTCCCAATTTCAGTGACAGAAGATGGTAATCCTTTATCTTTTGCTGCTAACGTTAATGTTTTGCCGTCTGACAATGTAGTGCAGCTTACTCCTAGTACGGTTAAAACTGCGAGCAATAATGATTCTAGAATTAATATTTCAAAAACTAAAACCAAGAGGTCGCATGCTCTTGTCGTCGGAACAAGCTCCAATGCGGACTTGGATGTTGCGGTACAGCTTAAATGGTTCCACTTGTCCTCATTCAAACCTACAGTTTCTGAGGAAGATATCATTAATTACGTGGCTAATCGTACATCTATTAATAAAAATGTATTGTCTTGCTATAAATTAGTGAAGAAGGATGTTTTGCTTTCATCTCTAAAACGGGTCAACTTTAAACTTGGCGTTACAAATGGCGAATTCAATAAATTAATTAATGCCGAACTATGGCCTGCAAACGTCACAGTTCGCCCATTACGCTTTTTCTCTATGAACCAGGACCAGCATAATAATATCTTGGCAAATACTAATGCTTCGAAAAACTAAGCAAAGCATCTATTCTTTACCAAAACGTACGTGGAATCAATTCTAAATTAAAAGATATATATACTCTTAGTATTGGTTTGGAATACATGGTGGTTGCATTTACTGAAACTTGGCTTAAACCAAATGTTAGTAATTTGGAAGTTTTCTTCGATCAATTTGTGGTCTATCGTAAAGACAGAAATTTTGGCTCCACTAATTTATCGAGAGGAGGAGGGGTATTGATTGCTGTATCGTCATCATGTCTCTCATATGAAGATGGATTCGAAATAGAGTTCTGTTGCGTCTATGTTAAATCGGAGTCAATAAGCCATTATATTACATGTTCTTATATACCTCCGAATTCTTCTGAATCAATCTACAATTTACATTCTAAGTGCATATTATCACTGATAAAGAAAATGCTACCTGATGATCGATTAATTGTATTAGGCGATTTTAATCTACCACTTGTCACTTAGGAAATTACGGATGATTCATCATTTTTATTACCTTCCTCGAGTGGCAACGTAGACCTTACGTTCTTAAGTGATATTTCCTCGGCTGGTCTATTTCAAGTTAATAGTATACGAAATTCGAATAACCGCTTACTGGATTTAATTTTCACTGATGACAAAGATAGTGTGGAAATTCATCGCTCGCTTCCTCTTATTTCACCTGAAGACACTTATCACCCTACACTAGAGATTAACCTTTGCACTACCGACATTTGCGTACCAATTAGTAAATGTACGACAAGCAATCAAATTATAGCTTTTAATTTCAAAAAAACGAATTACGTTCAGCTAAAAAATCTTTTAAATGATATATGTTGGAGCCATGCTTTATCTGCTCCTGCTGTTCCTACTTACTCTGGCTTGGATTGTGCAGTGGAGCAGTTTAATAGAATTTTGGTGGATTGTTTTCAGCTTTCCATCCCAAAACGTAAGGTGGTTACCCCATTATATCCTACATGGTTTTCTAAAGAGGTTCGAAAACTAAGGAATTTAAAAACTAAATTCTACAAACTTCACTGTAGTAATAAAACGGATGACATGCTCATCATGAATTCCGCCCTGGTTTGTCAACAACAACAAATTTACTGAACTTTGTTCATCGTATAGTCAACGATTTTAAATATGGCATGCAAACTGATGTCATCTATACTGACTTTGCTAAAGCTTTTGACGTAGTGAACCATAAGCTTCTTTTGTTAAAACTGGAAAAATTTGGATTTTCTCCAGCCTTATTAAGGTGGATTGCTTCATATCTTCAAGGACGCACACAGAGAGTATTGTTTAAACAGGCAAAATCAAGCGTAATTTCTGTTACGTCGGGTGTTCCTCAAGGGAGCCACTTGGGCCCTTTACTATTTCTAGTTTTCATTGATGACCTTCCCTCGATTATACAAAATAGTAACACGCTGATGTTTGCCGATGACTTAAAGATTTTTCTGTCTTATAAAAATGCATCTGATGCCATGTTACTTCAAAGTGATCTAAACAATCTACATACATGGTGTAAAGTTAATTGTATGCAGCTCAATCTTTCAAAATGCAAACAAATTACCTTTGCTCGTTCGAACCAATCAGAGTTCAATTATTCCATTGGAAACCACCACTTAGAATCTCTGGAGTATGTTAATGACCTTGGCGTTACCTTTGACAAAAAGCTAAGATTTCACACGCATATAAATCTCATTACTAACAAAGCTTACTGTATATTGGGATTTATAAAACGCTGGGCGCGTGAATTTAATGATCCCGTGATAACGAGAACTCTATATATGTCGCTTGTTCGACCTATATTGGAATATGCCTCCCCAGTATGGAGTCCTAATTATGATTGTTATATATCCCAAATTGAATCAGTCCAAAAACAATTTCTATTGTTTTGTTTGCGCAATTACTACTATAATTACCAAAATATGCCAACGTATGAAGTTCGTTTGGAACTTATTAATCTTCCATCATTACATCATAGACGAATAATGTTGAATGCTGTATTTATTCTGAAACTGCTGTGTGGACTTACTATCAACCCCTACCTGCTAGGTTGCATCAACATCAATATACCTCGAAGAGCTTCTAGAGGATCTAACTTCATTTATTTGAATTTCTGTAATTCAAATTATCTTCTGCATGAACCACTAAGGAATGCTTGTGCGGATTTCAACATTGTCGCAAATATAGTCAATTTTTCAGATTCGATTCAATTAACTACATCAAAAATTTTACAATTTTTAAAAAACTTATAATTGTAGTACTGTATCTTTATTAATAGCATTTTGTGGTATTCACTGAAGTGTTTTAGCTAATTGAGTAACTACAAAGCTGTATAGCTTAGTTAAGTAAATAAATAAATAAATAAATAAATAAATTACCTTAGTTACCCTTCCACACAAAAACCCAAAAATTTATAACTATTAAAAAGAGCTATGAATGCATTATGTTATTAGGGATGGCTATATTTATTATGCATGGGGTGAGCGTAAGTGAAATATTGCATAAAGAGTGAGAAATAAAATAACGTTGAGAAGACCTTGCCCCAGAAGGTCAAGAGAGTCCAGTAAAAAAACAATTTAAACGTTGTAGAGATTGTAAAGCTCCACCTGATTTTTTATGTACTACACACGAAGGGATTAGGTATAATCACTTTGTGCTTCCGTTTGTAACGGATTAAAAAAGGCGTCGCAAGTATAGAAAATAATATATATTCTTGCTCAGAATAAACTCCTATGTCAATTTATTCTTGCTCATCACTGCTTAGCTCTCTGTCTGTGTGGCTCTCTGTCTGACAAAGCCTACAAAGGTTGAGTTGTATATGAGTTGGTAGATTCTAATTAATGAAGAACAAATGGTTTACTAAGTACCATTTAACATAGAGAGGGGCGGACATGCATCGCCAACTTGTTACTGGGATCAAGCATTCATACTTCTCGTAATTGCAAACTACCTAGCGTTAACTAAATGCCCGCTAACTCGAGCTACTTAATTAATTCAATTCAGCAACCTCGACAACAACAGCACAAATAACTGTAGCAACCAGCTGTAATATACTTGAAAAGTTCATAAAATGCAAACCGTAAATGTTTCTAGAAAGAAGAAGAAAAACTTAATTACTCTAAAAAATTCCATAAAAATAAATTTCAGGTCAGTGTCGGAGAAGTGAGTTAAAAAATGAATATATTCGTAATGTCAAAGTAAATGCGTGTTATGCAAATGCAAATAAAATTACACAGAGGGCATTAATAATTTAGTCAGATGAAAGCAAATGAAACTAAGAAATACGTAAAACGTAATGGTAGTTGCTTATGAGTACCTACTAACAAGTCCTTGACCAGTCTTATTTTGGTTTAGTTTCTTAGGCCCGACACTAAAAGTAACTAATTCACCCACGTCAAGAACAAGCGTAAGTGGAAATTGCGAAAGGAAACTATTTTCTCTGATCCAATTAAATCACATAAAACATCCACATTTGCAAATTATTTACCACTACTACTCATATGAATTACTTGTTGATCCAACCGAAATTCCTTTGACGAAAAAAGCAACCCATAGGTAATAATCGTTTCTATAAGTTTATTAGTCTGTTTTTGTGTGTCCTCTAAACACACACTTGTTATCCTTTACACAGATGAAATTTTCACGATGAAAAATAAAGCATTAATTTCTTTACATACCTATAAAGATATGTGGTATAATGATGGAGATTTTGGAGCTCAAAAGCAGAAATAAATAAGCAAATAAGAAAATAAATACATTCATTACATTTCCTACTCTACTACTCATGTTTTTTGAAAAATTTTTTTTTGAAAAAAATTCTTTGGAATTTTCCCCTCTAGAATGTCATTTCCAGCAAGCGATTTGTTTATTTTCAGCAAAGGCAGATTTATTACACGTCATTTATTGTTGTGGTTATCGATAAAGTGTAATACGCACAAATCTGTATGTAATAAGTGTGAAATTTCGTGCGCACGTGTGTGCGTGGATGATGATATCATTACTGTCATTACGAATATACAATTTATATGCCTCCGTAAATCTCTTTGCCACAATATATTCCAATGGTAGGATGATAAAATTGTGGTAGATTGCTAACGCTACCGCACGTTACGAAGAATCGGGATATAGGATTATTTGTTGAGGATTGATTTATTATGTGTTTTTGTTACCCTTTGTGTAAATATGATATAGCGGATGAAATGAACTGAATGTAAGCCGAGAACGGTCCCAATGCTTTTACAATAGGATTTCACAAAATGTTTAATTATTGATGCTAATTTCTGTCAAAAGAGACAGAATTGTGTTTTTCGTTTTCGCTACATATTTTTATCATTCGATGTGGTAGAAGTTATTAACGCCATTTATTTTTTAGTTACTGATAATTTTTTGCTTTTGTCCTTTTCTGCTATTAATGATTATTTACCTCCAGTTTTTAACTTTAACATGAAAAATACTTAGGTACGAGGACTTCAGGGGCAATATTCATTTTCTTCTAAACCGTCTACTAACTAGGATAATGAGTAAAGGATGTATCCTTCAAATACCGTATCGAGAATTGTTAAATGAAATCCATGAACTGTTTTCTGCTGAATTATCGCATAAAGTGGTCTCTTGAAATGAATGATCTTATATATTAATTGCCTGGAGATATGCGTTATGTTTTTCTCTTCAATTTTTTTCTCTTTCCCGTAAAAAAAGAGTTCGTTTTTCATTACCAAAAGGTCGAATATCATCACCACCACCGATAGGTTTAAAGCTATTATCGTCGATGAGGACGTCTTCGACAGCAAAAGGGCGAAAAGTAGATATAAAAAAATGCGATAATGGTGTTTAGGTCTAAAAAATGTCAAGGGTAATCAAGACTTTCTTGAAGATAAAAAATGCCATTTAGAATTTAACACTTGAGGAAGGAATCGTTTTGATAAATTTAGAAGTGAACCAATAAGTCGCATAATGTTCCTTATATTCCTTTAGTGCAGCTTTCCCAACGTATGGATCGTGACCTTGGGACCTTCAAAATAGATGGCGAATTCTTACGTAAAAATTGTTTTCCTTTTGAAAAAATTGTAATACTTTTTTAAATTTACTCAAATCCTCATTATGGACGCATTCTTTCCAAACGTGTGTAGCCCATACCGAAAAGAACAGCAAATTGAAATGCGCTAGAAGTTTGAATTCCAATTCAAAAACTAAAAGAATTTGAAGAAATTTTGGATTAAAATTAGATGAGAGTACCGGCAAATGCACGATAAAACAATAAACAATCATTTTCCTTTTGCAGTTGCTTTGGCGAAACTGGATTTTTAGCTTTATTTGGTACGAGAACAAAATACAAGATTAAACTTGAAGGTGCAGAAGTTATATGCACAGATATTCTCAGGCAAATATTTCGATTGATGAAGGACTTGAAGCATTTGTAAATGATTGTCAACAACAAATAAATCGTTGATAATGTATTTCATTACACTTTTCATTGAAGATATTTTTCATTTTAATAAACCACTTGTGAATCAAATAATTAGCTATTTAAGAGATACTTTAAATTTTTGTTAACTTTTGGATAAAGTGTCTTCCGACAAAAACATATAATTAATCTGAAATCAATACCTATGGCAATTCATTACTGTTTATAAATTTTACGATTTGTATCGTGCAGTTTTTTACTTTTATTTTCTAAGAATGTTGGAAAGCATTGGTTTAAATTAACAAGAGTCCATATGGTGTAACAATATAATATATGGTATAACAATAACAAGAAGCCAATATGGTGTACTCATTTAAATTATTTCCCTATTTGATGATATTATTAAACCTTGGATGCATGCGCAGATTTCTCCGAAGGTATCTCTACCAGGCTCTCTCTACGTGTTATAGAATATTGTGTTAAACTTCTATGTTGTTGAACACTTTTATCGTGTCGCAATTTTTTCACTTTTTGAGAGGCTTCCTATTTCCGAAGCTCGTATACCATAAAAACGTTATATTAATTACTAATTTGGTTAGAGAAACAAAACGGATAAATTAATACTGACGCAGTAACAAAAAGAAGTAGCAGGAAGCCATTTTCTGTCAAGGATATTCACACAAAGGTGAGTCGTACCAGTCTCATAATGGTGATTATCCTGGGTCCTCTGCGATTGTGGCATTTTTTTAATCACCAGGTTTTATCTTAAATGTGTTTTCTTTTGATCTGGTGAAGTTGGGTGTGAGGTTTTACCTGTAACACACCATAAAAGCTGAGAGATAACAATAAGCAAAGCTGAATTCACATTGATTGTAGAAGGCAGGCATGCCAATGGCTCGTTTTCAATTCCGTTTAGATTCTAATGACATTCATGCAAATTTCTTGATGATATCTCTTTTTCTTTGCCTCTAGCCGTAATTTGAACAGACAGGCTAATGAGCAGACAGGCAAAGATGGTCAGTTAGGGCTTAGTTAACTCAGTAGATAGCTCTATTTTCTCGCTACTTACCTTCGGTCAGACCAAAACTTATATACCTTACATCCTTAATATAAATTTCTAGTGTGATTCTAATAATCAGAGGGCAAGCCATTGCATTTTGGCATTTTGTTAAATTGTAAACTTTAATTTCCAATATTGCCTCCGAAAACGACTTGTGAGTTTGATTCATTTTAACTTCTACATATCCAATTTTAATAATCCACTCGTGACCTTTGATGCATCTTATAGTACGTTTACACCGACCCAAAATACGGATCTGTAATCACTGTTTTACTGAGCCCAAAAATGTTGCATTTGTAAACATAAAAATGAGAATTATGCATGCGCAAAATTTAGAGGCAATGCACAATTGTGAAATTGTGCATATGGAAAATTCTGTAGCAATTTTCAATTTTGTAATTTTCGAAGTGTTCTCCATGTCCATATCTATCGTCAGGGCCGGGAAATACTTTTGTGAATTTCTGAGAATAATTTAATTGCCTGGTTCTAATTTTTTGTTTGACAATTTTTGATACTTCGAGGCATGGTTTTAAGCGTAAATTTGGGAAGAGCTGTGTTTAATAGGAAATGCAGTGTGTGCTCGCATTTGGTACGCATTTGCCTGGAATGCGAATGATTCACATTCCTCGTGATTTAAAAATTTGCATGGGTTTGTTGTTGTTTTCGTTCGCATTCGCATTCGCATCTCTTAGAAAAACAGCTTAATGACCCAGTCATACAGTTCATGATTCAGTCTCAAAAATGCGCATATATAATGCGCATATAATCAGTCTCGAAGCCCTATTGTTATGCTCTCTTGAGTTCACGTACTCCATATCCGAATCGCTGTCACGTTGTTTCTGAAAATTTTAACTTTCATAGCGAATTATTGTAGTGTCTTACCGAAAATTTTGAGAAACTTTCCTCCCCATTGTTTTTCAATATTTTCAAAACATTAGAGAAAAATGTAAGTAATGGTAAAGCAAATTGAGCGATATGGACGTAGGCGAACATGTGGTTCCAAAGAGACAGCGCTGCGAGCCATACAGCGAACGCCACGATGGACATTCTGCATGAGCAATTCGACGGTATGGTTATCTCTCGCAGAGGTGACGTGAATTGATTATCAGCCAGATCTATGCGGAAGAGTCATTGAAAATTTGACCCTTCGGATCCGTTCCATGGTGCGAAGCCAAGGTGGACATTTGATACGGAATTTATCATGTTGCGTACGTAATGGCATAAATGGTAATAACTGCTTGTATTATTCCATTTCGACATCGACCCTCTCTCATTGGAAAACTCATTACAAATTATAAAGTCACAGCTGTTAACAGATTACTGAAGTGGTAACGGACTGAAGAAATAAACGGACGGAGAAAGTGGTTGTAAATTGTTTACTAAACTGTCTAGAACACAGTTATATGACGTATCAGTGATATGGAGATGGCGTATCATTTTTTAAAAATTGTTTTCACTTTCTTCAAAAAAATATTTTCAATTCAACGTTTTTCAGAACAGCTGTCTACCTTCATATATAGTTAATTTCCTCTGACTGGGATATGAAAGCAGTCGCAGGCATTGATGAACAGCAGCAATATCAAAAGTTTATGGACAAAGTAAAATTAAGCTCGATTCTTCTTTTCATACGGCACGTTACTTTTCGTAGTTCGCCAAGTAGAAATAAAGCCTAAATAGTTTCACAAATAAATAGCCTAAATAGTTTCAAAACATTTATCATTGGTGGCAATAAGCCAAGAATCCTCTGCTGCATTGCATTAAAAAAATTTGACAATCCGAGCAGGTCTTAAGATGTCACCTAAAAGACGCTTGCTAGGACTCAGTCATCCGATGCTTAAGAGCAGGCCCTTTCTCCTGTCGCAATATAAAAGTTTGCTTAGCGGCAAAGTGAATGAAAATGTCGCGATTTTAAAAACAAGATCGGCCAAAATTATTGAAAAAGGAAAGTGCTATTCGTTTTTCTAACCGATTCCCTTTAAAAAGGGAAAAGGGATACGTTAACGTCGACACTAAGTTTGTAACGCAATTAAGGACCTACAATAGATACAGAAAAGTATATATGTTCTGATTCAGAATGATCCCCTGAGTCGATGTAGCCCTGTCCGTCCGTCTGTCTGTCTGTCTGTCTTTCTGTGGTAATCACAAGAGAACGAATGTAGCTATAGTCATTAAATTTGGTGTGGATATTTCGTGTTAGGATAGGCTGGTTGGTATTGGGCGAAGTCGACCAAATTCCACGCCTACTTTTGGTATTTAATGCGAATTAAATCGTGTTTAGAGGTCAATTTCTCAGCTCCGAGTACGAACTTGAAGTGAAATCATATATCCGTGTCTACTACCTCATTTGAAAATATAAACAAAAAATACGGGTGGTCCGCCCACTAGAGACAGAATTCGTGCAGGGGTACAGGCGTAAGAATAGAGATATTGCCATGAAATTTGGCGCAAATATTTCCAGTCATCATAGGCTAGGTGCTGTTGAAATTGGACTATTGCCACGCCCATGCCTCAATTAGAACTGTTTCACAAAAATGGGCGTGGCACACCCTCTATGGGCAAAAATCACGACCACAAAAAACAAATAAAGCTATCACCATGAAATTTGGTGCGAATGTTCTCTCACATCACACGCTGGTTATAAATGTAAATATAAATTGTATATAAATATATATTATATTTATATCACCCGCCGACATCTTATTTAAACGTTGTTATCAAGAGATTCGGAAATAGGATATATAAGCTTCGGACGGGCCGAAGATAGCGTTCTTACTAGTTACTCTTTCATTTTGGTTTAAGAATTTTGATACGATTTCGAACTCATAATTACTGCGTCACTAATGAAAGTGATTGGTATTTTTTTACTTCATGTTCTCAGTATTGCAAACAAAGAAAGTATCCATCTATTGAAAAAATATCTCAAAGCCTTTGTATTCATAAAAAAGTTCAGTAGCCGGTAGTGTTCGGTGATGCTGTTAGCGTTGTTACAACTCCTTCATTTAACACCATCTCATATTATAATCGATCTGATTATACTTTTCAATGAACTTTTAAAAAGTTGTAGCGGTTTAAGAGAGGTACGGCAGGTATAGGGAGGTATATATATGTTTCCGCTCAGAGTCGATTTAGTCATGTCTGTCTGTAAGTCTGTCTATTTGTATGCCTGTCTTTCAATTCATGTGACTCACGATTGCCGTCGAACGGATGGAGATATCGATATGGTATTTAGTGCGAATATTCATTGTCATCACAGGCTGTTCGGGATTGAAAATTAAGGAAATCCTACTTGCGCCTACTTTTTATAGGGCGATATCTCAGTTTCATTGTAGGTTTTCAGGCTGAAATTCTATAGCCGATATGTTGGCATTAGATATTATCACTCGATAAAAGTGGGAGGCACCCTTCATCATGGGTAGACCTATTGACAAAGATTGTATTGACGATGAGTTAGTAGATCTAAATTAATCAATAAAAAATAAATGTAATATTATAAGGGGTGTGCACCGCCTACTAAATATCGGGATTGGCTGCATGGTATATAAACTTTGGCCAGTCCGAAAGTTAGTGTTCTTACTTTTTTATTATTATACCTTCATTCCCATACAGGATCGGTCCTATCTCTTTTTTAATTCAAAACGAAATTGAAATAATTATTTTTACTGATAAGGGAAAATGAAAGTCATTCATTGTTCAGTTTATTGTTACTCACGGGTAACAATAACTTTCATTTCCAAGTCAAAGAGTTAACATGTTATAATTTTCAAGAATGTGACTATAATTATCAGGCAACCTGTTCGGCTCGAATGCAACGGCTCAAAACGGCTATTCTGGTCAAATTTATAAATTGATTTTAAACTAACTTCCCGGCAAACTACAGACTTGAAATTTGGACCATGACTCAGAACAATACATTATTTAGCATAAACCACCCAGTCGCACCCACCATAACGCAGGAAATTTGAGTCTCTTCAAACTATCGGTACAAACGTTGAAATTGCTTTCAAATCAATTTACCGATAAGCGAGATTTTAACCATAGCTCAGAAATAAGAGACAACGAAGTGACAGGTGCAACTTAAAAACTTGCGTCTACTTTAAGGCAGAAAATGTGGATCTGCTTCCGAAAAACATAAAAATATTGTTCATGTTGGTTACAAAATTTGACATTGATTTTAAAGTAACTTCGCTACGAGCCAAAGGTTCGATATTTTAAACAAAGCTCAAACCTAGATGGCAGTGCGATAATAAGCATAACTAACCATGCACGCCCACCTTGATGCAGTAAATTTGATTTCTTTCTTTATATAAATATCAAAATTTAAATTAATTTATTTTTATTAATTAATTAATTTTAAATTAATCTTATCCTGGTAAGACAAGTGGTCGAAATTTAAATGTCTTGGAACTGAGTGACAAAGCAATGAATCACCTACGCCCACTTCGAAGCGATGAAATTGAAGATTTCAAAATGTCGATGGAAATTTTGAAACTTACGATGAAAGTTAACTACACACACGGATATATACATACTAGGTACTTTAAGTGAGTATGTTATTATCCGAATTCGCCTAATTTCAATAACAAACAACTCACAAAAAAAGCTTTCGTTTTTCTGTAATCATGATTTCAAGAGGCGGACATGACTAAATCGACTCAGGACTCAGAGGCTGATTCTCAGCCAGGATATCGATGCCCATCACAATATGGATACAGAGTACAAAAATGCAATAAAACTATATTAGCAATTAATTAATGAAGCCTTGTCTTAGTTCAACAAAATGTTTGTGATGGTAAATCAGTTTATATCAGAAATGTTAAAATGGGTTACAATTTGAAGTTTTTAACTTGTTGTGAGAATGAAGGTACTCGCAGACAATAATATATCATTACGCACTAATTAACTATTGCTTAGATGTCATTGGAATTACTCCGTTGCGTCGGTTCTAGTGCAAAAATTTAGAAGTCCTTTATTTAACAATCACTTGCACTTGGTGTGAAAATTTACTCTACGGCAAGCCACGAGTGATGCCCATATTAATTAATAGATAACGATGGCCGCCTGAATACGGGACAGCACCTATTTTCTTGTTCCCATTTTCTTTCTTTCAAATAATGTCAATTGATAGATCTTTTTGTGTGTGACCTAACAGAAATAAAAACAACAACCCATATATATTTCGACCTGAAATAGAATTCGTGTGGCAACATCAATGAAAATGGAAAAAAAAGAAAGAAGAACTAATGAAAATATTAATGTCTCTCGTCTATTTCTCGTCTCTTTGAAAAGTGCATACAAATAGAAAGCACTCAGGTTTCAAAACTCATATACAGAAAACGAAATATTTGAGCTTAGAAATCTGAAACTACACGACAAGGTTTCGTTTTTTGGTGTTCAGGAAAAATCTATGGCGATTTGAGGGTTATTTAACAAAATCAGAAGGCTGGCAACTGCATTAGTTTAACGTGCCCCGGAGTTAAAATGCGGTAGTAGTATTAGTAATATTAGTTGTAGTAACAGTCGTATTACTGGTAGTAGTAGAGGAGTATAAATGATAAAAAAGTGGACGAGGTAAAAACTGATACACGGTTCGCATCATTCGTCTGCAAAGAATATCAACATACTACATTCGATAGCAACCAATCAACTTAAAAAATAAAAAACTGGAAGTGGAAGCGATTGAAAGAACAATCATTTGAACCACGCTGTAAAAGTATTACATTCACGCGTAGGGTCAAACTGGTGGATGGTATGGACAATTTAGAGCACTTTATTAACACTATCGTTGTAGCAAATGTAAATTAACCCCAGAATCATAACTAAGTTAAGAGAGTTAAGTTTGATATTGCATTATTTGCTTTTTGGGTTAACTGCATATCGCACCCGCCTGGCAGTCTGGCAGTCAAAGTTACACCACTTTAAGTGAATTGTTGTGACGGAGCAAGTAATTCGATTTCACATAAACCGGAGGTGTTTAGTTCATAGCTAATAAATTGAAAACGTAAAAGTGATTCCTTCGTTTAATTTTATCACTCCAGCGGTTTAAACTCGCCACGATTGCAAAATACATAAAATATGTCCCAATACTATCAACAACACGAGAGGGATCTCAATTTGGAAACTTTAATATTATTGTATAAATTTCTGTGTCGACTGTTTTCAATTTCCATGCCATGAGCAATTTTACTTGGCACTAACAATTTCAACGTAATGAATGCATTTTTAGAGTCATTTGAACATATTAAGCATAATTTATGAGAGTAATATTATATTGTGTTTTTAAAACTTTTGACTGCTAACATCATAAAAAGTGCTTTATGTAACAGATTTAAAATATAAAAAGAAGAAGAAGAAGAAGAAAAATGTGACATCCTTGGGAAAGTCTGGAGGAAAAGTATTGCTTGATTATATCAATAAAATGTTTTTTCCTTTTTTAACTGTTTAATCCTATAAAAATCAGCAGCAATGCTAGATCACTTCATCAAAAATGTTACCAAACCGCAGTAAAGAGATATATATTTTAATTTGTAAAAACTTGGATAATATTATGACGCGGATAATATGGAGATTTATTTTATTTGTAAACAATGACGACCATTCCAGTGTGATCTTCTTTTAAAACGATACGTAAAACCTTTTGATAGAACTGAAATTAAAATATTACTATTACATACTTCCCCAGTCGTTTTGTAATCGATTAACTCTCACTCATAAGCAAAATGTTATAAACTGTTTGCAGATTAACCATAACCATTAACCATAATTAAGCATAAACTTTTTATGAAATGTGGTTGAATTAATATTTTCCATAAAAAGGAGAAGGGTACAGGAGAAGGGTTAAATGTACACAAGGGTACATTTTAACGCATTTTCACTTTGAAGAATGAATAAAGAGGAATTTTCACTTTGAAAGAAGAATTCATATTTCAACTTTTGTCTTTGGATGGTGAAACATCATCCAATTTTCTATTTTTTTACTCTTAAGTACTTAAACGCAAATTTAAAAAGAAATTCTGAAACTCTAAATTCCTAGCAAAAACCATGTAAACCTTTCAATTCCACATTTTCCGGGTGGTCTTGCAAAGGCTGTGCAAATGAAAGTAATAAAGTTAATAAAGTTTCATCGCAAACATTTGCGATCAGCACAAATTTACGGCGATTTTATGATCACAAATTGTTTACGTTTTATCAGTTTATTATGGTCATCCGGTATGTAATCGATTTCGCTATTAAAACCTCGATACCTTTAATGATGTCTTTAATATATATCCTCAGACTAAAGCTTAAAGTGATTTTGATGACCGAGAAGTTTGACTGAACGCTGATATAAAAACGCTGAGAAACCTTTAAAAAAAGAAAAACCTTTATTTAAAATTATTGCTACCAGATGACAGCAATCTTTTCAAATGCTTCTATCGCCCAGCTGTGAAAACATTTTTGTAATACATAAGACTGACTTTCTTCTAATCCTTTTGCCTAATACAATTAAGTCACTACGACAGAATTCTTTTAAGCGCGATGATTAAGGTTTGTGGATGTCTGGTTTGGCCGCGGCAAGGTTATGCCCATCATGAACGCAAACGCCTTCGTAATGTAATCCTTTTGCAGACCAAGCATTATGATCATTATTCAGCCAACTGAGGTGGAATTTATGTATTGGTAAGAAAATCCAAAAGTTACAAATTTGGAATGTTTTGGGACTTGTTCGCTTGGGAACATAATAGTGCGGGATATTTTCGATCAGGATTTTTGCGCTCTGGATTTTGTCGTTATGGATATTGTCGTTCTAAATATCTAACGAACACAATTTTAGGTGTAACTTTTTCAACAAAAAAGGTGTAACAAAAAAAAGGTGTTTCAAAAAGGTCAACAAAAAGGTGTTTCAAAGGTGTAACTTTTTCGAACATTAAAAGAAGCATAGAGAAATAGGATCTGCAGTTGACAGTTTTCATATAGGGTTTAAAGACCATCATACATTTTTTCGTTCTCCACTTTTGCATAGGCATAATAAATGTGATACAATCTTTAATTTTTTAAAATCCAACTCTAGAATTTTGAGAATTTCGAAGTTTTTCGTAAATCATGATAATTTTTGTAAATCAACCTTACCAGAACCACAATTATAAAGAAGATGAAGGATATATGGCGCGAATATTTTCTAATATCACAAATTGTTTGGTTTGGAAAATGGGCGAAATCGTCCCAGGGACACCTCCACCTTTTTGTGAAACAAATTTCCAAAGCTCCACTTTTCAGTTTCTGTTGAAATTTGTCAATTTTGGGCACTACAAATACACTAAAAAATGAGAGCGATGCGCTGGCTATTACATTGGATAATGTGTGAATGCTTTTTGAGAGGATTTTTAAACTAACCAAGAAAAGCGAGAAGTAGCATAAAAAGTGCCCACCACTGACGATTAGGATCATACAATAAATTCATATTATGCATATAGGGTTATTGCTTCGGGTATAAGCTTCGACCAGTCCAAAATTAGCTTTTTCGCTTGTTTACTTGTTGTTATTTTTCATTTTTTTAATAAAATGTGACAGTGTCATGGCCCGAGACAGAGTGATAAAGAGAGAGAGAGGTGACGAGAGAGTTTAGGTCAGATTAGAGAAAAATATAAACAAAATTTCGAACAGGGATTAAATCCCTCGGCAGACGCTTGAACGGCTGTATATGTGCGAAAGTGTGCTCACGGACTGTGGTCATTACAATTTACAGCATTTAAAAATATCCACATGTAGATAAATACAAACACACAACAATATATATAAGCCCCCACACAATCATGTAGAATTACTGAGTAATAAATTTGAAGTACGGGCCAAAAGAGCAAATTGAACGCACGAAGATAATTTATTTGTTTATGTTTATCTTTATCTTTGTTGAGTTTATCTTTGGCTTGAGATTGGATTGTTTACTTTTTAGAGTTGGTTGTCCTTTCTATTTCTTTCTCGTTTGAGTCCAAACTGTTTAATCATGATCCTGAAATCTGATACAAGGCTCACGCCTCTCGATCTCTCGTGTGCGTTGGTGATGTCGAATAGAATGTGAAGGAATTCTCGGTAGTTCCTTTTAATTCCAGATTTTCGTCGACTAACGCAAACTGACTAACGTTAACTGCAGGAAATTGTATTGGTAGGGTAAAGATTGTAAAGATAGAGTTGAAAGTAAATGTCGAGCTAGTAAATAACCTGGCGATCAGCTTTAGCACTCCTTTTCCTGTTAACCGGGAGCACCGGTGGATGCTCGGTTCATAGTCAGTGTTGACCAATTCACGCAGAATGGCGAGAAATTATTTCGAATACATAACTTTGCGCAGATGTATTCAAATATCCTGATGTATGTACACTTTATTTACAAGCGAGATTAAAGGCTGGGGCACTAACAGACGTTATGAAATAAATGCGTTACGTGAAAGCAAGGAAAAATGTTACCCGAACTAAACAGAACTAATTAACAAATAATTATCAATTTATACTTTTGCAAAAAAATGGCTAGCGTAAATTAACTCTAACACAATGCAGTCATATTTTTTTCTTCCTCATTTCTCCGCAATTGACTAATTTGCTTTATTCTTCCTCCAGGCTGGTAACAAGCTATTAAAAATTCTATGTTTATTATTGAATACTAGCTAGATTTTTAAAAAATACTTACACGTTCACAAATATTTTACACTTTTCGATTTTTCTTTAGCTCTAGCCAAAAAAAAAGAATTTTCTTTAAGGAAACCAGAAACATAAAAGGAAGGAAAAGCACAATCAGTAACGCATTTCAACATTGTTGTAATATTTTAAAGTTACTAAAATTGAAGCGCAAGCTACTGCGAAAGGAGAAGAGTTCATATCCTCATGCCTTGCAATTTTAGTGTTTCTCAATTCAGTAAAGAAACGATTGATTTAGGATCAGTTACTTCACCAGAGACTGAAGTAAAACTCATGAATATTTTAAATGATCAAAACGTTAGCGTTTTGAATAATAATGGAGCATTTTACATTTATAGTTCTTTTTTCTTTTTAGTGGTTTCATTTAATAAAAGAGTTCCATCACCATTTCGATACGCTTTAGATAAATAAAAATATTTTTAATTGATTTTAAATTGGGCTGTCGAGCATATCAATAAGAAAAATTTTGAGCGCCCAAAAGAGAATGGCCAAGTATTTCGTGGTTTTTGGAAACAATTGAAGACTGTGAATAGCTGGAAATTGTAAATAGTATTAAAAATGTAGAAACAGCCCCGATATGAAAGAGGCTTCTATATTCGAAAAAGTTAAATAAATTGCAGGAAGAAGTTGCAGGAAAAATTTTCATGAAGGCAGTGAAATTGAAATTATTGAATTGTTGAAAATTCCATTCGGTTTCATTGAAAAGGATTTCAAATTTTTACACTATAGTAACTTTAAAAAACAAAATAACCCTATATTGAGTTTTCAAATAACTCTACAGTCTTCATTTTATAGGGATCATTATGTAATCTTGGGCTTTAATAACGCCGGGGGGAAAATCTACCATTTTGTATAATTGCTTTAAAATTTTTGAAAACAAATAAGAATATGCTTAAATCGTCCTATATTTTGTAGTTGTGAACAAAAATGACTATATTTTGTTATGTAGCCATAATAGGGCTGCAAATTCATATTTTGTTCAATTATATTCCATTTTACTGCTTATTTGAGCAAGCGAGGTAGCCGTGTATTTGTTAATTGAGGGAATATAGAAAAGGGTTAAAAGATGGAATACCTGCAGTTGAAAAGAATGCGAGGTAAGAGGTAATAATACCCATTGCTGATCTCGAGTAAAGCTGATGAAACCGAATCGAGCATTACGAGCAATTTTTACAATAATATTTACAACAATTTATTTTACAAAAATATGAGAAAAGATCACATACGTACTTGCAGCGTGAATATTCACGATTACATAAGTATCTTAAGGCCCTTTAAGAAGGTGTTGATAAAAGCGTGTTAATAAAATGCAAGTGTTTGCAAACGGATTTATAAATTCCACAAACAGTCAATATAAATTTGCACAGATGCATTACTATATATTTTCTCATGGTTTGTTACATCGTACGTAGTAAAGAAATGTATATTTTTACCATCTTTGAATCTGTTTTTACTAGTTTCACCATCACATGTGTTCACGTGTATGTGCTAGTATGAACGTTTGTATCTCGCATAATTCAAAAATGCTGGTGCTATCGCAAAAATAAAATCGGCAAAATTTATTGCCAATGTCTTCTGTCGAGGAAAATGGCATCGAACATTTTCAGGAAGAGGCTAATTGGGGAAATGAGGACCAAGAAATGAGGACTCTTTATCAAAATGAAAATAAAATTAGAACAGTTAGAATAGAAGCGACCGAAAAAAACAACGCATTAACGCAAGAAGCTATTTTGAAGTTTTTAATTCACTAGGAGATATCATGGTATGTAGTATGGAAGAATGGTGCGCACAACAAATAGCGCAACTAATTTACGTCGGTCTAGTGTAGTATTTTGCAAAAATACGAGCGAAAACGTAATGCACGGCGCTCCCATTTGGAGCACTGGAGTTATTGGTTTTCGCTTCAAATGACGGTCAATGAACGAGATTTCAGCTTTTTAACTTTAAAGCATTTATAAAACTTTTAAAATTAGTTAGCTACCATAAATAAACTACATCACAAATTGAACTAATAAATTGTGATAAACTGGGCATTCAAAACTGTTCTATGTGGCTTATTAAAACAACATAAATTTTGCAGATATTAAGGTTAAAACTTTTCCTGACATAATAGAGGAGTCTTCTAGGGTCTGTGAAAACCGTTTGCCACACAATCGATTTCGCAAATGGAGAACTTTTATCCAAAATTAAATAATTATTTTTAACTAACTAATTATTAAATATATTTTATGGAGCGGATTTTATAGGTTATTGTTCTAAAACATATCGCTCATGAGTCTAAATATTTCCAGTCACGATTGCGTGATGCCAATAGATATGAGCCTATACGTATGAGTTTTAAATATTCTTAATTTGCCAGTTTTAAACTGTTTACTGAACTTTTCAGATACTACATATAATATATACTAGATATACAGAAACTGTATATACTAGATATACAGAAACACTCTTTACAGATACTAAAGAGACAACTCATCTAACTCCATTTCCCTTTATCTGATGACCAATCAGTAGTTTTGCTATTTCTTTTTGCAGCCCCAGTAAATTTTTGGATAATCTTCCAAAATTAATAAAGCGAAGAGAAAAATTTTCTTGTGGTAAAATTATCAAAAGCAGTAAAATATCGCTGGCCTCAACACTAAAAACGCAGGAGATTGCTTAAAAACATCAATTAAGCTCGAATACTTCTGATCTGGGTTACCAAAATAAAGCACATTAAGAATTTATTGATGTAATATTGCAAAATGCGAAACTTTCCTTTGAAAATTCAATGTTATTTGATGTACCAAATATTATTTTTCTCTTTTTCGAAATTCTTTTCAAAATTTTACTGAAATTCAAAGCCACAATAGGTTTAAACCTATTTAAAACAATTGTTTTCATTGAAATACAAGCATTCTACGAACACAACACAATTTTAGACATTTTTACATTGACATATTCTATTGTCACGCAATTGTATTTTTGAAGTTCTTTTAAAAAAATTTTTTTGAAAGGCCTGGAGCATGTTGAAAAAATGAAGTCGAAGTTGAATTTTATTGAGCCCTTTTTAATAATATTTGACATTTTCTTAAGTCAGTTAGAAAGTAAGTACAAAATTAAATTAAGACTGCAATGTAATATCTTAATATCGTAGCAATACTGAAAAAACGAAGAAAGTACGTTATATACGTCTGGAAATTGTGTAGCTTTTGTATTAGAATTTTTTTGTAAAGTACGTAGACTTCAAAGATTGAAAATAGCAAACAATATTAAGCCATAATAGGATTCTGTTAATATATCGCCGTTCGAAGAAGCATTTTACATCCCTCGTTTTATCCTTCTAATTTATCTATCTCTTTGTATACCCTACACCCGAAGGCATAGGGTATATTCACTTACTTTTTCCGTTTGTAACGCGTTAAAGGAGGCGTGATAGTTATAGAGAAGTATATATATTCCAGCTCAGAATACCCTCGTGAGTCAAACCAACCATGTCTTACAAGCCAAAATTAATGAGAACCGGTCAAATCCGGAGTCCCTCACTGAAAAAAAGGAAAGGATTTAGTGGGCTCCAACCCATGCAAGGTGCCCCAAAGAAGACTTCAGAAATTTCCTCTGGGTTGATGAGTCTAGGTTCGGGTTCTTTCCATTTTCCCATCGAAGAGGTATGAGAATGGTTCGCTTTTGGCCTGGGGATGTTTTTCGAACAGGGTGTAGTAGATGATTTAACTCTTAAGGGAATTATGCGAAAGAAGTAGACACGAATATTGAAGGAAAACGCCAAACTCTTAGCCAGCTAGAGATTTGTAAAAAAGCAGGATAATGATTTCAAGCATGCTTCATAAGTTTGCAGAAGAAAGCAACGAGAACACTGCTGTGGCCCGCTCAGTCGCTGGATTTCCACCCAATAAAGCTTTTATGGGAGGAGGTGGATATTAATAAAAAAAAGATCAAAGGAAGTTCAAAAGAGATGTGGAATGTCTTAGTTGACAGAATTCTAAAAAGTTGCCTAATTCAAAAAAAGTTCGAAAATATTTGTCGTTTTCTTTAATTTTAAATTTATGAAAAGTTGTTAAAATTTCATGTAAGCAAGAAAATTTAGTTGTCTAAAATAAATAATGGTGACCACCCTGGTTTTTAAATCGGACGTGTTTGAGCTGAAACGCCCTTGCGAATGAATGGTGGGGTCGACCGAAACTACATCTGGAATGCATTATCGTACTATAATTATGCTGACGATGCTTTGTGGTTGTAATGGTAACGATGATGTTGATGATGAAGTGTCAACTAAAAACTAACAATAATAGCAATCGTCAGCTAAACTTTATTTTAACGAGAGAAAATCCCGCATTGAATAAAACGGTTGCACTTCTTTTACACTTTTTTCTTAAAACAAATAGAACTCATTGAAATAAAATTCTATCTACTTCAATGTTCAATCTACTAAATATTCTGCCAGCCTTGTGAACATTTTCTACTCAAAGCGAAGTCGCTTGAAACACTCAGTCATAACGAAATTTCGTCTGCAAAAGTAAAACCGACGCCCGAACACATTATTTTTGTAACAATTTGAGTCTTCAATTCCTGAAATATTGACATCGAAATAGATTAGAAAAATTATTTTTGAAAATATTTTAGGTTTCTCTACAACTACAATTGTATTGCTCGATAGTTAATTTTTAACTTTACAGTCTGATATTTATTTCATTATAGAAATATTTAAATGTATACTTTTGTTTACATATACTTTAGCCTCTCGCTTTTTAAAAATTTTATCCGTTTTTTTCTCTCCTAGGGCGACAAAGATAAATTCGGAATCATTAATGGAATATCATCAAAGGTTATAAAATGATTTTCGGTAACTTTTTCCAATAATTGCGTTTGAAAATATAATGCAAAATAATTTTGTGTTTGGTTTGTTCAACAAAATACCTTCGCAATGGTTTGTTTTCACAACGATCAAAATAAAATTTTCTATACATCGCCATTATATCGAAGAGTAAAACATTAAACAGAGACTGCGGAGCAGGACACAACTCCATTTCCTCAACTGTTAACACTAGATTTACCATACCAGTCAAAATGACTGGTTTTACCTTTTATTTCATAAATATTTACTATGTATATTTATTTTTTTTCGAAACTATTATATGACTTTTATAACAACAATTAAATACAAATAATTTGATAAGTTAATTTGATTTTGTGTTCATAACAAAAATTTTTTTTTGTTTTTGGTACTTATACCGAAACCAGTCATTTTGACCTGGTACACGTTTTTGTAGTTCTATGTGCAAATGCTTTATATTCTTCACTTTTAGGAAATTCCCTTGTTTGGAAAATGGCGTGTAAAGAAAAATGTTTGCACATCCCTGGTAAAATAGTATTGTATAACAGCATATTTTTCAAATTTCATATTTTTCGGGGATCTCCCTATTTATTTTTTTTATCAAGAATTTCGTAGGAAACTGTTATAAACCATTATTTATTCATTGAGTTCTGTTCTGTTCAGTAAGAAATAATTTTATTACTTTTGCCACATACAAATTGCTCATAATGAAAAAACGAAAAATTTTGAAATTGGAAGAAATACAAGATATACTTTCGGATCTATCAGACGTTGATGGTGGTGATAGCGAATATGAGTTTTTGGGATGCGACAGTGATACGGATGATGATGGTAATCAAAGTGTTCATATTGAAAGCAGTGATAACGAGGAATTTGATGAAAATGTTGGAGGCGAATCGAGTGACGAAGAAGATAACATAAGACAACAGCATAATACGCAAAAACGAAGATGTATGCGGCTTTCCTCGAGTTCTGAAGAGGAAAACACACAAAATATGCAAATTGAAGTTTCTGCTGATGGAACAATTTGGAAAAAAATACAAGAAGGGGGTGCCGTTGGAAGGTTACCAAGTCATTGCATTTTCAAAGATTTACCTGGGCCTACAGCACATGCTAGAAGAAATATTATGGAAGAAGAGATAAGCAGTGCCTTCTTACTATTGATTGATCATCATATATTAGAACATATTAGAAATTGCACTGAAATAGAAGCCTCTCGAGTTTTAGGTAAGAAGTGGACCCTTTCGCAGGAAAAACTGAAGGCTTTTATTGGAATATTGTATGGCCGTGTTGCATACGAAGCAAAAGGTTTGAAATTATCATATTTATGGAACAAAAAGTGGGGTCCTGATTTTTTTTCCGATGAGCAGGAATGACTTTACGGAAATTTTATATAAAATATGAGCAGGAATGACTTTACGGAAATTTTACGTTTTATTCGCTTTGATAAAAGAAATGAAAGGAGTCAGCGCTTGCAAACGGATAAATTTGCGCTGGTATCAACTGTTTGGGATAAATTTATCGAGAATAGTCAAAACGCTTTCAAACCAGGAGCATTTATCACAGTAGATGAGCAACTGTTTCCAACGAAGGCTAGATGTCGATTTACCCAGTATATGCCAAACAAACCAGACAAATTTGGGATAAAATTCTGGCTGGCTTCTGATGTTGAAACGAAGTATGTTATAAATGGCTTTCCCTATTTAGGAAAAGACGAAAAACGAAATTCGTCAACTCCTCTCAGTGAATTTGTTGTAACAAGACTACTAGAACCTTATATCATGAAAGGAAGGTGTGTGACAACCGACAATTTTTTTACCAGCCTCCCCTTGGCTTCAAAATTATTAGCTAAAAATACTGCATTGGTTAGTACAGTACGTTGCAACAAACGGGAGCTTCCAAAAATTTGCAAAGAAAAAAAAGATGGTATGGAACGTTTTTCAACGCATCTATATGAAACAAATGAATGCACACTTACTGTTTATAAGAGTAAGCCTAACAAAAAGGTTGTTTTATTGAGTACTAAACACAAAGGCGTCAAAATTGATACCAGTTCCAAGAAACTACCTGAAACTATATCTTTTTACAATAAAACCAAATTCGGTGTTGATGTAACTGATCAAATGGCAGGAAAGTATAGTGTGAAATCAGGATCCAGAAGGTGGCCACTTCAAGTATTTTTCAATATTTTAGATTTGGCCGGCATCAATTCCTGGATTTTTTATAGAAGTATAACAGGAAAGAATATTTCTAGGAAAGACTTTTTGTTTCGATTAGCTGAAGAGCTCACATCTGAATATAAGTCATCAAGCCAAGGGAGGGCAAGTGAAATTCTCCGTCCAGCAACCCAGAATCCCCGGCCAGTACGTAAATGGTGCCAAATAGGACTTTGTAATAACAACAAGACAACTACAAATTGTGACATCTGTAAGAAATATGTGTGCGGAAAATGCGTGGAAAAAAAAGTTAGTATTTGTAAAGCATGTAAACATGATCATTCTGAATAAAACTGGAATATAATTGATGAGTTTTTATATTTTTATTTTTTATGGGGGTACGAACTTATGCCTCAAACTGAAACGGAAGTTATGCCCCAATTTTTTTTGACATTACTTATTTGCCCTGTGACATAAATTGATTTTTGGGATATAATTTCATATTTTTTTGGGCATATTTCATAAATAACCGAGATATTAAATCCCTAAATTTTTAATTTCAATGTTATCAATGCGGGGGGCCTTGCCCCTCACACCCCCGCTTATTGGAAAAACAACCCTTGCTTCGCCTTAGAACCAATTTTTATATATCTCATCAATTCTCTCAAACGATAAAGCATTATAATATAAATGAATAGAACTTGTCATATACAGTCAAATTGACTGGTTTTGGTATAAATAGGTATGTAAATTTGTTGGTATATCTAGTGTTAATATTACATGAGCTCTCATGGTGGCAGAGGAAAAAGTTTGATATCCATTTTGCTGCTATAAATTGCTGCCCAATATTGCTTCCCGCTGTCGGGCTAATTTTAATTTTGATAGCAGCAAAATTGTTCTTATTCTTCTTTGATATGTTTGCAAATACACATGTTCTTGTTTTTAGACTTTAATTGAACTAGCGCTCGAAAAAACTGCTCGGTTGTATTAGTTTAACGCCAAACTCTTTCTTACTGCCTTGGCATGAAGTGGCACCTCGCTGCAAAATACCCGTTTAATGCATAAGTGGTATTAAATTCTGGAACAATTTTTTTTATTTAAGAATCTGCGAAGCCAGATACAACGAGGTTGACCTGCAGTTAGCAACATGACCAATAAAATTCCGGCTTGCTCGCAATACTCCTTATTGCTTTCAAAAGATAATAAATTGAAACAATTTAATTGTAAAATATGAGATAACAAAAATAACCATATACGTAACGCAACTCTTGTTTTTAGTGGCTCGCGCAAATTTCGATCCGTAATTTGAAGTGTTTTTTTATATTAGAAACCTCTTCAAAATATATGGTCGATAACATCTGTAGCAGCAAACGAAGTAGATATAAATAGCGAACGGTGTTGTGAAATAGCGCAAACTGTTATGAAAATATCAGCATGATTAGCCTCCACAATGATGACATTTTATGGTAGGACCTAGTTTCAGTTAGCATGCTACGTAGTGGCGTGCAAGAATTTATTGCTGGCTAGAAGCAACAAGTTTAATAACTTGCAACATCCAACCTATCGTTGACTACCGGTGATAATTTTTGCAATGGTGTGCAGATTTATTCCTATGCCGGTACGCATGAAATATCGGTTTGTAAGAAAAAGTTCGTAGGAATTTAACAAAAAAATTACAAATAATTGTCTTGCGCTAAATACAGACTTAATGTTAATAAAATATTAAAGCGAAAAACGAGAAGATTAATTGATAATCAATTTATTTAAAGGTGGTTTAAATCTTGCAATGAATCTACAGATTCAGCAGGATTTATGAATTCGAGGTAGTTAGTTAAAAGGGATGCATTTTACAAAAATGTTCTAATAAAAAATATAAATATTCATAACTTTGTTTAAGCCGATATTATGAAGTAAATTTCTTTCCGTTCAGTACCGTTCAGTCTGATAAAATGCAAGTACAAAATAGAAAAATAAAAACATATTGTATTTATCCACTTAATTCTTGTTAAACTTCTTTATAGCTTCTTGTTAATCTTTTTTATAGATTTATTTAGTCGTAAATATAACCATATAAATTCGTAAAAAAGTTATTTTGGAACCATTGTTCAGCTTGCAGAATTATTAACTTTGATTTCTTTTAAATTAAAAGAAATTAAAAGAAAATTTGAAAGATATTTTTTGTGTGCTCGAGTGGATTTTCGTGAATTGTCATAGATTCCCATGAATTCTCTACCAATTCATTAATTATTTTAGGTGACACCATGTAGGAAGATACCAGGCAGCAAAAAAGTTAGACAATGAAGCCAGGACGATGATGTGTCGCTGAGTCCCAGCTCATATTTTGTTTAAATGAGTTTCATGTTTTGATAATGGTTCGGGTAGAATCCGAATTGTAGTTTTATCATCGCAGTTGTTTGATATGCAACTGATGCTTTGAAAAGTTTTTTCCGGTAATTTTGTAGAACGAGAAAAAAAGCAACAAAGAAATAAAGAGCGAAAGAGGAAGCGATATGTCGACAACGCTGGGATTCTTCAGATTTAGGTTGTCTTTGAAGGCTTGTTTACCTCAAAATTGACATAAAGCTGTTCGAAGGTAAAATCACATTATAAAGCTTTCATACTATTAAGCTCTGATATTACTAATACATAGCTAACAACAATTTATAAATCCAAATACATATTGAAGAATTCGTTACATTAATTCTAATCCCTCTCCTTGTTTTTGCCTAAATTATTTGAATTATATTTCAAGTTTATATTTTAATTCATACATTTGCCAAATACAAATATGAACAAATCAACAATATGAATATCAAATTTAGCAGCCAGTAGTGCTCAATTTTATGTAAATATATTGCTCAACTCTATTCATTAGAATTTATTCTGTTCTTCCATTCATTCTATACCCTATACAGTGTTCTTCATAAATTTCCGCAACACGAATGCACTTCCTCCAAAGAGATGATGATCCTTTCAGTGTGCTTCGACATTTACATAATAGAGTTAGTGATTAATTATAACTTATACGAAGAGTGCACCGTGATGTATTAAATAGGGGACGAAGGTATTTGCCCACTCTCAACTACATACAGAATTAGCAAACTAACTATAAGCGAATCTACATTAATGAATATGAATACAGTTCGAGGAAATTAAATGAATACAAAATATGTTTATTCATCCTAAGAATAGAGTAACAAAAATAACAAGGAATGAGTGATGATAATTTTGCCATGTCTAGCCAAAATCACGTAGGTCGCCAAATTGATAAATTTATTCATAATAAAAAATAAAAATGTTTCATCAAACCCTGCAACTGTATAACTCTGGAGAAACTTGACAAACAATTGAATTAAAAACTGCAACAAAATGTAAATACCAGAAGAGGAAATTGATGAATTAGGTTTCAATTTCCAGGCACGATTCAGACGTACTTCAGGGAGAAGTATATAAACCTCTCTATAAAAATAGCAATATATTGCTAAGGGAGCTGCTAAGGGAGCTGCTAAGGACTCTATGCTATGGGACCTACGGGAGCTGTATACGAAAGGTGTTTCGACTTTTCAAATCTTTCAAATCTTCAACTTTTCTCAATTGAATATTTCCGACAGTTGCGGTTTCTGAAAATCTAGGTTCATTTTCGGCACACTCTGAAGTTGACTAATAATTTGATTAAATTTAATGTCAGTAAAATATATCGAAGTCCTTTTTCAGCGTACGGAGAGTGGCCCTTGATTGGGAAAGAATTCACAAAAACCATGGTTTGTATTCTCTAAAAACTACTTTAAAATTGGGGGAATACAAAGGCACAACCAATTTTCTACTGCAACCGCAGATAGAAGAATTTAAACTAACAAATTTTAATTTCGAATATTTATTGGTGCGCACTGTAGATTTTATCACAGAGGATTTCATCAAAATTGATTTTCTGTTTTTCTTTGATGTCCTGAAATGTTCCAACAATTAAATACGTCTATATATCGATTTTAAATTCGACATACATACGTCCATATCCGACTAGCTTGTTCAAGAAAACGTATGAAGCGCGTATGTATTTATCGACTTTATAAAATATCGAACATTTCGCCGAAAAACATCTACCAAGCGGTCAATAGGGTGTGGACCAAGGCATAAACGCCTACTCTGAGTCTTACGTGGATTACACAGGATTTTTTGGAGGGAGACGGAGAAGGTTGAGTTTTTAGTTCGTTTTTATGACAAACGTTAACTCCTCTTCTTCGTCTCCTGGCATATATTGGTAAAATCATTTGAGATGGTCTGTCTCTAAAATCCAGTGGCCGGGCAGCGTTGAAAATATTTCTTTTATTTTACTTGTGGCTGTTGTCTACATGGCTTTTCTTTTATATCACTTCCTTAGTCGGGCATTTTACTACTCCAACTACGGAAAGCATCCTTATAAAGTCAATGATTCAATCTCCGTCGCCATTGGTCTCCTGTTTATTTAGTTTATTTTTGACTTTAATTTGCTTTTATCAGAATTGAATCAGAATTTTTTAGGATTAGCATGACTCTGTTACTTTGGTTGTTCTGGGCTGAGTGTGTTTTTTTCGTAAAATACAAAGTCAAAGTATACAATTCTCTGAGAACAATTTTGGCATCGGCGTTACTCAAAATGTTAGTAATAAGACACAATTGGGGCATTTTATAAAAATTAGTATGACGCAAGCAAATGAATTCATCACCACATTTTTAAAAGAATAAACAAAACTCACAGTAATTTTCACAAAATTTAAACTAACTTAAATTCACAAAATTCGCCTCAAATTTTGGTAGTTGCGGTAGAGAACTAGCAGAGTTTTTTTCGTGAATGAATATTAAAAGTTTTAACAAATTTTTGCAGCACTTGCATAAATAGACTTGAGGGAAGGTCTGTTATTTGCTCTACATTTGCATGTCTTTTTTATACAACAGCAAACGTATTTCATATTCTTAAATATCGGGGTTTTTCGTTTTCCTTAAAATAGCGGAAGAAAGTCTGAAGCTTTTGAAAAGTTTCTCCACGCATTAACTCTTCGAATCTTTAAAAATTATTTAGTAATTCGCCAACTGTCACAAAAGTGAGAAACAAGCACGCACAACCGATATAATGCATACCAAGTCGGTGACGTAAATATCTGATCGACCACATATTTGCAAGAACCAATACTGGTCTCCACCTCCCACAAATTTTCGCCAAAAGAACATGTGTCGGCTACTGAACCAATCTCTATCCTACCCTGTCTTCAGTTTCACTTTTCTTCTAGATTGCATCTACGGTAATTACGTTCCGGGGTGGATATTGAACTACGTGATCAAAGGTTTAGCAGCACTTCAGCAGTACCCCTTACGACGTGTACGAAAAGGTTCTGAATACTATGGAATATTCCAAGGAAAGGGTGATCTATAAATCCGTGCTTTGAGACAGGTCCCGAATACCTTGCCTTTCCCGCATATAAATTTGATGGAAGTGAACTTAAATACGTTGCTGTGTGTACGCGTCTTTGTTTGTAGAATACCGCAGAACTTGGTTATACCGCTTTTATCAATGATTTAGTGGTCGGGAATCCTCGGTAGCCTCGGTCGGCTACGCCGTAAAGGTTGAACGGAATTTATGTCGTGCAATCATTGCCTTGCGATGGAGATTACTACGACTACTTGATTACTCCGATTAACTTTTCGGTACAAAGGATTTTAATATGACCGCAATAAATGAACTATCAGTAGGGGGAAAACGAAATCCGTTTCAACTTTAAACTCGTGTTTTTTTTTTTTTTTTGATAAATAATGTTTTACAACTTTTGCTTGCTCTGTTATTGCTAAAATTATTTTGTTTGATTCCTGTTGCGTCCGTAAATATATTAATACGTTAGGTAATTTCTGTTCATTCGAAAAAGGCTTCCGGGATTTAAAGTGTGGTTTAATTTAAACTTAATCCTTTAAAAATTTGGCTGATTTTGGCTGCCCTATTTTGCCTCTTCACAGATGATCAGTAATCTGTTGACAAAAGAAATTTGTAATTTTTAAACTGATGACGTAAATTGCTAAATCAGAATTATTTCCTCCAAGGGATATAATCTCCAAAAATTAATTAACGCCAATCATATATTCATCATAAGTGCAGGGTTTCAGTGGTTCCATTAGAATTGTATTAACTGAATTAGAAAGAGGTCATTTTGGGCGATTTATAACTTAATACCTTCGCCGTTCTCATTTTTATTAAGATCAACAAGAGTGATTATCATAAAAACTATATCAATGGTAAAACTTTTTAAAAAAAATTCCTATCATCTAAATGTAAAAAAACCACTTTCTTGTGGTGAAATCGCTGTAAGCATTCTGTAGGAATTCTATGGGAGGGTATTAACCCTCATAGTTTTCTACAGTAAACCGAAACCGAATCCTTTACATTTTTCTATTCCTTGAAGTGGAAAAATAATTCGCAAAACAATTTGCAAAGTGTTTTGCAATACATTTAAGAAATCTTTTGGTTTCTCTATAATATACTCTGTTACCCTTTTCGACTTTATGCCTAACTATAAACAAAGGCTTCTGTTCTATTGAGATATTTTTACGATGGTAACTAAGAATCAGCCATTGCAAGAGTAAGAACAGCAAGGTTTACTTTATAAACTTCGGATATTTCTTTGCCTACAATAACTTTGAGAAACTCAATTCTAATCTCTCCTTCTTTTTCTGTTGCAAGTTTATGAGAGCCAAAGAGTTGTAACCCTAATTACCATGAAACATTTTCTAGACCCACCGGGGGTGCGGGAATTTCAGAAGATATGCACAGAGGCGAGAAGCTGAAGCTTATGAAAACTTGAAAATGCAGTTTATTCAATTCAAATTATTAAATTTCGAGTTAAGGGAAAAACTTCAAAGTTGGTCCAAAATTTCCAAAATCAGAAGAAACTGTGCTGTTAAATTTTAACTATCGGAATCACTTAAAGAAATCTGATGCTATGAAGTAAGTTTTTGGCGCCTTTCTTTCGATTTGCAGAAGGTATTAAAAGTTTTTGCAATATTTTAAGTTATTTACAGTACATACCAACATACTTCGAGGACTAAATGGGAAGGATGCAAACTGACGAGTTCACTCCTGTTGCGACGGCAGGAAGAGGCACGTGCTTGAGACATTGAAGAGCAGCATTACCCATCAAGTTTGAAAAATATTGGAAAAAAAGGATAATTCCGAAGGTGTGAAGTTATTTTGGTCTTTCCGTAGTTTCTGTCTACATTTCTTTATTGGTGCTAAGTAGTAAATTTACTGATTCTGCTGGCTCAAATAAGATAAATCAACATCACCAAAAACTAAATGTATTAAAAGAAAATAATAAAACAAAGAAGTAAAGAACACAATCTCTATAAAACTAAAGGTGCGACTTTTTTCGTGCGACTTTTGTCTTCTTTTGTCTTCGTATGACATCATATCTTTGTCATATTTTATACATATTAAAAAATTTCAAATGAAAATATTTTATTCAAGAACTTTATACAGCATCAGCATCTACAGCAAAGACCACGTTTCTTTGAATGGTTGATTAGTTATAGTCTGTTTGGATTATATCAAATCTCTTTTCTGCTTTTAAGTATTTAAGTCATCGTCTCCGTCTATATCAAGAAAAATATTTAAATCTCATTTGATACTTATCTTCTGTTAATTAACTCTGTGATAATTATCACTATGACATTTGAGACTAATTATAATAATGGCGTCGGATGTCTTTCATCGCTTTGATGGTACCACTGTCAGTTAGATAATTGTGCTCCTATTCTGTGTTTCTACCCTTTTTGCGTTGATTTACATTTAATAAATTCTATTTTATTCCAGAAATGACTATTTTTATCTATTTTATCTATTTAATTCCAGAAAAGAGAAGTACGCTGAACTTAAGTTGGAGTGGTCTAGAGCTTAAATAAGATGTTTACGATACAGGGTCACACACGAACTACAAATGCCCCTCATTAATCTCATTACTGTTGGTTCACTTGATGTTCGTAGAAACAATCGTTTGTGAATTTGTATCACACAGATTCAGATGCAAAAGCAGTAGCTTGCAGGGCAAAGCGAGGACATGGTAAGGGTGGTGTGACAATAACAAACGTCTTAAAGTTTGTTGTCGCATGAAAAGCGTTGTGTTGCGTAGTTGAAAACACAGCGTTCATCATCAACGTGATCGTTATTGATAACCACAGTATTGCTACAAACCCGCACTGATGGCGCGTAAGGAAATGATTTTATGGAGTTCTATGTAAGCCTAACACAAGAGGGGGGGGGAGCGGCTATTAATGGAAAGGATGCATCTAGGGCATGTTTGTCGGTGTGTATGAAGGAGAGTACATAATGCGGTCTAGAAAGCAAGGTGGAATTTGACATGAAAATTTAAAAGTAGCCCTATCCTGCTCCTAACAATTTACAAAGCAATAAACTGTTACGTTATTTTTAGGGGCACCATTTGGGCTCCACCCGTCCTCTGTTTTATAATTGTGGCGCAAATAGGTTTTGTTAAATAGCATAATATTCATGGGCGAATTCGAGAATAACAATTTGCCGTCCAGTTCTCTTTACAAACATGAACATTAAATGCAAATGTAGACATATTCGTATTAGGTACTAAAAGTGGGCGTGATTATTACTTGAATTCGAACGATTAATACCTAGACACCAAAGAAACTATAACGACAGAATATTCGTGTAATATTTAATGATAATGCACCTCCATTTACCGCCTAGTAAATGGTTTTCTTTATGATTGCGGTTTTGGTTGGGGGTCAAGCCAATTTTTTTGCTAAATGATTGAATATTTGGTTGTGATTTCGAGGGTAAAATTTGGCCTCCGAAAAACGTTGAAGTGCACAGACATATCCATATTAAGTAACAGAATTGGGCGTGGCTTGTAACCAAAGTCAGCTGTTTTCAATACCAAACAATTTATGGTGACAAGATATTCGTGTCACATTTCACGGCAATACCTCGGCTCCACAAATTGAAGAAGAAAATAAGTTTTTGAGGGTTATGATATTAAATACGGTTTGCTTGTACGCCTGACTGAATACACTGAAATTTTTGCTACTTCGTAGTCGTTATTTAGCAACTATCAACGTTCTCAATCGCTAAGACCTTAACCAATCACAATCATTCTCGTTTCGTTTATATTATAACAATATATTTTTTCGCAAATCACAGTCACAAATGATTATTTCAGATACGATTTGATTTCACAAAACTGAACCTTAGGTCCATATTTCATTCTGTGTCAAGATCGAGTGCTTAGATAATATAAGTGCAGGTAGTCAACGTACTCCTTTCTTGATGACAGCTGCTAATGAAACTATTCAAAAACATTTATAAGTTTGAAAAGCATTTGTATGAAGAGGCGCGATTTAGAGCTGATAAGTCTTAATAAAAATTTCATTTTAGCTAAACGTGCCATTTTAGTTAACATCCTTTGGCATCTATTTTGTTAAGATGTGTTGTAGCGTGAGCCAGCTGTCGTTTGTTACAAGCTAAGGGAAGCGTAAGAGATCATCACATTAGTAACGGCAAAATGTTCAAATTAAATCACCGTTGTGGTCGTTGCAACTATTCCAGATTGTGTGAAAATGTCAAATTTTGTAATATAAAGTATGTGTATCAATTTGGAACATAATGACTAAGCAACTTTATTGGAATAATTCCGTTTGCGTTAAGAACTCACTAGGGAAAAACGTTCTTCTTTTAATACTTGCGTGAGCTTGTTGAGGAATCTACCGCATAATGTTTCGAAATATAATGCTGTCCTGCTTTAATTATCAGAGGAACTCACGGGTTACACACAGTTTATTGAAAGGCGAGCAAAGTACTTGCAGAGTGACGATTAAACAATGGGAGGAATTATTACAATGGAAGAAATTACGTTGACTTTGCCGCCCAAACTGTTTTTCAAACTAGTTCAAAGAACAAGCATACCTTACAAACAATGAACTAGCCGTTTAATTCAACGCTATTCAATTCTCGGATAATGATCTAAATACCGCGCATCAATTGTGCTACAACTACGGACAAACATTGACTTTAGCGGGTTGGAATTTCCTCTACTCTCTTCAACGCACAAATTCACTAACCCAAACATTATCGAGTAAATGTTCAAGAGTGGCGTTGGCAAAATTGAGTTCTGACTTTTCACTATTTCTTTTTGAAAATGCATGCGTTAAACCAATTTTCATTTCAAATTGCCATCCCATCTGTTTTTTGTAATTTTATGTTTATTTTCACAATTAATATATTTTCACAAGACCTTGCAAAATATTCCGTTCATCACTTCTTAGTTTATCATATAGAAACGTAATAAAGAGAATAATTGTATTATTTTATATACAATAAAGAATAATGGCTACCGTTGCTTAAGAAAAAATATTTGTAATTGTGCTGAATCGTCGCTGAGAATAATGTTATTTAATAGGCTTACGTAATGCGACATCGCCATAGGTTATGTAATGCGATACCGCCAAACAGGAGGTAAGCTGCAACTTCTATAATTTTGCTTAGTTTTGCCACCAATTCACTTTTCAAAGAACATGTCGCAGTTCTGCAAGCTATGTTATAGTAATGTGAGTTATCGTCTTGTAATTTGGAACCCTGATGGAAATAATTAGGAAATCGGCTGACACGCTTACTCTCAGATAAAAACCCAAAACAACAAGGGTTAAATCAAGATTTATCAATGTATAGCACTGTTTTCAAGATAAGGTTTCATAGTCAGGATAACTGGCTCGCATAATAGCGACCCACGAAAAATGAGCATACACCATCCTCTGCTTATTATGATCATTATCTTTTTTTCAAAAAAAGATAACTTCGGCCACGCCAATGATTGGTTTTAATTTAGCTATATCCCTTCGGGATCTTTTTAAATAGATTCTCATTAGATTTTTATCTGTGCATGCTTGTAAAGAAACATTGAGGTCAGTTCGATCAGGTTTAATTATTACTTCCTGTTAAGAAAATCCGATTAAAAACTAGCCTTCCGAATTCCTCCGGGACGCACTCGTAAATCGTTAATTTTGAGCCGTAAAAAATGTTTTAAAGTTAAAGCCTTTACAGGTAATTTTCTATCTTCTACCTTTTCGTAAATTAAAAAATTTTCGTCATTTTTTTAATTTTTTATGAGTGAATATGATAGTGTTACGGCATCCGTAAAATAATTTCTTAAGATTCTTAACGTCGATGTCTAATTAATTTTATTATAATTCTTTATAATTTTTATTATATATATAAATCAATTTTTATATAAATAAAATAATTATAAAATAAATTAATTTTATTATAACATAAATAAAAGGTGCTTAAAAATTCAAACTTTAAAGACATCTCCAACAAATTCCACCGAAAGACAACAAAACAGTTTTGATCCTGATTACTTTTTTGTTACTACTAATAGTAATAACAATACTCGTCTGTATCATCGCCTTGCTCCGTTACACCATTGCTTTATGCACTGCCCTAACTTGAACCACACAACCCGAGCCAACCCGAACCCGTTTACAACCAGCGAAATGCACTTAACCATTCTCGTGTTCGACACAGTAAATGGCATGCCCCTAAGCTAATGCATTCCTTCAATTTACAATTAAGCAACTAAGGGATAAAAGAACCGAGTAATTACGGCATTAATTGGTGGCCACAGAAGGAATAGTTGCAGTAGTAGATACGATATAACCAACGCAAGAAGGACATCGGAAGCTTAAATATCTTGAGCAACATCGACATTAGCTAAATTTTTGCTTTATTTTTGCTTTAGCTGTTGAATGAGGAATTAATGGAAGTTGCTTCCAAAAAAACACGATTGAAGTATTGCCAACGGCCAAAATAAAAGAGCAAACGAATAAAGTGTCGATTTTTAAAAACCAACCAGAAATATAGCTAGACCAAAGAAAAACGATTAGAAATAATACAAAGCAGATGGTACATATATTTTTTAACATTTTACAAAACAAGTGAGGGTGATATCTTCGGCCTGGCCGAAGCTTAAGTGTATTACATCCACAGTAAATATCCCGATTGAAGAGACGCGGATCATGACCACTTTCTGAAAAATAATTTGGTATTCGTAGTTACATTCTAGGATAAGATTTTGTTCCTAAATTCGCTCTACAAACACAGAAAGCATACATTCATATCAGTTATAACAATTAGGCGTGGTTCTCATAAGATTTCACTCATTTTCAGTACCAAACTGTTTACAATAACAGGGAATATTTGTGTCATAACCATATCTCTTTTCGTTCTCTCGTAATCGTGATTTCAACAGACAGACATACAGGTAGACTGACAGGCACACGGGCGGACAGGGCTAAATAGACTCAGGAGACTGTTCTGAGTCTGAACACATATATATTTTTCCATACCTGCCAGACCTCCTTTAATGCATTACAAATGGAGGAGCAAACTTAATATATGTAGCCTAAACCTTCGGGTGTAGGGAATTAAACAAGTTCATAAATTAATAAACGAAGAGTGAAAATTATAAAGAAGACAAATTCAGTCAGAAATTCTTTTAAAAATCAATTTTTTATTTCCAATTTCAGTAGGATAACTTATCAGTTTGATTGGAATACCCGTTATTAAAAGGAGGCGGACAGACGGAAAACGTAACGACCGTGTTTGTCTCCTTAACCAACGATAGCGGAAGGAGCAATATGAAACATGGTGGTGGGTGTTTTCCCATAACCGCCACAAATCGCAATAAAAGTGATACACTAAGCACTATTCCCAACAATTTCAAGGAATCTGAACAGAAAGGTCTTGACAGGAGGGAATCTTTTCAGCAAGCTTCTTAACAAGAATCTTAACAGGAATTTTTACAGGGTACACATAATTACAGTTTTTATAGTTTTATTAATTAATAATAAAATGTGAATCGGTTTTTTATTTAAATAAATGATTTAAATTTGTATTATTTAATTTGAATAAATGAATAGATAAATAAATAAATAAATATATAAAATTATCTTTGCAAAATAATTAATGATCCATCGATTAGAAGAAATTAGTTAGACATGAATTTACGTAATTTTATAATTATTGTCTTGAATACTTATGCTGCTTGCGGTACAGAGGAATTCGAGGAAACAATAACCTTGTCTCTTATTTAATTTTAAAATCAATTTTTTAACTTGTGGGAGCGTCGTATTGAGAATAATAACATGTAAGGAACGTTTTTTGAAAACATTATGCATAATTAAGTAAAGTAATATTAAAAAAGCTTCAATAAATCGCCGTCTTTTTCTTTAACAAATATATCTATGATGGTTACAGGTTGTAGAAACATATTCATCCCATCAATAAAAATAGCACATATGAGTATGACAGGTTTTCTTCAGAGCAAACGAAACAATAAACCAACGATAACGGCGTCTACAAATTGTTTTGGGTGCACGTTCGCCATAAGTAGTTTGAATTTAACAAAAAAAAAAGAGAAACAAATAAAAAGAACCAGGTCTATAAAAGGACATCAAGGCTATATAAATCACGTATATATAGCGCCCCTTGTATAGGAATCCATACACGTCCGTGTGTTCATACTAGTGTTCATTTTTATTGGTCAATATTCTGAACGAATTTTTCTACGCCCTGGAGATGATGTTTATTACTGAATAAAGTAATAAATTTTTATGCATAAATGCACAGGAAATTCGAATAAAATTAAGTTCAAGGTCCAAATCTTTGAGCCTAAATGTAGCAATTTTTAGCAGATTCTGAATCTCTCCCATTGTAAACTAAAAGCTCAGCTCATAAAAAATCAAGATTTAAAAAGATTTTTTATCAAGATTGATTAAAAATCAATATTATTTGCGGTAATTTTCGGTATTCTTGCATTTTATTGCAAAAAAAATATATCATGGAGCCACTGGGCAGGTTTTAGCAATTTAATAATTTTCTCAATATTTTTAAAGAACTTACCGAACTCACCAGGAAATTCTAGAACACATCTTCGTTTCAAAATATTGTTCTAGTATTGCCAGAAGCAAAAACGCTCAGCATCCAAGACAGGAAGAAAATATAACAATTTCATTTAGCTTTATTAAAATTTAGATTGACTTTTATGAAGATATCATCGTTGGCATTTCTAACCTTTCTTGAGCAAGAATGATATGAGGGTGATCTATTGCCAACTTTCAGGGAATCTCTAAAAAATACTGGAAGCAACAGGTCTCCACGAAATACAAGAGAGCATTTCATTCTTTAAACTATATTTGTTGTCAGCTGTTCAATCTTTAAAAAACTGAAAATTGTTTGTACTTCATCCCCCTTTTGCGTAGCCTCGAAGATTTTGAACATGAGTTAAAAAAATTATCCCTACATGCGATATATTATTGCATGAGAGGTCCCTTTGCCGGTAAATTTTTCGTACGGTTTTGAGTGTATTTACAATAATGCGGTAAATCATATTAATTTGAAATGTGGCGTTATTGCAAAAAGTTTTCATCAATATTTACTAACTGCAAAACATTCCTAAATTTTGGTGCATGTAGATATTAATATAAAATATGTCTAATAAAAATACCAACAAACTTTTTTAATTTTTAAAAAGAAAGGCAAAAATGTAATAATGCATATTGCGGGCTAGCCAAAACTTATATACCCTACATCTATTATATAAATTCATGGCATGGCATAATAATCAATGGGAGCTGATCGCCCCTTTTAATGTCATTAATTAATATTTTATTTAAGATTTACTAACTCATTTCCAACATAGCTCTTCAAAAAAATTGCACGAATTTTAAGTAAAACAGCGAGTGCGTCACACCCGTTTTTGGGGATTTATAATGTCAGAAGATTGAACAACGGAGCTTTGGAAATTTATTTCATAAATAAGTAAGCGTATTGGCCGATTTAGCCCATTTTTAATACTAAATAATTGGTAATAAGTGATGAATGTTCCAATTGACAACAATATGTGTACATCCATACGTTCTCCTGTAACGTGGTCTCATTTAAAATTATGATTCTGACAGGCGGCAGACATCCATGCTTTGCAAAATAATTTAATATTCATGGATGAGTTTGAGAAAACATTTATGTCGCCCGACTCAATTTACAAACGTTAAAAACGAAACACAATTTTAGATTTCTATTAGAATCAGAGGTTGGCCTGGTTATTACCCGAATTTGTCTATTTTCAATTCAAAACCAATTTATAATGGCAGAGCGTATTCGTTCGACATTTCACGCAATACCTCCAATTAGTCTCCTGCAATCCGATATTCTTTATAATTGTGGTTTTTCCGATATTCAAGGGTGATTTGGAGGTCAAAATTTTGTCATCGGATTCCGTCTACAATCGCTAAATGTTAAATTCATTTAGACACTGCTTCTACTTCTGATACATGTAAGTATCAGAAGTAGAGATGGTTTTTATTAGATTTTTCCCATTTTTAGTCACCAATAAAGTAAATTCATCAGATAGAGCGGTAGACGGAAGGAAATTGGTTAATTGACTCAGGAGGTAATGCTGAGCAAGGGTATATATATTTTCTTATACCTACCACGATTCCTTTAATACATTAAAAATGGAAGAAATAAATGTGCTCTCATGTACGACTATGTTTTGCAATTTCTTCCATCATTTTTTACTTTTTATTCCCCTTCGGTGGAACTTGGGGAATGAAAACTATCTCTCTCTGAGAATATATTCAAATTTTTATAATGTTGTTTAATAGAGGTCAAAGGTTTATTTCTATACTATCTCGATGTCTCTCACTTACACCGCAAATTACGAAATACTGGAGAACCCTTTTACTTAATCCACATTAAAAATGGGATAATTGTTGATGAATGGGGCCACTGTTATCGTTGTTGTAACAGGGCCCACTTTTCTCTCGCTTAAGTTTGAGAACCTACTTTCCCAAAATTAACTGAAAATAGTTGAGAACGCTATCTGGAAACATCCGCCAGCAAACGATACCCCCGTTGGAATAATTGCTTCACTCACTCTTTAAAACTCGCTAGTAAGTCAAGTAGTATTTAAGATTTGTGCCGAAGCAGAAACCTAAAATAATGTAAATTTTAATTTCTTCTCATCTCGTGTCTGCTATCGATTCTTAGAAATATGCTGAAAATACTTTTTATGTTGTATAGATGGAAATGCATATGTAGTCGTTGTAGCAGAATGCTTTAATACGTACTTTACTACGAATTCCCTGTGGTTATTGCCAACTTTATATTTCGTTTGCTATATTCAGTCATCAGTCTAGTCGTCTCAATGATTTTATTGGATGCGTTAACATATTCATTGTGATTATTGTGGAAGTGGATATAATCCTCAGTCGACAATATGCATATAGCGAAGCAACAACCGAGGCGGATGTAATAAATTATTTAAATTAAATTGTTGGCCCTCTTTTTAATAAGGAATATATCTAAATATATATCCTTTTATTGTTAAGACCCCAATCCATTTTATCTCCTGTGTCGGCTACGAATTAAGAAATCGCTAGACTTTGGGTAACCAATGAACATTAAGTTAGCCACTTCAAATTTCTGACAATCTACTAATTACAGTAACATTTTTCGATTGTTATTTTTTGACCCAACCAAAGTAATTTCAACAGTAAATGACAGAGAACAACAAGGACTACAGCGGAGGTTTAAAATCGACCAAAATACGCAGAAACCACCACAAGCGCTATTTATAATGGTTTAAAATTGCTTCTGTTATTCAGCGCATTTATCCTATCGTTATTATTCTCTGACTGGCGCAATGGAGTTCGAATTCCCGTGAAAACGCCACGAGTGCGATATCCTATAAAAATAATTACGTGAAGAAGTTTGAGTCATTTCCATTTTCCTCCGTGAGTTAAAATAAAATAAATGTTGTCTAGGGGGAAACATGGAAATAAAACTGCGTTGGCATGAGCCAAAGTTTATTTACGATATAAAGATTTTTCAAGGCTGCATCTTTTTTCATCGTACTACATTTAACTAAGTTTATCTCTTTCTGACATGCTTCACAAAAGTGAACAAATTGGAAGTTTTTTGAATGAACCTGAATGGTATGGAGGGCCATTTTGTTCCGGTGTTCGTTTTAAATGGTTGTATTCGTTGCTGTTTTTGTTGATGTTACTGCTGCTGTTCAATATCGTTGGGTTCCTTGGCGAGAAAAATGTCCACTACAAGTTGTTCGATTAATTGTATTCCGGCCAGAAACTGAGATTTATGGAAGATTAATGTAGTCGCTTTATTTGTGTCCTTAAATGGATTCAAAAAATTGTGTGTTCGTATATAATTTAAGGTTAAAAGCTTAGGATTTTAATTAGGTACTTCTTCAAGCTAACTTTTTATTGGAGACAATATATTTTGTTGGAAGCAATTATGAAAGTTATATCCCTTTTATCAGTTTAACCCTTTTATCGTTTAAAATTTATTTCGTTTTATTTTTGCAGCTCATCAAGTGTGTCGCATAAACTAATTCGCCCTTGTGCAGAGCAGAATACAAACACGGAATTTCCGCTAAAAAGGATTTGGGCTTACGAACGCCTTAAAAAGAAATGCTTTTAGAGAGAGAGAAATACATTGAAAAGTACTATAATAATTTAAGAAATAGATTCGTTTAAGATGTTTAAGAAACAGATTCGTTTAATTTCTAAGAAATTGCAACTTAATTAGCTTTTCTATCATCAAGTCAATTAAATTCTAAAAATCATTATCGTAAAATCAGCTGTAAATTATTAAATTACATTAAGAAAATTTGTATATGGGTTTCTCTTTGTAGTCCATTCAACTGATTTGCTGAAAATGTATATACTACGAATCTGCAGGATGTGTTAATTTATAAAAAGGAGTTTATGTCGATAATAATTAGAAAATAATACGAGGTGTGATCAAAAAATATGTTGAAAGCTGTGCTTACAATTTTCCTCGATTACTTAATCGATTTCCTCGATTTAAGGCTGTACTTGCTGCAGGGTAGGTCTATGAATAAGGAATGTTACCTGCAAGTTATGTGCATTTGCGCAAAAAAATCCACCAGAAATGCCCAATGACTTATGGATGAAAAACATTCCTTTTTGCGCCATGATGAAGCAAAAATGTTGACACGTTGTTGCTCGTACGCGAATTGTTGCCAAAATAAGGCAATAATGATGCCGCGCCACTGTATTCCCCAGATCGGGCCCCTGTGTATTTTTTTCTTTCCGTATATGAAAAGGTACGATGGATTTATAATACAGTTTAAGTATGTGTCAAAAATTAACCAAGAATTCAAATTTGCCGATATTGTTAGTATAAGTGGGGGACATGAGTATCAACATAAGGCGATAAAAAGTTAAGTATAGAATATCGTAACCCGCGAAATTCAAAAGTTCGTGGTCAGATTTGAACATACCTCGTAGATGGCATGAATTGTACGATAAATTAGTGATTAGTTGGAAAGTCTACTAACAGCAATATTCAATCAACTTTGATGATGGCTTTGGGAGTAGACGAATTTAATATGATAAAAACTTTTTCTTGATAACCGTCGCCCTTTCGTTATCGGGTGTAATGTGTCGGGAAAGAAAAACGCATAGAAGTCATAAGCTTAAATAAAAATTATGGGAGTGTGATTTTATATCTTCACGATTCTCGTCATAAAACTATTCGACATTTATAGCAAGTTATTTATTTCAGCTTTTGATTAAATTCTTCAAATTGAAGGGTGAGCCATATGCGAAAATCTTTGGATATTTATGCGTGGTGTGCAATGTGTTTAAGAAGGGGAGGCTATTTTCAGCCTCCACCTTGGTCTTATACTTTTCAATGAAAAATAACTGCGCCATGCTCCAAGGTACCGATCCGGTTTGCTCATTTTTATTTTGGAGAATAGTACTTTTAACCATATGTTTACTATTCATATTTCTAATCTTTTGCGGAACCGTGGTATAATCCCATTGATGGAAATCAAAATTTTATAACAAATTGGGGCGACCTTAATTCCAAGAACTGCATGTTTATCACCTATCCGTACCTTTTGAAGACTCTCACTATTCCGGTATTTCCGGTATTCCGGAAATATTTCAAAGAAACCTTCTTGTGGTAAGGGGGCTTCTTGTGATAAGTTCATTTATTTCCACTATCATTACGTCGGCCTCAAAAAGCAGATATTTTGGGGCCTTTACAAACTCACTCTATGAGAAGGACATTCAGTTTTCCCCAGTGATCTCATTACTTTCGATTTTCGTAGTGTTTTTTTCCCCGTAACTGTATTTATTTGTCCATATTATATTTTTCTCCTTCTTTTTTATATAATATCGTATGTTCACTGCCTGTTAGTCTGTCTGTCTGTGAACGTCACGAAAACAGGAGAACAAAGCTATCGTTATAAATTTTGGCATACATTTTTATTTTCGGTTATTAAAAACTGGGATTGAAAACGGACAAAATGGAGTAAGAAGCACGTCAACATGTTCTAGTAAGTATGAATTAATTTGCATTTATGGTTCAGTTTCTTAGATCTCAGAGTTATTTTGGAGCTGTTTCTCTGGCCGCGTATTCTTATTTTAAATTGTAATAACCTGGCTTTATTCTGTGCATAATAATTTATTTTAATAAATTTCTGAACCAAATTTTCACGAACATGAACACAAATTTCTGAATGAATCGAATTAAATGAATTGTAGTCTCATACCCGATTTTTTTTGATAATAAATATTGTAAAATAATTTTGAAATGACAAGATATAAATAACAAATTTTATAATTTCCGACATTGAGATTAATGAATACTTGTTTTTTTTTTTTTGTATATTGATGTGTTGGTGTTATTGGCTGTGTTTGGTGTTAAACAGTTGTAGTCTATTTATCGGAATGGTTTTAACGCGGATGACCATTTCAATTTTGAAATATTATTTGTATTTTTCTATAAATGCTTCTATGGTTGGTTGTAGTGGGAGTATTTGAGTATTTGGGTGTCTGTAGTGGGAGTATTTGAGTATTTGGGTGTCTGTAGTGGGAGTATTTGAGTATTTGGGTGTCTGTATTGCTTTGGTATTCTATGTTTGATTTCACTCTGCAGTGTTCTTTCAACCCGTTCAGCATTACAAAGTCGGTCGGTATTTTCGTTCGGAACGACAAACTTATTTGAAAGTCGTATGTTCCTTATTCCTGTTCGACAAACTTATCTGAAATGTCTTCCTTAAAAGTACACCGCAAACGCAGTAGAACGATCGTAATTTTATCATTCCCCTCAGATTCTCCATTTCTGGCTGTTGTGCGTGCTTTTAGTTGCCTATATAGGCGCCCAACAATGCCTTTCGCTTGTGGTGAAGTGGTGCCAGTCTAGAAATTTAGTCCGCAGAATATTTCCAGAAATTCGCAGAATAGTCCGGAGAAATTCTAAACTTCGTCTTGTTGTAAATTGTAGGGCTACGCCAAAACTAAAAAATTACTGATTACAGTTTTTATTTGCTACTTCATGTTAACATCTTGTAAAAGAAAAATCTTTAGATCACCGCATACCACCAGTATCCTTTGAATGGTAATATATCTAAGTGTAAGTGTTTGAGTCTGTATGTTGGAATATGTTCAACATCGAAGGAGGTTATTTGTTACGGTCTTCTTTTCGATTTTTGGCACCATCGTCGATTTGGCATTGTCGTGCCCAGTTAATAATTTGTTTGGGCATATTGACCAAAATTATTGTGCTGAAATTATTCTGTGCGTATTCTTTTCTCCCGCAAAGGAGGGTGGGACAAGAACAATAAGACGACCAAAATGTAAACTATGGATCCCTTAGTTAATAAAAAACAAAATTTAAAACAAATATATATTCCAGCGCTAATTTAGATGGATGGTGGGGTAATTTAAATGGGTGAGCAAGATCACATGTTTGATTATTTGTAATCTCACAACATTTATATATACTTACTGCTGGAATCTATATTAGTTTTAAATTTTATTTTTACTCGTTTTGTTGTCCTTTACCTAAAATGTAAAAAAATCCTTCTAGCCTTCGATGCTATTGTTGGCCACAATAATTGCTACGGGAGATATTTATTGGGTATATTCTGTACTGGGTTGTAAACTGTTCAACAGGAGTTTGAGACGGTGTACGTGTTGGTGATCATTTTCTTTAGCAACTAGGGCATCACTAATAAAAATGCAAACAGAGTCTAGGTCTCCGACTACTTGTCTCACTCCAAAAGGCATGCGAGTAATCTTGAACATACTAAACGGCATTGTTATTCCTGACTTAAAATTATTTCCCTCCCCCAGGATGTGTTATTTCATTTCCTTATATCTTCCTTCTAACAGTATGCCATGAAGGCCTTTTGGTAGATGCACTGGATTATATAAATTAATTACCGAGAACAAAGTAGTTCCTGTTAGGCCCAGGTAGGCCGACTACATCGTAGACGACCAAAATCATGACTTCTGAATTTACGGGTGGAAAGCCACACGTTTCAGTGCAAAGATAGCATTAAACATTATCCTCTGATTTATCGAGGAAGGTAGATTTATTAGTTTAAGTTGTAAGTTAATTCTCATCCTGCTTCTTCCTTATTATCTCATGGGCAGTACAATCGCGATTACGGGTGTAGGAATTTAGTTCTTTTATCCTCACGGCTCTTACAGGCATACACACTTCTAGCATCAACTCTTTGGGGTTCAAAATGGAGGAAATCGAATAAGAGACACACCCACCTTTTACGGTTAATATGAATTAATTCCGTCCACAATTCTATTTCCCAGAATCATAAAGTAATTTGAACTGCAATTGCGCTTCTAAACAGATCGGTCCAGTTAGAATCATAGCGTGTCCAGACCACTTTAAAAAAATTACGATTGCAAGAGAACAAACAGAATTATTGCCGTGAAACTATTCAAGAATATGTCTGTCTCTTTCTTTACGTCTCGCAACAACACATATCTGCTGCACACTTAGTAACTGCAGTTAAATATATTGTGTAGTCTTGTGGGACAATGAAATTCTCCATGCATTTAACCCCTTCTGTGCTAAGCTCTTGGCTTCCTTCATAACCAATTATTCATCACCAAGCGCTTTTGTTCACTGGTGCCACCAATCCTGAAGGAGTTATTGTTGGATGGATCGAGGGATGAATAATTGAAGAACGGAAGGAAGGGGGAAGGAAAGGAAAAAAAAAGAAAATTTGAGCAAGGAAGAACGTTACTCTGGCTGTGTTTTGCATTATTGGCGGTGGTAACTACCTGTAGTGTCGACAACAAATTTTCCGTCCGACACCGCCCCTTCACACAAAATATGTTATGCTTGTTCGCTGGAGACATCTCTTGTGGCGACTTATAACGCAATAGTAATTTTTGTATTTTTTACTTTTACTTTCGGGTTAGCCATCTAACTCAGCCATCTAACCCATCAGTCTCTTTGCGCAAAACTTGGTCGACAGCTGGCAGGTGAGAAATCCAAAAAACCTCCAATATTTGCCTGCTTCACCGTTCAATTAAACCTAACAGTTTCCGTTATGCATATTCTATAGAAAGCAATCAGTCAAAATAGCAAAAATGTAAATATCGTCAGCATTTGTTTATTTTTTGTATGAGCATATGTTCGTTTACGACGCGCAGGTGCACGTGAAGGGGTTGAGTTTTATAAATATTTTTTTTTAAAAACGCGTTAATGAGTAAATGAGTATATGTTTGTGAGATTTCTGTATTCATTTTTAAAGTGACCGAAAATCAAATATTCAATGCACATAATCCTGTTACCAACGCATACACACAAATACACATTTGTATCATACGTAAGCATAGCTCAATCACCTTTTGAAGTCTGTATCCTTTGATAGAGAAACACAATGGAAGAACAACTACTCGGGTACATGAATTTTTTGTAAAAATTTTTTCGCTGCAACTTTTTCCAAAAATGCCAGGCATCACTCATCGTACAAGGCTTCATTCACCTGCTCCATAGAGATACGCTGCGTTATAAACGGTTGCGATAACTTTAAATACATGCCTGTGAACAAAAATACTGATATAAAATCATATACAAGCACTCTATAATACTGTGGGTAATTGTGTGAATACAACTACTCAATCTCGCTCACAGAAACAGCCAAAATTAATATCCAATAAAATTATTTTCAATAAACTTGCATCGATTTCTACTTTTTTAAATTAAACGGCTAGAAAAAAAGAAGGAGGAAACTGGTAAAGAAAGGGAGAAAACAAGAGTATGTGGTCGGTTAACGAAAAATTGCTCCTACAACGGACGGTTTCAATTTATGGTTTAATTGCAGAATTTAATGATAAATAATTAATTTTATAATACTTTATAAATACTATGAAAACTTAGGGAACTGACGCCCATATATATTTTCGAGTCATGAGCGGGTAACCTCAATGTATATATAATAAGTTTATATCTACGAGCTGATTAGCTTCAACATTGATTACCTTATTGAGGTTATATGAATAACTTTCATATGAATGACTGTGTTAACAACTCACTGGTTGTTAACGCCTATTGGCTTCAAGAGGGCTTTCACTTATACGGTAAATTCCACAAAGTTCTTTAAAGGTCAGACCTTTATTGCGAGTCTAGGAATTTAAATTCACATTTTTACCTAAAGTGTTTTATTAGGTTGCTTTCAATAACGTTCGGGTCATATTTTCACTAATTACTAAGGAATTCACTAATCGAACCAGATAAGGTTCCATTTGGTGTGTTTCTTGATTCCACTGATTTGATGAAAATCAAACAAATAAAGACAAGCTCAAAATTTAAGGTGTGCAAGCAATTTTATGACGTGTTTATATATCGATTTAAAATTGTTGATAAAAACTATTTTTATAAAAATCAAAAATAAAAAATTAATGCTTTAATTTTAGCAAAAGTAATAGGACTGAAATTAAAAACTAACCCGAAATTCTACAAAAATAAATTTTGAAACGTGTAGCGAAAATTTTGAAAGAGGTTTTTTGAAAATATTGAAAGACAGATTTTTTTCCCGCGAAGTGGGATTATATCCCAATTTATAATGTTATGTTATCCAGTTCTAAACTGACCTTTAAATTTAGAGCCTCTATCTCACCGGGAAGCTGATTCACCGCGAGACCATTTCCAAAATTTGTATCCATATTTTGAAACAACCCATTTTCCTACATCGCGATGGTCGTGGGCAATTAATTTATATATAATCTTGCATTCGAATTTATAATTTTAATTCATCCAGTTCGAATTTATGGTTTTAGTTTCGGGTCTATTGCTCACCGGGAAGCTTAAAATAAATCTTAAATATTGTAGCCAATATTTTAAAGGGGATTATTATCTTGACAGTCTTCATGACAGGGGATTATTATCTTCATAGTCTATGTTACATTCTCGTCTTGTTCCGAGCTGTGGCTAAAATGTCGGCCATCTGTCTCATCAGCAAGTTAGTTTAGAAGTAATTTGAAAATTTGCACTGACATTTTAAGGCTCAAATCTCCGAGCTTGTGGTGAGCTTGGCTGGTTATTTTATCCAAAATATTGCATTACCATCAAATTCTGGATCATGGTTCATATTTCAAGCATCTAACTTCCGGGATGTTATTAAAATATTAATGTTATTAGTAGCATAAAAACGTTTTAATAAAAATGATCGACTTAAAAATCGATCTATGAAACATGTTTTAATAAAACTAAATTTAGTTAAATTCAATTAACTTTCGAATAATTGTGCAGTTAGATACTATGTATAGTTGATGTATGGTTTTTACTTGGCAACTTGTTTGGAACACTCTTCTTATGCCATATATTTTTCTCATGACGATTGGGTTCGTAAATTCATCGTTATCACCGTCACTTATTTTCAGGGTTTATGTCTATTATATTTCAACTATCCATCAACAGTTACATGCATTTCCACTTTTTGTTCTGTAGCATATATTTTCTAATCTATCATCGTGTGCCCTTAAAATAGGAGAATTTATTAAGTGAATTTAACCGTAAACTGCCTGATGATGCCTGATGATTCAGTATAGCAGTTGCTAAAGCACCAATAAAATTTTGTTGGAAAATGTTAGGTAAAGTCATCGACCAATCGCATAGAAATCGGAAAAACAAACTCTATCGTCAGCTAATATCTAATCACTTTGAATTTTGGATAAATTTCCAAAATGCGGAGTCATAATTTTCCGACAAATTTCGAAAAATCGGAAACCCAAAAACACCTCTTTCTAAGCTAAATTTTTAACGGATAATACAAGCATAAATACTCGCGTACTTAATGAAAGATAGTACATTCTTCCCATATGAATGTACTAAATTCTGACAAATTGTGAACATTTTATGATTGTGTTAAGGAAATGTGCACGTGGTAAAACTCAATATCCGATCTCTTTATATCTATTAAAATGTCTTGTCAAATACCTTTTAATATCTTCAGTATTACGCTTTATCTATTCGTTTTTAACAGCAATGGCTTCATATCACGGATGGAAAATTTAAGTAATATTTAAGTAACGGAATTGTACAACAAATAGTACAACAACAACATTGGCAATAAACAAACAAACTTTTTATTTATATAATTGGATACTGTTGGAATCACATTAAATTCTTTGACTTCGTTTTCACTAGACCAAAGCGGATGCTAAAGACACCCGTGCCAATAAAACCTTTTCCATGCCACTTAACTTCGGATCATTTCATCCTCACATCAATGAAGTTTAGGTTATAGTTGCCACTTAACATGTTATTTTTTTGTCATTTATCTCGTTGCAGTCTTTTTAATTCTGGATACGTCCCACTTTTATCGTCAGTGCAATTAATTTTGTGTACTGCTAAAATGTCTCCATTATTAAAACATTCTACCATTCATTTCTGCAGCATGCATTACTATAATGTTACAAGCTGTTGTTGTTATGTTTATACTCTAATGGGCTATGAATATCTAATGTTAATATTAGTGATGTGTAATATCTCGCAACCGGCCATTATCTTTTATTGGGTACTATATTTAAAAAAATTAATTGGAGTTGTTTGCACTAAATCGAATATAATATTGCATTAAGTGATTAAATTGTGGGTGACATTTTTTGGTCTATTATTTTTTCAGTTCTTTATATTAATATGAATTCAATTTAATGAAGCAAATCATTATTAAGTTATATTGTTAAAGTGGTCAGTTTTTCCATTGAAATCTAAAGTAGTATTAAATTCTAGTTCTGTAGTAGTAGTATTTAATTCTGATTAAAACATCATCTTGTTGAACTATGGCAAACATATCGACCTACCAATCAACTATGAATTAATTTATAATTAATTGAATACAGTTTTGCTCGGAAAATATGAACAAAAGTGGTCAATTTTGGGGTGCTATTAATTAAATTAAATTTTAGCTCTAATCTGATAAATAATAAATGGAACATGCAGAGCAACACAGACAGATGGAAAACCGTTAAAAATAATGGCAAAACTTTGTTAGCTTATGGCGTTCTGCCATATGGTATTGGAAGCTTTTGTCAAAATTTTATGAATTCTCATCTAATTGAGATTTTTTATGGCATAATTTAATTGAGATTATTTATTATAAATATAATAAATAAATACATAAAGGTATGATTGCTTTTACTATCAAATGGTTTATGATGCATTCTGCATTCAAAGATCGTGGACTGAATTCAACCATAGAGTAAGTGCTTCTAAAGAGGGATGAATTGAAAACGAATAGTGAAGACAGAAGCAAATGGTAAAGGGAATGGAACATTTACGGACTAAGAAATTTGCAAAACTCTAAAATAAAACTATAATCTAAATCCATCAGGTGTTCTCCTCTTCAATATTTCGGGCGAATAAGGAATATTCCGTAACATGCAGCTAAGTGGAAGAGAAGGAAAATAACGCAAAAGAAAAGCCCTTAGAAAATAGGTCAAGAAAATAAATAAACTAATTTTTTTCTTAAATCAACGAACAATTTTCCTAAGATGCTCATAAAAGTTTGAACAGAAATGTTAAAATTGTAGACCACCTGTGGTGTTATATTTAGAGGACTACTCTGAAGCTCTTTAGTCATTGATCGAAATTATGTCAAGCATTCCAGTCAAAACAATCATCAGCACCATTTTGCCCCTATTAAATAGAACCTCGAACCTCGTTTGACACTGTAATTGTATAACGGTTGCTAAACTACATTAAAGTAAATGATAATAATTAGATAACAGCTTATATCGACTGCATGAAACCAATTCAATTTAAGTTTTTCATTCCCTTTTTCGAGAAAATAAAATCCGGAAAATTCCATTTTTTAGCAATAATCTAGTTAGAAGCCTTGTAGCAATTTTTATATCCTACATTCCAAGGGTTGGGTTATATAAACGTTTTTCCTCTGTTTAAACGCATCACGGGAAACGAAGGCACATTTAAAAAAAAATTACGTATATCCTGGCTTAGGATCATCACGATTGGCGACGCATACGGTGGTCTCGTGGCTTTAATTCCTGTACCAGTTGGTTTTTATACGAGCGTAAGCCGAGGTCTTTGCGCAAAATTTCCCGCATGGTAGACGGACAGAGCCCCAAATCCGCCCCCAACAACGAATTAATAAAATTGAATCTTTTTCAACACTGTTATTTACAGCGGCAATATTCTGATCTGTGCGCACATTCCCGTTGGAGCTACTGCATCATTTAGAGAGTATGTGGTATAAAATCTATCCATCGATCGACGGATGGCTTGTTCAGGTGGACAATTATGTGCACCCTAAAATTCACAAAGCCGTCTGTAAGTTGCTCGAATCGACGACTGATATTCAAAATAAATTTGGATAATTTGGTAGCGTTGTTCAAGCATGAATATATTAATGATGATTTGACAGTTTGTTTGACAATTGTCCTTATTGAAAGTTATATCTAAGCTAAAAACACACTCTTCAGTGTACTGAAATTCTGTATGTTGACTGTTGCACCTTAGAATGTATATGTTGACAACCTATGAGGGACCTATGAGCTAGATATGAGGAACGAATTTGTGTCAAAAAGTGTCATAACCATACTCGGTGCTTGCATTTTTTGAAGACCATAGAATTGCATGTTAAGAAAAAGTTTTCGTGAAATATCTTAAAAGAAATCTGTGAATTCACGCGTTTGTTTTTAATTCCTCGGAATTAAAGCCAAATAGATTTCTTTGTGGCTTTGTTTTATTTGGACTTTCAATTATTTTTTGGTTTAATAATCAAATCCTTGGAAATCCTTGGAAATCCTTGTCAATAAGAAGCCATTGTTGACTTTTAAGGAGGGCGTCCGATTTATTTTTATGAATACAAATGTAGGTAAACGTAATTTGCATATTTCCTTTTGGCTTTGTTTATTTACAGTTTACAATTTCTTCTCTTGTAATACCCTACAACCGAAGGGATAGTGTATTTTCACTTTGTGTTTCCGTTTGTAACACATTAAACAGGCCGCCAGTAAGCATAGAAAGCATGTATATCTTTGCTCAGAGTCGCCTCCTAAATCGATTTAGCGATGTCCGCACCTCTGCCTCTCTGCCATTTTATTTCCCCTGAGCCTATGTGTCTGTCTCTGGAAATCACGAATACAGCCGAAAGGAAGGAGGCATGAAATTTGACACGAATACATATTCTTGTCATAATAGTTTGTTCAAAATTAAAAACTTATAAAATCGGTCCAGTGCCACGCGCACTTTTCACAGTAAACACAACTTCATGAAAATGTAGAGAAGAATTTCTTAGTCCCTGGAGCAGATATAAATCTGATTTTATATTAGGTGTTCGTTTTGTTCGTTTTGTCCGTGGCAGGAATTCCGGTTTAGTATTTATTTCGCCATTTCTGTAATTCAATGTGGATCTCGTTTTAGATTTTGTTTTGTAGTTTTAAGGCCGTTTGCTGGAGCGATTATTAGCTAATTTATAATGAATCTGTTTTTGCATTTATATATCTCAAGGATATCTAATATATTTTGTCTTTATCCTCTTTCCAACACATGTAAAAATTTAATTGTTTTTTCTGATGTGGGTCGGTGGGCATTTGTTATTAAATGTCCGGCTCGCAAAGTTGGATTCCGGCTTGTGACTCGTTTTCTTGCGTTCTCGTTGTAGCCCTTTCACTTGTCCACGGAACCTTGTTATCTTGTTCCCTTTCGATCCATTTGTCCAATGCAGCTTTGTTTATGTGTACAAATCAGTTTGTACGCTTGGATAATCGATCCTGTTCATTTCTGTTTCTTTATAGAATTCGTCCCAAACAGTTGCTTGTCCCGAATGCTATTTTTCTTATTACTTATTACATAATTATTATATAAATATTTGGAAAGAAATTCTTTTTAATCTCAGTTTGGAATAGAGTCGACTTAATCGATATGCCGTCTGCGGTGTATTCTTAGATCACGGAAGTAAAAATAAAAACGAGGAGGTGGATGGTGGTTTTTCTCGACCCCATGTTAAACCCTGTCTGAAAACCCGGAGAACATCAAGAAGTGTTAGTTCACGTTTTTGCGAATTTTGTAAAATATTGAATGAAATGTTGAATAAAGATTCACTCTCAATAATTTACGTTTTAAATTTGTTTTGACCACAAAGTTGATAAATTCAAACAATTTGAAAATAATATCAATCTTTTGTAACAATTAATTAATTTTGCCTTTGATTGATCGGATATTCCTCCCAATATATACTTTAGATTTTATTGTTTTCATTACGTTTCATGAGAGAAAGACAGATTAGTGGTAGCTGATTGGTTCCCGTAGTGTTTCAAAGGTTTTCCAATAATAAAACTAATTTATTCCCATTTAAATTAATTAAAACGTACTCAAATTAAATTTTAACAATACATTTTCAGGGACAAAAATATAGTTTTTTTTCGAGAATTACCCAAACAAAAGAAGTAAAATCAAGCACAAAGCGGCGAGCTAAATTTTAAAGAGCTCGTAATCAACGCAGACCTTAAAAGTAGTTGATTTAACGTTATAAAGCCCGACATAGATACAAGATTTCCGCCAAGGTACAATATTTATTACGAAAACGAGGAAAAGAGGATAAAAGTTTTTATGAAAGAGGACTATCTGTATTAATGACAATATGTATAAACATAAATATTTTATTGTAGACAATGTAAAAATTCAGAGAACACCGCGATATTGATTTGGTATTGAAACTGGATAACTTTCAACATTATTAAATATTGAAATTATTGAAACTCCTCATATACACGTACTATCATAAATTGGTTATTTATTTATCAGTTTTTATTTCACTTCGTCATGAACCACCCTATGAACTTTTTTACACTCACATGAATAATTTTGAAGGATGAATATATTTTTAGAGCAGGACCAACAATAAAAAGATACGGAATAGACTAGAGACTAAAAACCATCAAGGAATGGCATAATCGACAAATCCTTTTTAGATTCTTTATCAGAAAACTGAATATAAAGAGAAATGAATAAATATCTGCGTATTCTTCCGTTTGCTTTCTTTGGCTGCCTCATCTGTTTTGGTTGTTGTGTCTGGACTTTTCGCCTCTGCTTTTCTCGAGCCATTTTTGTATTTACCAATTTAATCAATTCCCATTCTTTCATCTGGTGGCCCAAAAGTCAATTTACTTCAATGGAATGAAAAAGTAATTTTGATGTACAGCGAAAAAGGGCTGTGAGAGGTATAGTATCTAAGGCTTGCTATAACGTTTGGATTAAAAGAAAAGGCTTTGGATTAACGGAGAAAAAAAAATTTCAATTGCTTATTCATACCTTACATTTATAAATAAATGGTATCCTGGTGATCCTACCTACTGCAACACAAAGCTCGTGCGCCCTTCACATGGTCAAAAAATAATGGAGGTATTATTGTATGTTCTTCTTAAACAACAACACCCTTTTCCACGAACTCTGTCTGTAAAACACTGCCATTAATTTATGGTATGATTTAGTTCCTTCTTCTTTTTCATGTCTTTGTTCTTTCATTTAAATAAACCATAGTTTTTGCTTTGCTATCTGCGATATTTTCAATTTAAAATGTTGCGTTCTTTCATTCCCATCTACACTGGCTAAAACAGTTTTCTGCACAACTTGACATGCAGTGATCCTCCCTCCATCTTCATAATTTTTTTGTTTCAAAATCTGTCCTCGGTTATTACTCCGTGATATTAACAATGCTCAAATTTTTGGTTTTATTTTGCAAGAAGTGTTTGCGTGGATATGCGTGTTTGTCCCATTTGTTTATGTGCCACTTCCACTTTTCAGGTTTTTTGTTCTGGTGTTTTTCCTTTGATCCCCGTCTCTGAAAGAGGTAATCGCAGTGAATTTTCTGAGATCTTTCAAAGTCACAACATAATTTCCAAAAGCTCATTTCGCACTTCTCTACCGTCAAGAGGGTTCAAATTTTTTCAAAATTTTTTTAATATTCTCGATGGAAGAACTGACTAGAAGTGTCTGATCTCTCACAAAACTTTTCGTAAGGCGAAAATATAATTTTCTCTTTGAATTATAAATTTCCCGTGACACCTTTTTATCGTATGAAAATTACATACCTAATTCACCAGCAAATAATTTAAAAATTTTATTTGTCTTCAAAGGTTTTAATTCAAGTTCAAGTTTTTCATATTCGACGGTGTTCATGTCGGACATCCGCCCGGGAATGTAAGTTATTTTGACTCTTACTACTTGTTCAGCATTCTTTTTGCACTGCAGTATTTATTCATTGAAATCTTTTCAGATCGCTTGAATATATTGCTGCGAAAAATCGTCGAAAATTACAGTTAAAACAACAATATTCGCAAAATCAATTACAACAGCAAAATCAGCAAAACTTGAGATTGAGCAGATCCTCCCCGATCAGATATAGCTGTGACTGTCCGGAAGCAGCTTGCACTAAGTCTATTGTAGATGTGGTCTGTATTTTCAGCTCTTTTATATTTTCTATTTTTAATGTAAAAATTTATTAATTATTTATTTATTAAATACATCACAAATAAAAATCAAATGTTCTAAAATCCAGGTACAATCCAGGAAAATTATAAATTACTTAATTGATTTAATTACTTACCTTTAATATATAAAATAGTGAATGAAGGCGCGCATAAATTATATTAACCATTACTACCCTAACCGACGCCATCAATACCGTTGCCAATGCCATAAAATCTGCACATATTTGCTTTTGTAAATGACAGTATGTCCAGAAGTCATCGTAACACTTTCACAAGCAGTTGTTGACAGGAAAAAATTGCGGCGTATCGATTAAAGATAGTTAACGTCGCGATAATGAATAAAGCAGTTTCCGTGAAACTTCTCGCCCTCACTCGTGATCATGACTCGGTGATCGTGATCAATTATAATTAATAATTAATTAATATCTGAAATCGCAAAATCAGAAAAGTCATAATTGAAAAGGCGTTGTGGAACAAATACACCCACCGAAAGTGGGTGAAGAGAATGTATCGAAAAGAGTTCTGTTGGTTGGATTGAGTTAATTTGCGAACAGTTATGTGAATTACGTGACGGTTGTACGAATTCTGCGTGAATATTGGTTTAACAAGAACTAATGTATTAATAATACTCGACAATGCATTAATAACGTTCTGTATTCAATTATTCCCGTCTCTATGGTTGAACTATACTGTTATTAAACTTTTATTTAATAATTAATTATTCCTATTTTTGGTTGTTCTATATTGGTCATGATTAACTCATGATGAAGAATTCTTAAAATTAGTAATTTTCGTAAAACGAAATTAAATGAATTGATGAGAAATCAATAGTCAATTGGACGTCGGTAAAATTTTACAATTGCGTTTTATACAAATCTTCAAATTATTTTATGAGTGAAAGTGATTACCCGAAGTATGCGTGAGTGAGAATGGAGTATTCCTTTAAGGGATCTAATAAATCCAAAAGATTCATCTGTGACTAAATGCAATTTGATGAGTCGAGTTTCATAATGTTTGTGATATTTTGCCGAGGATTTACCCTGAATTTAGTATGTAATGTGTAATTGTATGTAGTGTGCAATATTTAAATAAAATTAATCCTATATTAAAAATGAATATTTTGTACAAACTGTATTAAAATAAAGGCTCATATATGTGTACATATTGTAAGGAAAATGTCTGAAAAATTTGAGTTCAGAAAAGAGAATAATGTTTTATTGTCATGCATATTTATTTAATTTTTGTCTGATTCGCTCCTACAAAAAAATAACCAAAATTAAATCCGTAGCAGATGATAGTAGTAATGCAAGATGATAGTAGTAATGTAAGATAGAGGGGTGTGCAATTAGGAACGCATTTTACGTTGTTTTAGGGTAACAGATAACAGTACAATGCTTGTAAAAATAACACAATTATGGTGACTAATACACGTCAGTCAAACATTTGGCAAATGTTACATTATGACTCCTCGAGCGCTGTTATAAATACGACGTATACTTTGGTAGTCGAGAATACATCGGGGATGTACACTTGTGGATATGAACACCGACCTTATGCAGAACTTTGCCTTGTCGCATAATATCATATTGCAGAACCTGGAGATACATCGTCGCAGTACGACTTATTATAATTTTCTTTTTATTTTTTATATAAATTTCCACAATTTTAAAGCGAAAATTTTGAAATTATTTTAAATTCTCTTCTTTACAGATTTTTTTACCAAATATACTATTTTCCATTTTTCTTACGAGATAAATTTTATTTTCCGATGTGGGTCTCGCAGGATTTCCCAATCAGCTTTACGAGATTGGATAAGGAGATGAACTTTACTAAATCCACAGTCTCGAGTTGATGAAATCTCCCGAAACTAATTGAGAGAGCCAATTAACGATCCTCAGAAAGTTTTACAACCAAATAATGCACGAAAATATTTATCAACGCAAGAAGTACGCAACTTATCCTCCACTTAGCTCACTTCAACGCTGTCAGGATTTTTCCTTTCTCATCTAAAAAGGAGGATTTAAGAAGTTTTTCCTCTCTCTTCTTCACTCTTCTAAAAAAAGGACGAAATGGCGTTACGAAATTTCAATTTTAGCTTTTCACAGGTCTTACGAGGCGTATCTAGAAGAACGAGAATGCGAGGATTTACGAGAATACGAGCACTTCTTATATTTTAGATTTCAATTTAATTTCCTCAGAGTTCCCTGGGGAAATGTTTCAGTGAAAAAAGTGGAGCGCAAGATTGGAAGATCTCAAGCTTTGGAAAATTGGTGTAACAAATTATCTTGTGGCGTGATGAGGAAAACTGAGGAAGGATTTATTCCACCAAAGAGATCTTATGAAACTAAAGTTACGGAATAAGGGCTTGTATTAAATGCACGTACATATATACATGATTTATTAGACACTTGCCAGAATAGCTGACAATGGTTGAAAATAGAAACAAAAAGTGAAAAATCTTAACGGAAAGGTTAGGTTAGGATTTTAGTATGATTTTTTAATATTAGAATATTTTTCGAGCATTAATTTACCACTGTGGTGTTTGTTTGGGGCGCAAGTTCTAAGTTGAGGTGAGTAAAAACGAAATTCAATTATATAATTGTATTAAGCCGAAACGTGAAAGCGTGTTTAACATGGCCGGCTTAGAGATATGCAAGCACTAGAATCTTGAGAAAAATAATCGGTTTCTTCGTGGCCTTTATTCGCAAGTTTTAATTTATTGCAACTTCTTTGCTATAATTTTTAGTTGATTTATTTTATAACTGAATTCAGTCGAGAATTGTTTAGAATTTAGAATTTCAAAAGTCTTTTTCATAAGGTACTAAAAAATTTTAGATGGAAAATAGCTTAAAGAAACAATTTTTAATCATTAAGTTTTTAAAGTACTCAACGAAACCGTAAGCAATCCTTGATCGCCTTATCTTTTTACCTTACACTTTTGATATGGTGTTGGAGGATGGATGGATGGATGGGGCAGCAGGGATGTGATAGAAACGCAGTTTGAGTTCGCAGTAACGCAACTAATTTGAAAAAAAACAGCGGCAAGAACAAGTCTGAAACAGGAGAGAGCTGCGGCCAGAAAATCTCAAGTACTGAAACGAGAGTACTATCACCATCACTCTCTCTCTCTCTCTCTCTCTCCCTCTTTCTCTTCTTTTCCTCTCTGTATCCACGAATAATTTTGGAAGTTGTTGGATAGCATCTGATACCTTTAATTTAGTAACAACTTGTTGTTATTTTTCATAGTCATTGTGTCGCGATAAGAGAAACAGTGAAAAGGGTAGAAAACAAACTGTTTATGCCTGTTTGAGGATTCGGGTTTTTAATTTTTACCCATTTTTTATATACAGTACTGCCATTTTTTTCTGCTACCGGTGTTTTATTAAAGTTTACACCACCGGTTTTCGACTTCTGCTTAGAAGTGAATAGAAAAACGGATGAAAAAACAAATCTAGACAGATATTGTTTAGACAGTATTTATGGTGGTAATATTTTGGGTAATTTTGTGGTAATATTGTGGTAATCTATGACAGCTTTGGAGTGCGGTTCCACTGAAAAGAGATGAATTGTTAATGCGCACATAGCAAACAACGACTTTGTCGTAAGGATTGAATTATTTCGTAAATCTTCCCTGTGATGGTAGCTATTTAGAAAACGTATATACAATTATTGTTAACCTAGTCAACTCATAATGAATTAATTTTTTGTAGCCGCTGCTACTGCAATTGGTTGAAGGTAGATGCTTGTTAGAGGTTAATTCGACAAAGTTGTTTAGATCCCAGATGTAAATATTATTGATTGAAAACTTGATTTAATACAGAAGAAAAATATTTCCCTTTTAATTTTTTGTACCGAAAATTTATGAGAAATTAATGAGAAAACTCCAATCAGGTCACGATCACCTAGTGAACTATTCTTAATTTTGAAGAGGTTCAAGATGTTCACGCCGAATTGTTTTTTCTACAATATACGTCTATTGATCCTAATTGAATTTGAAAATTAATAACAATTTATAGAAACAAAACCTGGCAGAGGATCTCAATTGAGTGACATAAGCAACAAATCCTTTGGTGATAATATGGTAACATATTTTGTTCACATGATTTGACTCTTGCCCTCTTTATGCATATTTAATATATTATACTTTTTAATATCTTTTTATAAAGTCCAATGACCTTAAATTTATGAATGAATGAATTTCCATTACTTCATCCATTGTGAGTACGAAAAGGAGTCTTTTGTGAGTCAACTAGTCACTGTTAACGGAGAAAGTTTTCCTATAAAATTCTACAATAATAAATGTAGCGCGGGCAAAGCAAAAAAAAAACCCATAAATTTATGAGTATACGACGAACATCTCTTCTTCATCTATTGTATTGTATTGGGCGTATTGTGGATACGACCAACCATTATGGGTCAATCTACTGAAATCTATCCATCCATCCTTAATGAAGTCCATTCAATAGTCAATCCAAGGTCAATCTAATGAAAACAGCTATTGCATCGCAATGGGCAGGCCTAATTCACTTGGATTTTTTTTATAATGCCGAATGACAACGATAAATTGATTTTCTGTCTGGCTTTAAGCTGAGCTTTCAAGTATTTCAAATGCTTTAATGAGCATTTTATTAATATTTAGTTTTTAAAAGGCATGCCAACGATCTAATTTTGGCCAGTGCTTACATGTTGCAATGGATATGCACTTCGAATTTCTCGATCATGTTTCAGCTCCTTTGCGTTATAAGTATGTTATGTATCTGTGGGCAGACCACGTCAATTTTTGGAAATATGTATAGTCCGAAATATATACTTTATTGAGAATGGAAAATTATAACATTTTTCTCTGTTTTAAAATTCTATTCGAATCTTTTGTTTGAATAAAAAAGATTTTTTTTTGTTAAGATTACATTCGCCGGGGTTTCAGGGAAACATTGTGTTTCAGTTTAATATTTACCGCGTCAGAAACAAAATATGGAACACATAATTATACACAAACAATTCCGTTTGGTTTTTTGTTACAATTGTTACAATTTTGCATGTTTTAACGAGAAAATGGGCAGTTTTTCATTTAGCACTTGGTTAATTAGCTGACTCTGCTGTTTTTAAAAGGCTTCTTAGGTCATCAATACCAAGACTGGATATGTTGGCTTGATTATATTCATTGCCAGTGCGATGTATATAGCTTTCTATACTTCAAAATCAAAGCAAAAATTTCATAATAGAAAATTTCAAAAGAGTACATTAAATTGTAAGTAAGTTGTAAACACTCAATATAATTTTGTTTTGAGGTTATATCAGAAACGTAGAATTTGGAAATGGGTTCCGTTAATTTTTGAATTTTCCTACTTGAATTGTATTGCCGCCTGATAGCTGAGAATTGCTGATTGGAAATTTGATTAAATAACAAAAGGCACCATACGTTAAAACAAAACTCTTAGGCCACCCTGAAAACAACAGGTTCCGACAGCTACTACCTTTATTCGTGCAACCCTTCGAGGGCTCAAAAAAACAAAGAACTGCGAAAATTGTTCTCGCGTCCAACACGTTTAAATTGCAAAGAAAAGAGCATTCAGAAATGCACACTGTGACAGGAACGGTAATAACTCTCTTTATATTCCCCACTGCAAGCGCTTATATCGGGTTCGATTTGTTCATCTGGTATCTTCGGCTGTCTCTCAAGTGTTTGACATAGTTATACTCGGTAAGGCGTTCCCCATGGTAGTATTAAAACGTTAAAAAACAACAGGAAGGGCGCGATAAATAATCACATTATTTAGAAATAACAAGAGGTATTTCCAAATAAACATGCTTTGTGTGTCAATTGTTGTATTCTATTGGTTAGATTGGTTAATATATAAATTCAATATAATTAAAAATGAACGCAAAACTTTTAGTACAATGAACGCAAATATTATTTTATGGATTTTCTATCACCGGAATTCATTTTTTTGTTCTCAAAATTCGATTATTTGCTTATCACCTCCTTTTGAGAATATAACAATAAATTTGAGAGATGTCATGTGGAGAGCTCCTAAATTTTATTAAATTTCTTTAAAAAATACGAATACGAATAATAGAATTTTTGATAATGAGACTATTCCAATCAAATGGGTTCAACATTTGATTCTTTAACGTATTTTTCATTGTTAATGTTTGTTGTTTAAACATTTCGTTATTTTGGTTATATCGCAAATTACTCTTTAAACGGTTAATGGGTGTGTTGCTGCCTTGTGGTTGCTTCATCATTATTATAATGAGAAATATTGCGATTGATAATTTTGAATTTTATCTCGCTTTCAATTATCATGAAAACATGTACTCACTGTTGAAAAATATATAAGGGATTATCCGCTATTTCCGAAGCAAATTCGGAATACGTCGTTGCATGCCTACATAAATGTGACTTCAATAAGTTTCAGGATCGTCTGCACCCGAATATATTGACAAATATACAATTAAGCTAAATATGTCTGTGTCTTGCAAATTCAACAGAGAGGAGTCTTGAAAGTATTAAAACTAAAATTGAACGAGAAGATTCGTTTTCATCCTCCACATTTCATAATATCGATCTTTCTGAAAGTGATTTGGGACCAGAGCGGAGTTCAAGCAGCAGGAACAAACCAAGCGAAAACAAGTTCAAGAAGAGTTCGTAAATAATTCAGTTTTAATATTGATAAACCACGATAAACTGGTGAAAATAATAGTGGTAATTAAACTTCATGATGATCATTTGCAAGGCAAAAAAAGGCAAGGACATCACTTGCACGTCTTTAATTACTGTAGTAGATGAGTCGGGTGCCAGTCCCGTTGCAGTGTGGGCAACAAAATGGCAGTGACCAGTGTGCATGCTGAGTTCACTAGCCATGAACTATGCACACTGGTTCCGGGGCCTCACCGAATGCCTTTACCACGGATACGGTACCACGGATGATACCACGGATGATGCGCGAAGTAGCCCACGCATATAGCGCATCGTGGGTAGGCTTCTCACATTGTGAGAGCTTCGTGGTGGTTGTTGGTTGCCACCCAAAGATACGCGGGTAGAGACCTTGAGTCTCCGCGTGAGTTGCGTGAGGAGGCAGCCTCCGTCAACTCGGCTGCCGGTAGCCAAATACCGGAAGTGGCTTTAGATGGTGTCGCGATTGAAACCTGCAATGGATGTCCTGCCACATGCACAGGCTTCCCCAGGTACAAGTCAAAGCTACGGTTGGCTCACCGTAAGCGAATTGGGTGCGATTGTCGCCATATAATCATAAAAGGTACGTTCACAGAGTTCGTACTTGCAACCCCGTGCGGGACGACCCGCCTTGGACCCGCCTTGGCCTATCATGGCAGGTGTCCAAGTAAAACACCAGGCAGAAATCTGTAGTAGATGAGATGCTTATACACAGATTCCATATTATTTTGCAAACACTGGTGTGTGAAAAAAAAAATTTACAAAAATTTGGAGAACTTGTCCTTAAAGTTGTGGAATACTACATAAGTAAATATAGTTGGCATTAACTGGAATTGCCAAAGAAAGATTCATTTTAGCTCATAATTCAGGTCCGTATGCTCAGAATATATTCGCGTTGTAGAATTTTACCAACTTATAAATAAAAATGGAAAAAGAAATCCCAACGTTTTGCTATTATGGGAATTATACGTATACGCATTTTAATAATTGCCCATAAATCACAAAATTACAACGTTTTGGGATTTATCTTAAATGGGTTTACTTTAAATGGGTGGGAAATATATAAGTGAAGCGCAAAAGAAACCCAACAAAATAAATACGGTGATAGTTGTGAAGTTTGTCTTTACTCCTTTTTTAAACACAACGAGTGTTTTTGTTACAGTCATTTCATGTATTGTTATTGTTGTTACATATTATTTAGTTGTTACGAATGCTTCGGGTTTGTCACGGTCGTGCGGTGTACATGTATACATTCTTAATTTTATCATTACACCAAATGTTGTTGTGAAATTTAACTACATCTCTCCCTCGCTTCTTACGAACATCTTTTACTTCACATATTTTTTTGCTTCTTTTGTTAACATAGTAATGATGAATCGAGTATTTATTCACCCAGCACAAATATTTCAACTAAGAAAGGTTTTCTTGATCGGAGTGGGTTCATGTTGAAATTGGGTAAAACAAACTGTGTTAATGAATTGTGTTTTTAATTTCAAAGGCCCCTGATATAACATATGGAATTTAACATTCCTCAAATGCCACCGCGGAGGCACGGTTCAGAGTGGTCAAATTTGCAATGATCCTGCTACATAGCTGAGGCTTAATTTGAGCGACAACAATATTCTGACTTAAAGGGGATCAGTCTATTGCGAGTTATTGATTTAGATCTGTGCCTCCAAGAAAATCCTACAAGAAAAAGCCTAGTGGACTCAAATCGTATGATCCTGACGACCAGTTCCTGTCACCTCTGCGAGAGGTAAATATATCCTTAAATTGACCATGCAGAACGTCGATCGTGGATCCACTGTACGGTAGTAGCGTCGTCCATATTTATTTTCTCGCTTTCAATCAAATTGTTAAAATAATTCAAAATGCACATATTCTTAATTTAATTATTAGTGAAACTGGAAATAAAATAGAACATATTGTGTTCTTTGTTATCGAAACCATCGACTCCACTACATTTTTCCGGTCTTAATTTTTTCAATATCGTAATAAACAGTTTTCGTGTTAATGTGGCACCATATATTTTTCAGTTTTATGTATTCTTGTGAATTAAAAACAACGCAATGATTTGAATAATAGTCAAAATATTCAGCAAAAATTATTTTTCCAATCCTATTTTGGATTTTAATATCGATAACAAACTGAATTCATTCGCTGACGTAACATTTTTGCTTTTGCCATATATCGAATTTAATAATAATAAATCAACTTTCCATATTATTGAGCGCGTCAGTCGGCAACAGGCGAATTGCAATTCTCCATTAAAAAGAGAGAGCGAATCCAGGGCCGGATTATCAAAAAACGACATGTTATTTGAAGTACAATCTGTTTATATCAAAAGATAAATGAAATAATTTATCACTGCGTTGGTTGCAGTTTGAATTCAATGCAACTAAAGTGAATAAGGAAATTGTGGTATAAAGGATTAAATACATCAAGAATTTTAAAGAAACGGTATTAAAATGAAAAAGATTATGCCATGCCATAATGAATTTTACGCCAATTAAATCAATTTATTAAACTAAGTTTTAGTCCATTACCTCAACTGTATTCCAATAATTTCTAAATTGTCAATAATTTCTAAAATAACTGACTGGCCTTTTAGTGACTTCTCTCGATCCTGGGCATACCTTTTACGAAATATCAATTTTGTTAAACTCAAGTTATTTATTGCGAATATAATGATTTTTACGAAATTTTTTTGCGCAGTCAAAGTTAATGCTTTATCAACATCCGATGAATATGTGAATATTTTAGAAAATTGTTTTGTCTTTTTTGCTTTTGAAAGTGTTTGCTTTTTGGGACAAATAAAATGCAATGGTATGGAGGGTTGTTGAATTTACTGACGCCAGCAGTATCGACTGTTGACTACCAATTTTTCTGAATTTTCTATTTACGCTACTGATACTGATTTTTTCGCTATTTGTTATACAATCACGATATAAAAACCGAAGGATATTTTTTGCAATTTTTTTTCACCAAGTATTTCAATTCAGAAAATATTTTATTATGAAATTCACAAAGTGAAAGCCTCCCCGAGCTTCTCTTCCAATAGTTTCTTACTTTGCAGTTTTATTGTAGTTATTCTCTTGTTAAGTAAATGCTTTTTAATTTTTTGTGATTCTATCGAAAAAGTCGTGTTTGATTTATTGTCGAAATGGAATAAAAAAATATCGAAATGTCCAAGCAATGAAATTGTAAAAGCGTTGAAACTGAAACAGATAAAATGGATAAAATAACAATAACAAAGTGTGAAAATCATGATGGAATATATAATGAAATTAATTGGAATCAAGGATGCAGCAGGATATGGAATGATGAAAAACATTTAAAAATAATATCATTTCTTTTATTTTATTAAAACAAAATCCTGGTTAAAACGAGTGAAAACGGAAGCAGGATGTCAATATTCTTCAAACTCCTTAGCCACTTACTGTGCTTCACTTCTCAAGATTTTCAAGCTTGTATATATTGCTAACGTAACCGTACCGTACGTTACAGCTCCAACAGTACCGTTCAAACAGCCCACTTATTCAAGAAGTCATCAACAAAATGATCCTCAGTACGATTCACTGACGTTTTCATCTGGGAGCATCGGGACCATGATTTCTGAACAGGACAGATATTTGAAATCGTCGGAATGACCTTGATATTAAGATTCAGGATCAATTTCGTACGATGTAAACTCAAGTTGCGAAACGGAGCGAATGGACCGACTGTGCAAATGTTGAACATAAGAATTGAAGCAAATAAAAACAACAAAAAATTTTATTACAAAACCAATCGACTTCAACCTCGTCAGTTCATCTTCTGAACGGACAAGTCGGAAACATGATCTACAATCCATTATGTAACTCAAATAAAATGCAATTGCAACTAAATGGCATTGAGGAAAATAGTAATGGTAACACGTTTACTAGCGGGTATATAAAAATATATTAATTTATGATTTTTTTATTTTACTTAATACGGTTTTGGAAGCAATTAAAATATAAGTTTGCTAAATTCAATTGTGGACCTCTTTATGAATCTTCATAAATAAACTTATTACTAAATAAAATAGTGTGAACTTGTGTACCTTTGAAATGTCGCCTACATCAATATCGCTCAATTTTAGCCATAAGAAATTGGTTATGATCAGCCTATAGCGCTCGCCGTTGACGGTGATAACCTCACCAACGTAGTTTTGAAAACAAGTACGGACCAATGACGCCGCTGGCCAAAAATCCGCACTAAATATTAACTTTTTATGGATACATAGCAACCCGGTGAACCTCATGTGGATTGGCTTTCTCCCATATATGGCAATTTTGCTTGTTCACGTAGCCTTTCATCCAAAGGTCGCCTTTTCGTTTGCAATAACGAACACTCATTTTGATAATAAAGCTTTATCATTTGGACATGCCGCTTAACAGTGTAATTTGCCATCAAAGATTATAAGATAGAAAATTTCTGAGAATTGTAACTCTGGTTGTAGATTTGACGTAGAAATTTAAGGTAGTGTTAGTGGAAACGGGCGGATTTTGATGACGTTTTTACTCAGAAACTCACCTTAGGGCATCCCCAATGACATAATTTTTTCGTTAAATGAACGTTCAATGATGTCAGTCTTCTAATGGAAAAATTTGGTCTTAGATCCTGTTGACTTACCATTAGTCCACTTATTTTGAGATTTCAATTTAGTTAAAATTTACACATAAAAACAATCTCATTCAAGTACATTTTTTCACATATGTGTATTTTGAGTGCACATGGTTTTTATATGTACACCCGTTTTAAGCTATACTTTGTTATTATCATTATAAGGAAAGTAATTTGCCAGAAACCAAATGGAAAATATGCTTTATTATGGGAGTTAGTTTTAAACCCCGGTCGACTCCCGAAGTAACTGAAATAGCCGGTCGACTCTCGTTTGATAACTGCAATCGAGAATAAAACAAAGAGCAAGCATGAAGATTTAAGATAGCTTTGCGTAAGTTGTATATAAGTCACTCATAATATAACTTCCCATTAGTTTTGTTTCTTTCTCGGTGTTGTATGAATGATTGGTAAAAATTCCTCCGATTGGGAAATAATAAGGTAAGATTTCCGTCTCCTGTGACGATATGTCGCTCAAAGCAAATCTGTTCTACAATAGTCATGAAGACAAAATCACTCTTCTCTAACCATGTCGTTTTTGTGTACAACCACAACAAACAACAACAACAAACATTTTTTAAAAAGCGGACATTTTGTCTAGCGGCAATCCTGGTTTAAGTTTTTCATTTTAAAGGCATTTCTGAAAATATGTTTTTTGATTTTTCTGAAAAAAATGTTTATAAAAATATGTTTTACAATAATTGAATTACAGTGAAAGCATAAATGACACAAAAAAGAAGTTTTCCTCTGTCAGAAATGAGTCTGAATACCACACATCACAATTTTCCATTCAAATTGTTATTATCGCAAACCTTTGTGATTGTGCACCAGAATCGGCCTGAAAATAATTCCTTTCATAATTATTTAGCCCTCTTCTGACTTTCAGTCGTAAATATCGTAGTATCGTAGTCATATCGCTTTGAGAATGGCTAAAAATTTACCAATCTTTTGTTTACATCCTTATTAGTATCCTCCTTTTGCTAGAATTCTTGTGGTATACTTCTTTCTAATCGTCATCATAATATTTTCAGATATTGTTGAATCGGTATTCCGCGAACAGATTTTGGTTTTGTCTTTCCCTAACTGTTCGTTTTTATTCAAATAACTAATTCGATAAAATCAGCAATTATAAAAAGCAAATAATACATGGACCTATTATTTATAGAACTCTATTTTGAACAGTATTAATTAAAAAGATTATAGAAATCGCATGAATTTAAGAATTTTGATTTTTAATTTTCTTATTTATTTTTACAACTATTTTTACTCTATATTGCAATCAATGTTTACATTTATTTGGTTGCCAATAAATAATCATGTATTTGACGCAAAATAATAATCACCAAAAATAATCAGCGCAGTGTTCATGAGATACTGAGCCAGTAATTAAGTCCTAACAATAACATGAAAGGTCGGAACACAAAGATCCTACGAGACCTATCAGCTTAACATCTTCAACGGTTCTGCGGCGCAAGAGAACCAAGGAAAACGTATCTTACATATAAATTGGTTGCCATTCATTCATGGGGAATGAGATGGGATTTCATTGATTCCAGGTTTAATTTGATTTTTATATAAGATGAGTTCAAATTGAACTTTTTGTATAAAAGGACAAGAACGAAATGTGTTACCAACTAAATTAAATGATGATTATTTGTTACCGTAATATTCATAGCCAGTCTCTTTATTTAATTGGATTCGGGTCACTAGAAGGGCAAAAAAGTTAAAAAAATCACTACAATTTTCATTATCGTGGGTAGTGGATCCAGATTTAAGCCAATCCCTTGAACGGAGATGATTTAAATGGAGCCAAATCATTAAATTATTTAGTTATTGAGAATATCATAATAAAGATTAATCTGCATATAGTGATGATAAATCATGCTTATTTAATGCAATATAAAATTATTTACATTACTGAAAATTGTAATATTAATACGAAGTACCAAAATATAGAAATTCCATTTAAACTTCATTTTCTTTTATATCTTTTCGTTAAACTTTTATTAAAAATTTGTGAAAACTTTAAAAATGTGTTACTAGGAACCGAAGAAACAACAGTATTTTTACGCTCGCATATGCGCCATTATATATAAATTATGCATTACTTTCGTGTCCATAAAATATGCAGCACTAGAATCCCATCATTTATTATCTTAAAGCGAATATTAAGCGCTTCTCGTGCTTCGCTCTTTATATCATGCGTTGCTATATAGGACCCTAAATTGTTCGACGAACGTTTAGATTTATGCTTTTGCACATAAATGCTGCTGAGCCAATCCAAGGGGCTTTTGGGAGAAACCGAAAGGGAACGCAGAAACGTAGTTTGACTGAATTTGGGGAGGGTATTTCCGGACATCCAAACAGCCTTGTGAATTATTAGTGGTAATTTCTAGAAACCTCCAGACGAAGGGTGCTACCGGCGATGAAGCAGTGAATGCGATGTGTAGAGCACACGATGGCAGATGTTACACGCTCTGAACTTTTACATATTTGGAATACAGATATTTTACAGATGAGTTTTAAATTCGAGAAAACTATTGGTAGCGCATACTAATGAATGAAAAAGCCTGAAATCTTTGAAAATTTTAATGGTTAGAAAATGTATGCTGCGTATATTTTCTGTTTTTAAGAGACCTAATATGTATTATATATGTAATATATACATATATATATATATATATATATATATATATATATATATATATATATATATATATATATATATATATATATATATATATATATATATATATATATATATATATATATATATATATATATATATATATATATATATATATATATATATATATATATATATATATATATATATATATATATATATATATATATATATATATATATATATATATATATATATATATATATATATATATATATATATATATATATATATATATATATATATATATATATATATATATATATATATATATATATATATATATATATATATATATATATATATATATATATATATATATATATATATATATATATATATATATATATATATATATATATATATATATATATATATATATATATATATATATATATATATATATATATATATATATATATATATATATATATATATATATATATATATATATATATATATATATATATATATATATATATATATATATATATATATATATATATATATATATATTTATATATATTATATATGTAATATAATATTATTATGTATGTAATATGTAATATTATATATATG
>OZ016502.1:22595957-23036517 GCA_963966595.1 Physocephala rufipes | reverse complement strand
ATATATATATATATATTATATATATATATATATATAATATATATATATATATATATATATATATATATATATATATATATATATATATATATATATATATATATATATATATATATATATATATATATATATATATATATATATATATATATATATTATATATATATATATATATATATATATATATATATATATATATATATATATATATATATATATATATATATATATATATATATATATATATATATATATATATATATATATATATATATATATATATATTATATATATATATATATATATATATTATATATATATATATATATATATATATATATATATATATATATATATATATATATATATATATATATATATATATATATATATATATATATATATATATATATATATATATATATATATATATATATATATATATATATATATATATATATATATATATATATATATATATATATATAATATATATATATATATATATATATATATATATATATATATATATATATATATATATATATATATATATATATATATATATATATATATATATATATATATATATATATATATATATATATATATATATATATATATATATATATATATATATATATATATATATATATATATATATATATATATATATATATATATATATATATATATATATATATATATATATATATATATATATATATATATATATATATATATATATATATATATATATATATATATATATATATATATATATATATATATATATATATATATATATATATATATATATATATATATATATATATATATATATATATATATATATATATATATATATATATATATATATATATATATATATATATATATATATATATATATATATATATATATATATATATATATATATATATATATATATATATGTATATGTAATATTATATATGTAATATGTATTATATATGTAATATATACGTTTGAAAGGATAACACAATTGTTATTTTAGAAGCGTCTATTGCCATACGGTCGCACTAACTCTTTAACAAATGAATTATTTATTTCAGTATGAAGAGGTTACAATTAAGTTTTTTGGGATACCCTTCGCTATTGCAAACATAGGATTCTTTAAAGGGAACCTAATCAGCTTTAAAGTAGAATAAGATTCACGCGTTTCATCTCTCAACAAAGTTCTTCTTTACCTTAACCCCTTACACTGGATTAAAACAAGATTGAGAAATATTTTGCGAAGTTGTTTTTTTAAATTGTAACTGGAGGCTACTCTTTTACTCCACTTAATTATAATTTACCTACTTTGTTTAAGTAACTTTGATTTTATAATTATATTGATTTATTTTTATTAATTATATTGAAATTAAAAAAATAAATTATATTGAATTATTAAAATTGGATTGAATAATTAAAATTATATTTATCACTGAAAATTTGTATTCAATTATTAAAATTCTTACGAGCCCAATGAAATTAAAAATAAATTTTGAATAAAAAAAATTATATATATGAAGGATAGAAGAGAAAGAGAGCTCCTTGAGAATAGCTGTTAAACACGAGTTTATTCTAAATTAGCCAAGAAAAAGGAAATGTAATAATAAAATGTGCGTGCTTTCATTTTTATTGTAAATCCTAATTATTAATGAAGTCCCAGAAAATAATTCCAGGCACGATTTAATTCCTTGAAATTGAATTTCAAAGCTCATCCATTTTGTGACAAAAACTAGTGGTTAATATATGCCGGAGCCCGTGCTCAATGTTCTCGGTACTTCAGAGAGGTTACCAACAAACCTTCGCAATATTTGCCGTGGGGCGCGAGTTATTCCAGATTAGGATAAGGAGTAAAGGATTCCGTGAAAGCATTATTCTAAATCAATGTTACATTTCAGTTAAACGTGACATTTTGATTACCAGAATGTATATTCGCGGAAGTCATCTGTCGTGTTTTGTAAACTAGGAGAACATAATCATGTACGACTATGTCAAGATCGTTGTTTAATAATGGCAAACAGTTAAAATGAAATGATCGCTGCAGGCGCTACTACTCTTGAATTTCAAGCACGTCTATTGCTCTAAAAGCACTACCGAGACCTCAGGGCATCATGCACAGATCCACCTTAGAGTGAAAGGAATTAAAGACCATCGCCGCCAGCTATGACAGTATTTCCATTTACAATTAAGTCGCCACAGAATAAAATGACAAGACTGTTAATTACGCTAATTTTTAACACAAGAACGAGAAGTGAATAAGAACGCAAAATTTTAGCACACTACTATCAACACAACGAGGACAATACAAGCCGGAGTAGTGTAGGCAACATCGACGTGGAGTAATTTTTCATTCTCGTTGTTGCTTTTACTGATTGATGAAATAAAGACAGTTGTTTCTTAGAAAAAAATATTGAATGTGTTAAAAAAGCCACACATCAAAGAAACGACGTTAGATGGAATTTTGAAAGCCCACTGGAAGTGAAAGTTTACCCTTCCTTGACGTTTCCTTCAGAAAATAATTGTAAATTTAGAAAATGGGACGCCGACAAGAAAAGGGAATTGATTAGGGTCATAAGGTATTAAAAAGGTACACGTACTCATACATACACTGCGAGAATTTTGCTATCCATGAGAGAAACGGCCGCGTGTAATGTTTAGTCAATTTAACTTAACTCTGATTGTTGTGCAATTGAATTCTTTCAAAGATTGTAAAACGTGGTTGATGTAATGCAATTATAGAGCGTGATTGGAAGAGAGGTTTGATTCCCTTTTGGTGAAGATTAGTTTAATTCGCAACTTTTGATTTAAACTTTAGAAAGATGTAAATTCTTGGAAATAGCACTTTTTATTTTGGGAATATGTTTTGAAAACTTTCTTCCGCTGTTTTTTAAAAAATTTTTTGAATTTTTTTGCTAGCATGTCACTTCCAACGAGCGACAAAGATAGATTTATTACATAGAATTTATAAAGTAAAGAATTTATAAAGTAATTTATAGTGGTAACAGAACCGGTAAATAGTAACAGAATTAAGAAACTAATTTTTATTATGGGTCTAGGATACATAAATTTCGACCAGGCTAGATAGCTTTGAGTAACTTTCTTACTTGTTTTTAATACAGACTAATGGCTAAGATGCCATAAGGACTAATTTTGCTCTACGTACCAGCCAATCATCGATGATAACACATTTGATAGCAAATTAGAAGAAATCGAAGAGACGAGGAAGACGAAGTGCAGATGGTTTTATAGGGGATGGTTTATCGCGTAGGGGACACACGACTGCGATGGTTTTATTTTAGTCTCATACAAATTTTAAGCATAATGAAAGTTTTATTTATTTACTATCGGGAAGTAATAAACGGACCTCTTTAATATAATATTTGAAGAGGTATTTTTAAGAAATTTTAATGAGAATAATGTTATAGCATTCTTTGAACACTACTCTTTTAAAGAAAGGTAAAAATTATTTCTCGATAGTCGAAGATACCTCATTTCGTTTAGTTTTAATCGTCAGAAGGTGATTGTGTCTTTCTTCTACCAGACACGCCGCTTCTTTTATTACAGGTCACCACCACCATCTCGTGTACGTATAGAGTCCGAATTGTAACAGTATTATATTTCGAATTCTATACATATAATTATACTATACACTGCTATACATTTCATAATTTTTTAGTTCCTTTGTGTTTTATTTGCAGATCCTTTAAACAAATGCAAGAAATAATTCATAATTCTCTAGCACATGTTTTGCTCACTCGGGTTGTAAATTTTAAGATGGGTGTACTTGCAAATATTTGCAAACAAACATATAATTATAATATTTTATTTCCGGTTTTAAGATAAATCTAGTTTCAGGAGATGGTAACAACGAGAGCAATAAAGACAACTAAAACAATAAAGCTGAAAATGATTGAAAAGTTCTTCGGTGCCGACAAAGAAAGCGTTCCCGTGCCAAGTAAACAAGAGCAACTTATTCATGCTAAGACTAAGACACCAATTAAGACTGTCCCATTGGGACAACTAACATCCGTTTTCTACTCCGAAAACATTTCTTCTTTCTTCTTTCCTCCCGAAAAATCTGATTTAACGTTTTTGATTACTAGCATTAAATTTTATAATTTTTTAAGGAATTGTGTATTTCAGCGTTGTTTCTCTTTTTATATAAAGATGTTTTATAATATAATATATATATTATAAAATATAAAGTTGTTTTTCTAATAACCAAATTCAATTTGAATCTAATTTTACTTATTTGAAATAGGATTTTAATTTTTTTAGATTTAAGCCCCGATATTCATAAAATTGCAAAAAGCTTAGGAACAAAAGTAAGAAAAACAACTAAACACTGCTACAACTACAGCTATTATTGCTCCAACTGATTCTGGTATAACTACTGCTATAACGAAGCTACTACGACTGTAATCACATTAAATCTGCAACGCGTACAAAGTTGACAGTTATACAATTTTATTTTATAAAAAAGAAAAAGAAATCAAATTAGATTGCGGTCTAAACTTTCTTCTTTCAAACATTTTGTTGTTTCTATGAGGGCTTTCGGATATAAAGTGCCTTCTATTTGTTTTCACATTTCAAACTGATTTTAAGTGAGTATTTTCATGGGCTATTTTTCCTCTGTTTGTGCTTTTTAATGGCGTTGGCACACAGAACATCATTTCAGGTCGGAACACATATATGGGTCTTTGCTTTTATTATTATTAGATAAATAAAGGTTCGGTAATTTGGTTCGTCGTTTGACTGAGTGCCGCAGCATAGGCAATTTTATATTACATTTAAATTTGATTTATTTAAATATTAAGTGAAATTTGTAAGACATTTTAAGGCCCACCAAGTTTTCGACGTGGGCCCAATTGATGTAGGCCCAATTTGTTTACCAGATTGATTATGATAATTCAGATTGATTATGATTTAGTAAAGTAATAAAACAGAAAGTATAAAGTATAGAGTATGTATAAAGCTTCACAGCTACGACAACCTCACAGTGAAATTCATAGCACTATTCTATACTACAGATCCATCCAATTCTGACAATAGAATAAATTTGATTTCAGTTTCTCTCCATTCTATTGTGAGTAAATCAGTGAATTTATTATTGAAATATCAAACAAAAACACGTTTATACATATAACATTTAAGGTTTAAACTGGAGAGAAAGGAACTCCACCCTCGAAGGATTAGGGTCACGAAAAATTTTGAAGAATATCTCCAGAGTGCCTTTATTTGAGAAGTAAGTAAAATTTAAGGTTTCCATCTACTTTCACTTGCCTTAGGTTTAACGTTTGATTCCTTAGACACAACTTATTGCTACTGGTTTGTTAAATTTGACTAAGATTTACTGAAAACTTGTTTAAATATATTCTTACTCACATATGCGTACTCGTGTATTCGTGTACTCGTGTATTGTTTTACAGTTTCTAAGCATTTATTATTACAAGTAAAAAACAAAAACATCAAACAGGAGTTTGTGAATAATGCCAAGGTTCATGGTACGCAATCACAAGTGACTTTGTCATTATCGATCACTGATGGCTTCGAACAAATTTGATCTGATTACGACACGAATCAACCCATTCCTTAACGTCGGAAAAATGTGTAAGAGTAAATAGCGAAAATAAATGTGGATAACAAATCTTCAATATACTTCCTGCCCAATATTATTATTCAAATCTCTTCTTCAGACTTTCAGTTCTCAGTTCATAGTTCCTCAGACCCTCAGCTGCTTCTTTGAAAAATCAAATACAGATGATGAATCGCTGATTTCACAGCGATTCACTGAAGTCTTGTGTGAATCACATATGTGTATATGATAATGCCCCTGCAACATTTTCCTTTCCTAGTTTTTCAACGAACTAGGTTTCTTAGGATAAATGATATTTACGATTTGAATGACAATGATGGCTGCTGGTCAGAATGATTGGATTATTACTCATTATCGTGAATGTCGTGTTGATGTAAAGTGTTTTGTACAGCATAACAAAAATCGACGGTAAAGAAGGTAAGCAAGCGAGATGCGAAAGTGAGTGTGATAACAGATGTTGTAACTTTTTGAATTTCTTCGCAGATTTTCAGACTTGAAAGAATTAAATGATCACCCCTGTGCACGTGATGGCAATGAACAAAAATGTAGTTATGATCAATGCAGTGTTTGTAAAATTACGTAAGGATTACGCCAAATATTATAAAATCTACATTCAAGATTTCTGCATTCTGCATTCTAGATAAAATTTGTTTGATATATTCTTTTCAGTTGATGTAATGGATTTCAGTTAATGCATTTCAATTGGAAAGACTACAACGCTTTAACAAGACGCTTGGAATATTTGTATTATGTAAAACTTTTGCCAGCTTCCTTAGATAAAGTTTGTTTTCCATCAGCCATTCATTTGTTTGTGCCCAAGAAAAAGACGTTCCATACTAAATGACGTCTTGAATGTTGTAGAATAAATTTATTTAGAGACCCATGCGAAAGGTTTCTTGTTTGCGTTTTATTCACTAGTTGCTTTGGCACCGGCAATCTATTTTCGTTGAATTTTTATCTGCTGCTTGTCTAAGAGCTGTCAAAGCAGAGAATAACACAAAAGAAAAACGAAGAAACGCCTTCGCATCGATTTGTGTAATAAGGGACTACCAATTTTTTTTCGTTTTTGTTATTGTTATTCTTTTTTCCTTATTGAGCCAAATACAAAAATCTGATCAACCTGATCTGATCAATCATCAACAATCTGATCTGATCAATAGCTTCACAAATACACAAAGATTCCCTTTCAAATAAAAAATCCATTGATTTGCAATAATCGGATTCTTATTTTGCTCATTCTCTCTTTCTCATTCCAGCCCAAGTTCCTTTGCCTTTATTTTCATTTTGTCGACATTTTTACAGGTCTCCTAAAGTTTGGGTTTGGTCGAATTAACGTCACAGCAAATTGTGTTGATGAAGGATGGATAGACCATTGTAAAGAATTGACAGCACTACGAGGCCATTGCAGCCGAAACGAAATGGAAAAATGATCATGCAAGGAAGAATGGGTAACCATATACGCTGTGGGGACATGTTATGATTTATTGGAAGTAAAATAATTTTTGAAAGTACAAGCACATACGGCTACAGGGAGAAGCGAAGGAAATTTCATTTGTTCTGATTAATTGTGAAATTTAGATTGACATAAATTGGTGCTGTAGCCGCTCCTGCTGTTGTCTATCTTGTATACATATTTAAGAAGAAAGGTCGACAACTTTATAACTTAAATTAATGTAAATATTAACTGTAAATACTTCTATATATTTACATAAAATGAATTACAACTGAAAGAAAATGCGGAAGTTCACCAATAACATCATAAATCACACAAAAGAAGTAAATAGTTTTATATTTGCTATTTGAGTGCTGTTTTTGATATTACTAGTGATATTTTGTATCTTCATTCGCTCGTAATTCCTCCTACATAAATGTATTAAAGCAGAAAGTGGAAAAGATAGGCCAGGTCTTAAAATTTCCGAGACAAGGAAAATTTTTTGTGGAAATTGCCAACTCTACTTACTTCTACACATTATATCGCATCAGGGCGAAAGATGGGAGAGAAGAACATTCTCCATAAAAGTTTAAGGAAAAAAGCGACGGCAAGAAACTTGTATTGTAAGCGTACATGTTGCTTACGATTGCTTTAACGCAACTAGTATCACATTTCAAAACTGCTGCAACAAAAGCCTTTCCAATAAGAGCGGATCGATGATGATAGTCTGCAGCGGCCATGCTGTTTAGCCAGCGTATAGTAGATCTAATGTTTGCAATTCAGTCAGTAACGCCAAATCAAAGTGGCAGGCTGCCCTGTTGAGCGATATGGACGTATGCGACATGTGATTCCGGCATGACGGCACTACGAGCCACATAGCGAACTCCACGATGGACATTCTGCATGAACGATTTGAGTGTGTGACGTGTGATCTCTTGGGGAGATGACGTGAATTGGCCACCAAGATCGTGAGATTTGACTCGTGCGATTTGTGGGGTTTCCTGAAGTCGCAGGTCCATGCGAATAAGCCGCAATCGACCGACGCCCTCAAAGTCAACTTATCCTAAGTCATCGTTCAGAAGATTGCGGTAGAGTCATTGAGACTTGGATTTCTAGGAAAATTTTCGTTAATACCTCTCACACAGCTCGTTTTATTCCATTCTCACATCGACTCGCCCTTATTGGAAAGCCATTTATTTATGTTATTAAACGTTTAGCGGTAGCCACTATGAAATTGAAAAATTCTCGTAATTTTTGCGTGTTCCAGTTCTACAATACTTCTCGATTCTTTTAAGTTTCACAGTAATGACAGTTTTTTCTATAAAGGCTGAACCTGCCTCTAGGCAACAATACTGAAATGATATAAAACTCGACAATCGTATTTGGCCTCAACCGAAAGAAAATTGAAGACACGTTTTTGAAATATTTTCTAACTCCTATTCATATAATTATCATTAAGTTATCTTGACCCGTTGAATTTTGCAACATTGTCAAAATTTTAATTGACATAATTAAACCGTGGAGTAATGTTTGGAAATGGGCGGATATTTTGGTTTTAATATTCCAGAAAAGTTCATAGAGCGACGGTATTCAATTTGTTATGGTGAAATGTTCTTATTTTTTGCAACTGTTTGCAAGGAGATTATCACTTATCTTTATAGCAATTTGTGTGTATATAATAATTATATTTTAGAATTAATTTATATATTAGCTTTTTTTAGTTACAAGTTTCCTTTTCATTCAAAACTAATACCCTGGAACGCATAAAAGGCACCTTCGTATGACGTTGTTAGTATTGTTTCGATTCATAACACATTGAAGACGGTGAACAGTTTAAAGTGTATAACTTGAAATCACATTAATTCGAAAAGTTTGTAACTTGAAAAATGCACTAATAAAACATCTGTCATTTTACACTTTTATATACATTCAGATTTCATTTGTAATGCAATTCATTTTTTTAAATGGTGTCTTATGCGTGCTTTAATATATTTATTTTTTCAATATGAAATCGAAAAAAGCAACAATAAATTCCTGGTACTTATCGCCTATACGATACTGTCGTTTAGAACATGGTTTAGGATTTTTTAATTTTAAAGTCCTTTCGAATGCGAATAAAAGTAAGCAGAAAGCACGTATTTTCTTTTCAGCCCAGTTCATTTGCGATTTTAACCCATCAGGTCAATATCAAAAAGATTCTAATTTCCACACCTCTATTGCGACAGAGTAATACAGTGATGAACGAGAAATTGAATATGTTCTGAAGATTCATTTCATCCAATAAAACTGCGAAAACTTAGGCTTTTATATCAATCCAAATTTAAGAGGAAATTGTAGAATTATAAAAAATGAGTTTTGTGGAAAATACAGTGCTAGAATAAAATGGTAAAATGAGGAAAGTTTATTGCTGCCTTCAAATATTGTGATCACTTCTAGTAAAAATCAATATCCTTCGAGGACTAGTTCATTGAGATGTTAATCTTGATGGCCTTACTACAATCTCCTGGCTACCACTGCAAAGTGCATGGAATGTGAAAGAAATCATCTATCTCTGTAAAGAATATTGCAATGGGTGGTGGTGTTTAGGGAGAGATTGAGAGATAGAGTTAGCAGGAAACGATCCTTTTGAACTGGAGTGGATTGTAATTTATTATACTAAACATTATCGCTGCTTCTGTTGTTATTGTTGTTTGTAGTCATTTGGCGATGGTGGAGGAACTGTCGTAACCTAACTTTTTTAATTTCTTTATTGTCTTGAATATTTTATTATGCAAAAAGTTTCGCCTCTGGTTCTTTTATGAAAATAACAATGCTTTCAAAATGACAATAACAATAACAGCATCAGTAAGAACCAAAACCAAGGAGAAGTAAGAGATAATGAAAACGAATTTTCGTTATAGCGCACAATAGACCCTACTGTGTACAAGACACGTCATGTTCGCTACTGTTCTTCTTAAAAGATTTTATGAATAAAATGAAAAAGTTGTTCTTACTCCCGCAATTTCAACTGTAGGCAGAAATTCCATTGAGATCACGATTCTCTTGTGTGGACTTTTGCTTGATATCCGGTTTATTAGTTATTTTCGACTATGAGAGTCCAGAAATCATTTCTATCTAGCAAAATGCCTAAAGTTCTTATAATTTTCTATTGAATAAATAGTACTATTGTAAGCTTACTATAGTAAGCTTTATGATTATATAGTCACATAGTCATGTTTCCGTCAAAATGTCGTTGCAATATTTGTGTAACATTTCGCTCAAGCCACAACTGGCATTATAACAACGCGACGGTATTACTGTTAATTAGAAGAATAAATGACCCATTTTGCATTGTTTCGTTTTGAACAAATTCTATTCTCTTTGATTATATTCTATTCAATTCTATGAATGAAAGGAATGTGTGAATGAATGAATGAGCGGAGCAAAACAAAATGAGTTTTTGCAAATATCAAAGATGTCACGTTGTCAGGCATCGTCACAAACTCTAATTTTCATGGTTTACTCATAATCTCATTACTGTTGCTTCATTTCTCAGCTTGTATAACAATTTACGTCTATGTAGTGTTGCAGATACACTTAACCGGGTTAGCGGGTTACCTTAGTCAGTCCTTTGAAGGAAGCTCTTCGCGTGGAGAATAAATGTTCACAAGACCTATAACGCAAAACTGATTTATTAATACTCATATTCCCATTGGCTTAACGAAAATTTTAGACCGACCTTCAACGTATGTAGTTGAAAAAAATAACGCAATCTGATCATGAGCAAACAAAAATTTATGCATTCAGAATACAAAAAAAAATTGTCACAAAACTACATATAAAAAAAAAGTTGAGGAGATCAACATAGGATTCTACCGTTTTACAAAAACGTAAGGAATAGCAATAGCTGTAACCCAGTCTAAATCTACTTCTCAAAGTGGCTTGCAAGGCAATTCTAGAGAAATTATTTAGAATAGGGTAACGTTCGCAATACATTCAGTCTTTTCGAAAACACACCAAAATGATTCCAATTGCAACGTAATTTATTGCTGCTGGCAATGTCACAAGACCAAATAAAATTAAGAAATAAATTTAAGATATAACGATTATAAAAATATTCCGCTTTATAGAAACCAATGGGATATAAGAAAAATTCTGATGTCCGTGACATATTTTTTATATATTTGAAATAATAGCTCGTATATCTAAAATGACTCGTGCGTGTGCATATAAGAGTGTGTGTACGAGAAGCGTTCAATGTACTCTCGGTATCGGGGTGATTTAATACCTAGATAACTAACTAATAACCCAATTATTGTCACTATTTGTACCCTCAGATGAGTATAATTTTGATTATAAGTAACCATAATTGTAATTACTCGATTACTTGCGATTTCTCTCTTGTTAACGGCAGATAGTTGCTAATGAGCAAATATAAGTTGGGTATTGCGTGTTACCCAAACTTATATTTGCTCATTAGCAACTATCTGCCGTTAACAAGAGAGAAATCGCAAGTAATCGAGTAATTACAATTATGGTTACTTATAATCAAAATTATACTCATCTGAGGGTACAAATAGTGACAATAATTGGGTTATTAGTTAGTTATCTTATTAGTTAGAAACCGTGAAATCAAATGAAATCACAGTACTTGATAAAATTACGTGGGATTAGAGAACATTACAGCATCACGCTAGACAAGACTTAATGACTTAACGCACTGCACTAGTTTTAAAACTGTCAAGGTTTCCATATTAATAGGGTTATTTTTTTCCAGAAGAGTCGTCGCGAAAGGACCTGTAAGGATGTTATTTTGTAGCAACTTGTTACGCATTTTTTCCTTTTGTTTGCTAAATTTTTTTTCTCCTTGAAATTTTCGGTTTTCAGGATCCTTATTGGCAAGAGAAGTTTCCGCAAATCCAATATGTTTTTTTGTGATTTTATAAATTCTCTTTTAATCTGTTTGATATTAATTGATGAATAAATTCTAACCTGTTGTATTTTGTTATTACATACTCAAACTGTTGGTTTTTTGAGTTTCCGAAAGGTGCTACCGAATGGTACAAATCAGACTTGGAAAGGATGACGGGAGTACTTCTTGTTTTTTTCGCGATCAATTCCTCGTAGCTGTGAACAAAATTAGCACTGTCAACGAATACGACACGCGGTGGTTTTTTCCCCCACGAAGCATACCTTTCATGAAAACTGCACTACCCAAAGTCCTGAAAAAACATATTTCGTATTAATACTAATTTAGGGGTAAGCCTGGCTAAGGGTCGAAGCAGTAAATATTAGACAGCATCATAGACGCAAAGCAAAACATATCCCCACCTAATCCAGCACCCCACGGATATAGCTTCTTTATAGTTGTGAGGTTAACTCTTGTTTTGCCCTCCTTTTGCGTCCCAGTAATCAGACATAAGAGAATAAAGTAAATATCAAACTCTAATTTATTTAACACGAAGTTTATTTCACTTAAAAATAATAGCTTCAGCTGTCATTATTAAATACAATCTACATTTAAAATCATATAAAAAGTCTTGTCAATATTTCATACAATGCACGATCGTTAATTTAGGGGTTGTTTTGAGCAATTGTTCTTACAAAGAACACCTATTTGTAACTAAATATTTGCTTCTTTGCTGGCAATCATGTGTACTATTCTTTTTCAACTGTACAATTTTTTTCTAGATCAACCTTGCCCGCGGTTTGACCTGATCAACAAAAAAATAAAAAGCTGTTGTTTCAGTTCATCAAAATTCATCACACTCACGATCGAGCCTGAGGATGGACAACTTTGCACAGGAAATAGAAACAATTTAACGACTTACCAAAACAAAAATTTGCAACGTAATATGACACGAACATGTCTCTCACTAGACTTTTGTTAATAATTCGCCGATCCCAAGAGCATATGATATATCTCTTTCCGTCAATATAACCCACTCTCTTTCTCTTAATCTTTGATTCTTTTAGCTTTAGAAGCACCATATTTCCAATTAATTAAAAAGGTGTGGTAGTAGGAAATAAAGTCACACCGAGTGAGCCGGTACCAATACGAATTGTTGTTTCCTCGATCCATCTCTTTAATTAATATGTCGATTATACGTCACGCGAGGCTGAAATCACGAATGAGCATGTTTATCAGTGGATACATTCTCAAATCTTCTATTGCCACTTTTTTGTGGAAATACACACACATATAGCTGCACAAAAACCCGCCCAAATGCATACGCATGTCACAGTGTGCTTGACAAAGTCGAATTGTGATATTTTAGCGCTTGTCAGAGATAACGAGATAAGACCTCAATTCACCCCGGCAGAAAATGGTTTGACGACTATTTTTTATATTTGGCTTACGTCAGAGATAGGATACTCTCTACACACATATATGCAATTTACTAACGCTTTAAAAATGCTTTAAAAATGCTTTAAAATCTCTGCGAAGTTTTTGTGTATCGAATCAATGGAGTGAGTTCTTTGGAGCGTCAGCAAATGGCAAATGATTCAGATAAATAAGAATTTTAATAATGAGCGCTAAAATGCACGTTCTAGTTTTTCCCAATCGTGACATATATACGCCTTTTTATTTTACATATGTGTTTATTTATAATACATTGAGGGGCACAAATTTACCGTCCGCGTCCTTCTTTTTTATACAGTTCTGTAACAAATTGCAAGAAAACAAAACCAACAATATTGTACAACAATATTATGCATAGCAGATAAAAGAACAGCATCGTAAATTTCATGAATGGTATCCATACTCATGATATTCTGAAATAACGACAGCAGATTGGACTAAAATAATTATTATAGGAAATATTTTTACACCCTTACAATCGGAAGGAAACAAGTTTTAAGAATTCGCCTTATGTGTAACTTGTATCATTATGAAACGATTTATTTGTATATTTTTGTTTGTACATGTTATATTTTAACTTTTGTCACAATCGCCTATCAGAGCATATGTCACAATTACAAATCTAAAAACGTTTATTGAAGATCTAGAGTCATCGCTGGATTGACGTTCGAACGTTTATCCGTCAATTTGTTTTGATTAATTTTTTAATATGGTGGAGATAAATGGCCGTGATAAAAACCTATGGAAATTGGGTGCGATGATTCGGACTGAACTGGCAAAATAACACAGACTCCTTTGGGGAACGAGAAAAAGTGAAATTTCAGCGCTGCTTGCGTCGACAACAATGAAAAAATTGGATGTTATATTTTTTATACGTGTTGTTGCTCTTCTTCTTGTTTTCATTACATTGACCAGTGAGAGCCTGCGTTTTTTGAAGGTTCGGTCCGAATTTTTGCACTGAAATGAAGACGAAACTGGATTTATTTGTGGAATTTTATTTCGTATTTTTCCACTTTTTTTCTGAGTTTGGCAGATCTGCATATAGGAAAAAACGAAAGAATGTTTTCCTTTTTAACAAAATACTCTGCATAATTGCCCGTCGATCAGATGTGGTCGATGGACATCGACAATAAAAAACGATAATAAAACAAATATCAATCAAATGTGCTTTACAAATATGTTAAATTGAATTACGTCTGCTTGTAAATAATATCTATCATACTTTCTATATCATGAAGAGATGACGGAAAGTTTTGACAAATTGACATGATTCAATTTAAAATATTTATAACCCTTTGAAACTTTTGAAATATGGTTCAGTTCCATTTGCTAACGGAAATTTGTGTTCTTGATATGATACGTTAAAACCAATCGGAAAAATATTATTTTATCTTCTTTCTCTTTTCTAATCTCCTAATCTCAATCAGATTACTAAAATCGCGAAAACTATTTTAATTATTTTTATTATGCTGAATAAAACTAAGCCCCTTTGTCAAATATAATGCTGGAATTATAACGGAAATGTGTAGTTTATTATTACTATACACTCTATTATCTTATGTAGTATTGTAGTTACATTTATTTAGTACTTGCGCGGCTAATTCATTTATTGACGAGCAATGTGTAAGACAAAGTTTCTGACCGGTAAGTAGTCACATACCGCTATAAATGGGTCATGTCGTTGTTCGATGTCCGTCCCTTTCTACAATTTAAAATCTGTCGCAACAACGACTGCAATGGCAAGCACTATTTAATAATAAGTAGCTTCCATACAAATGAATAATGTTATATAATAATAAATATTAAATTAGAAATAATTTCTTTGAAAATTAAGAGTGTACTAAAGTATATATTTATTTAGAAGGGCGCTAAATATTGCCTCAATGTCTCGATGCCAATATTTTCGCGATGATCAGGGTTTACTGATAACACACTGATAATATAATTAATTTGCCATATATTTTGCAGAGTACTGAAAAATTCATATACAAATATATTGAGATTATTTAAAGGATTATTTTGAAAAGTAAAATCAATGTTAAACGCATTAAGGTGTTTTTCAATACCGATTCGCAAAATGCGCATTCCCATAAAATGAGGAGGCTATTAAACAAATTGAAGATTTTTTTATGATGACGGATTTTGGTACGATTTTCCGTCATCCCTTGTCAATTCTGATCTGTAAACAAACCGGTTTCGGCGATGTGCCATCTTCAGTGTTTTTTCCGTTCTAATTGGTAATTGTCGGTTTTGTCGCTTTTATAGTCATTTTTAAGCAGGTATAGTTTTTGGTGTGTTAGTTGTTATGTACGTGTTGGTAGGTAGCTGAGTTTTTTTTTATAAGTGTTGGTCTTTAGTTGTCACTAATTGGTAACGTTGTATATAAAAAACATCCTCAATATCAGGGACAATTAATTCAGGTATACAACGTTACCAATTAGTGACAACTAAAGACCAACACTTATAAAAAAAAAACTCAGCTACTTACCAACACGTACATAACAACTAACACACCAAAAACTATACCTGCTTAAAAATGACTATAAAAGCGACAAAACCGTCAATTACCAATTAGAACGGAAAAAACACTGAAGATGGCACATCACCGAAACCGGTTTGTTTACAGATCAGAATTGACGGAAATTGAGGGATGACGGAAAATCGTTCCAAAATCCATCATCATCGTACCCTGTCGGAAAAATATACAAAAATCAAGAAATTTTTTTATGAAGTCATGTTCTCTCATATACTCATTTGTTGATTACAATATTTGCTTTAATGTGAAGCTAAATGCTAGTAAAGGAGATTGATGAACGGGGCGGTAATTTGTTTGCGTCCATGAAAATAAATTTGTTTTCTTCTTATCACTGTCGTTGTTGTTATTGTTAGATTTCTCTTTCTTTCTACATTTTTAAAAGTAGGAAACTTTTACTTTTAATTTACCGAAGCTGGGTGATAGTTATTTGACTACGTTTTTATTATTTCGTGATGGAAATGCGCGCAAAAAATTTAATTTTTTCGAAAGGCAGTGAAAGTTTCCATTATATAAAATACTTCTAAAAGCAAAATATTTTGAAGTCGCATTTTAATGCCAGTTACTCATTTAATATTTTAGTGAAAACATTACCTCGTAGCAACAGTTTCAGCAAATTTCTCTCACGCGATGCTGGTACCAAACGTAGCAGTGAGATAGCGCTAGCATCAATCGCCATTTCGCCTCTCAAACACGTTCGCTATGAGCCAATGTATTCGCTATTTTAATTCGTGACTGTAAAGGCCTGATTAGTCGTACGTTCGCTCTTTTCTGAACATGAAACCCAACTGTCAGAACCCATAAGTTATATGCAGTTTGTGTGGTTGTATGAATTTCCCCCGCAATTTCAAAATCATTTTGATATTTTATTATGTTTAAAAAAATTCGCTTGAATTCGAACAAGGTGACAACTAAAAGACGGTGGCCACATCATCCTTTCACTTCAACGTATATTTACGAGAAACATGCACGACGAAAGACTAATTGAGCTTGTTCGGCAAAACAAAATTTTGTATAATAAATTCACATCAAGCTATAAGCTTCTAGCTATGAAGAAGAGAGTGACTTTGTAGTGGCTTTTCTAAATGGAACCCGAACAAATTGAACAACAAATCATAAATAGGACGAGTCATTTTGTGTGTATAAAAAATTGGCCTTCATCCACATTTTTTTTATACTCATGAAAACTTTTCTAAAGTAATCATGTATCACTCGGTCACTGTTTATAGGACGAACACGCTAACACCTAATTTGTCTCGAATTCTTCCATTCGAATTAGAGTGCAATAATATTTAAGATCTCTAAATTACTTTGGTAATCCATTAACTGCAAAGTGTTTAACGCACTATACTAATTCACAAATAATTGTAAGAATTGTTTTAAGCAAAAAACCAATGTGCAAAGCTGTAAAAAAGTGTGAAATTTCTATGAATGGCTCTGTTTTCTAGTGCAGTACATAATAGTACATAATTATTAATAATAATTCTTACATTTTTCTTACTTTATTATCTATAATTTCTTATATTTTTTAATAATATTCGAGCTAAAGAAATCCAAAAAATTTTTAAAATATAAAATTCATCAAAAAATAACCACTTTCGAACACGATTCGAAGAGATTGGCAGCATCATTAGCAAATGAAACCCCTGCAACCCGCTATCGCCAATTTCGCTCGTTCCATAAGTTATTCATTGAGTTGCTCGTTACTATCGTTCATGTCGCCGCAAGGTTGTGGTTTTTGCGCGTTGCTGCTGACTGTCACTGCGAGGTTTTGTTTTGGGGCTCTAGTTACAGCGGTAAATGCACGTTAACCGCTACAATCGATGCCGTTGCAAATATCATAATCATGGAAATAGTTCCCATTGTGAAAGCGTGAAGGTGAAAGTGAAGAGGCCAGAACTTACCGTTATGCTTGGGTGATGAATTGTTGTCAAGAGCGAATACGGGATAACAATTAGTAAATATGTAGCAGAATATAGGGAGAATATAGCAGATACGCATCATCGAGTTCATTATCGGGATTCATGCCCATGAACAAAATTAATAAAAAATATTACAAACGTTTGCAAAAAGTTGTTCATGCTTGAGTTTATTTTGCAAGCCTTCTTAAATAGCATTTAAGGCATTAAATTAAAGGCACAAAAGTATGTTAATTAAATAAGAACAGGAAGATAAATTAGTTATGGTTGAAATAAACTTTGTTACAAACGTACTGTAAACTTCACTGGCGAACAAATCTAAATCTAGCTAAATTATTGTATCTATCTCGTCTAAACTGATTGCTGCAAAACTCAGTTTGTATGTATGGTAAAATAAAATAAATTTGTATCAATCATATTCTACTTCTCATTCTACTTCTCAAGGTTTAAATGTTATCTCCTAGTAGTTATTAAAAAAAAATATTACATAACTCTTCCATCGTAGGCAACGCATGATTAAAAGTTTAATTCTTGACATGTTTAATTGCTGGACATTTCTATAATTGAAAGCAAAATCCGCTGAAGGATTTCCTCCAACTGTAAGGTTTAGACCACGCTATGGTGCTACAATGCTGCGTACTTCGAAGTGTTCACGAAATAATAATTCAAATGTAATGAACTAATGAAAAATAAAATAGCGATGAGTGACAGCCAACAAGGTTTTGAAAATGCTTGGTATTCATAAAATGTGTTGGAGGAAATCTCTAAAAAGGCATCTGTAATTTCAAGCTTTCTGAATTTCTATTCTAGTGCTTAGCGTGACATTCATTAAACAAGAAAGATCAAACTGTTAGAAACAACGGTTATAAGGGCAATGATAAATTGAGAACGCCCGTAGAAGAATAAGCCCAATAATAGCCCAATAATAATGATTATAATGATGATGGGCGGGACTAATTTCCTGCCACGCAGCAGCAAAGTTTTATAAAATGTCATGACTTGTGCTATTCACATGTTTGTATTCGACTGCATTTGTAATAATCGGAAAAGGGGAAGGGGTTACGATTCGGTGGGGAAGGAGTGTGTGAATATCAGCCTGCTTATGGAAATTACTCAAGTATAAATTTATTTTTGAATTTTATGAATTTATTTAATAAATCAAAAAGTGTGCTAAATATCCATTTTTATATAAGACTCATTTTGCTTACACAATAGTATATTAAATTATATACATATTGTATATATAAATTCGTTAAATGGACTCTTTAAAATTTTAAATAGTGATGCACAGGCTTTTGTCAGCGACGGCTGACGCTTTGTTTAGTCCATACCTTCCTGCCACTTAGCAAGAAGTGAAAAAATCCTGAGCTTATCCGCCAATATTTTCGCTTCTAGGAATGCAGATAGCATATTCTTATATAGAGAGACTCCTCATCAACTTCTCCCTGATTAACATCAAATACATTATACATTTATAAATGAATGAAAAACTGAATGGCAATAAATTTAATATTCCACGACGTAAGTGTTTCATTATATTGCGATTTGCTTTTGTTTGACTGCTGTTGTTTGCTCAGAATGAACACCGTGATACTGCTGTATTTCAACGAAACTTAGTATTTTCGGTCTCCTTCGCTACTTAGAGGTCAATCTCTTTGTTAAAATTCCATGAACTCAGAAATGCATGTGTAAGCAATAAATCGTTAAAGTCGATAAAATATAACGTACGGGCTAATCGTGAATTAATGCTGAAATAAATAAAAAGCAATCGAACCATTAAAAAATTTATACAAAAAATATTTTATATACATTCTTGTAGGTTTTCATTAGTAGATATTTTGAATTATTCGGTGTACTGGAGATTATTGTGTTGCAGTTTATTTTTATTTCACGGTTATTGTTTAAGTGAAAATTGCGATTTTACTTACTGATTTGCTAGCTAGTGAGTCTAAGAACTGGAGTTAAAAAGAGTGATGCCTTCTTGTCATGAATATATCTTTTTCATCGGCTAATCAAAACCAACTGTGGGTAACAAGAAGAAAGAATAGAGGAGAAATAAGTCAAGAAGAGATATAAGTCAAGTAAGGAAAATTACTAAATATACAGAAAACTAAGAAGGAACAGACTAAGGGTACGTAGCTGAAAAGGAAATGAGCTTTGGGGTATGACACCTTGCGTCGATTTATAAGACTGAAGTATGATTTTTTACTCGAAAGTATCTCGGGGATGAAAACATCAGGAAATTAGCACCGACTTTATGCATTGTTCTGCGTATTAATAATAAGACACGTCCCGTCATAATACGCTTTATAATGCCCATACATATAATATGTAAGGTTGGACCAAAATAAAATGTTGAAAAACTACTGATATTTTCTTGGTTTTCCGACAGGACGGATCGAATGAGATATTTGGAAAAAAGCTAAAAAGCGTTCCGTTATACGTTGTTGCCGGTTTATCGCTCTGAAATGTCACGAGCGTTATGAGTGCTCTTTATTTCCTGTAAGTTTGGTGCCGTCTATGTGTTATTAGTACATAAGTCCTCTTCAAATCGCAATTTCTCTTCAGAACGAAAATCGAGACTAAAGATGCCATGTCGCCTAAACTGGTTTGTCTAGAAACTAAACTTGACAAGTTTCAAATAACCCATTGCGAAAGTTGTTCTACAATATACTGGCCATTTATCTATTTTCAATTATTGTTTTTCGGCTTTTATTAGGAGAAAAACTGTTTGAGTCACGTTGCGAGAGTAGACGGTAGAGTCTTTTTTATTAATGAACGATAAACCACCATTATGAATATAAAAACCTCTGGATATAAAAAAAATCATTTTCAAAAATAATTAAAATTTAATTATTTCAAACGTACTTTGACCGAGAATTCAACCTGCGTTTGAATTCTGGATTTGCATTGTAGGTATAGCACCCTTGTCCTGGTTATTTAAACCTATTTTTGATAGATTGAGGTAATTTAATAAGACTTTAATCATTATAACAATGATTTTCCACTGGGAAGATCTGTTTGATAAGCTAATTAACCAGCGATTTTTTGCTTTGCTAACTGCCTCTGTTTTGGAAATCACAAGCAGAAATACTGATACTATTATTAGAAGATTTTCAGAAAATTGCAATAGCCTTACTTGCGAAGTCTGGCTTCTATTTGCACAACTATAAAGGAATTGCCGCACGGTACATTCACAGTAGTCGAACTAGGATCTATTAAATTGAATAATCTGGAATATCAAGAGTCGCGGTGTATTGATGCGCGCTGCAATGTAATTTGGAAAGTGAAACTGCCGTTAATACAGCCGTTGTGAGGTGGCGATACTGAAATCCTAACCCCTTGCGACTAATAAAGGTGTAGATCCTCATATCATTGTCACACGCATTTCAAAATGCCACAGAAATATTTGTTATCGGTGGCTATCCGTTTACGTAAGAATGCTGGTCGGCAATTGTGTCTTTCAGAGCGGATTTTTGAAATAACAGTTTGACGAAGAGAAAACATCTGTTATTGCACTTAACCATAAACGTGAAGCAGGAAAGAAACTAGGTTAATGTTTTTCACACTGCGTGGCTGGTTCACTATGTGTAAGGAAAGTAAACGATGTTGATTGATGAAATAATAGATTGAAGTTGTTGATTATAATATGGAATGTTATGGAATAACTTCTAAAGAATAACTTAAAATTATTCACAGTTCGTACATATTATTCAATATTGATTTTTCGGAATTCTATGGTATGGTACCGTTAATTAATTCCTTGCTTTCTCTTCGGTTCAACTTTAACTCCATATTTATTTCTTTCTCTTTCTATGAGGTCCTTGTGTTTATTATATCCTATACTCGAGGGGTGAAGGTCATATCATCTTTGTTCGTCATTTAACATCATTCCTGCTAAGAGTCAAGCCAAGTCATTCTGAGAGGATTTAGCTAAATCCCTCCGTCTGTCTATCAGTGGAAATCACGTATCATGAATTTTCTGTCATAACAAACTAAATGATGTTTATAATGGCCGTAAGTGAGGATAAGTGTGTTGGACACCCGCTATTATATTATACCAATTTTTGAGAAAAATTGTGTTGGAGTAACCCGTCTCTAATTCCAAAATCCATTAGATCTAAATTAAACATTAAAAGGGAAATGCAATATCAAAGTGGGCATACGCCGTCCAGTGGTTACAATATAGATTTTTATGTTACGAGTTTGGGGTATTTGAGCTTCGGCCATGTGAAAGTTTTCTTACTTGTTTATTGTTTATTACAAAACTCAGATACCGCAAGGTCAGTAAGTTATATTATGTAATAAATATTTAATTTTCTAATAATTTCGCTTCTTCCCTGAAAAGAAGTCTCACGGGAATTTCCAACAAAATTTATAAGTCAGAGACGCTCTATCAAATTCATGCTATTCTTGTGGAACAATTTGGAACAATTTGGCGTCTTGAAACAACGTGAGCTCCCTCCGGAATAAAACTTTTTCAATGAAACAATTCATGAGACTAAGATGTAAAAATGTTACAGTCCGAAGCTTCTCCACTTCCTGGCTCTTTTTATAATAGCCGAAATTTTTCATAGGCTGTCTATAGGCTGAACTCTACTTACAAGTTTCGTCTAAGGAAAGACGAAGTAGAAAACGTATTCAATTTAATTTTTCAAATTACCCTGAGGAAATAATTAAGGTAATTTCAGATAAGCTGAGTTAAGTTTCAGTGTACTTAACTTTCGTACCTTCTTGACAGTTTTCATTTCTTGCGACTTATTTGCCATAGTTCCAATTGACTTACTCTAGTTTTCAATCCACCTTAATCGAAAAGGGTTGTCGTTCGAATATCAAACGACCAGTCAAATCTTACCAGTCAAAACTCAAACAGCCTAATGCGTGTTAGAATACTGGACAAACACTAGAAGAGTTGCCACTTGTTGCTTTGCATATTGTTGCATATCATAAGCATTGCCGCCTTTAATATTCGAATCTGTTGCGGAACTTAATATTCTCTCTATATATTTCTTTCTCTCTTAGTCTCTATCTCGCCTCCCCTTCCATAATTCCCAGATTGAAAAGCGCTCTACTTATCTTAAGGGATCCGGGATTGAAAATGCGACCTCAGTTCACCTGCCATTTGTTGCGCAAACTTAGCGAATGCAAGTTTTGGTTTTATTCCTGTCAAGAGGGGACTGTGTACGACTAGCTGCGTTCATGAACGGACCTGACACGGACGATTATTTATTGGGTAATCTAAAATTCTACTAACTTAACTATTGAGATAATTATAAAAATAAACGAACACATCTATTTCTTTGTGCATTAAAACATTGTTCGAATTGGACAAAGGGTTAATCTTTACAAGTCAGAAGTGTTTAATATTTACAAATTTCAATATCTTGAATACAAAATCTGGAACACAAAATCTTGAAAAAAAAATCTTGAAAAAAAATCTGGAAAAAATATGGAATACTTAAAAATGTACCTTATTTATTTGCGCAAATAAATAAGGTACATTTTTAAATTTTCATATTTGCAAAGGCTTTTATTTGTATACTTTTTTATGTATGTTTTTTTTAATGTTTTGATGCCACTTTACTTCTGCTTTAAAAACAAAGAAGGCCTAGAAAATTTTGAAAAGAATATCACAAATGATATTTGTTTCAGTTATTTTGTATTTGAAATGCAAAATATATTGTATTTGAAATAAATTAGAAATTCAAAATGAATATTTCGTTAGTTAAATCAAATAAAGGAAAGGGAAAATTAGTTGTGGACGGTTTTGTTTACCACTTGGAAAGTAATCGCGGCGTGATATTTAGATGGATTTGCGAAGAAAATAAAAAACTCCATTGCAAGGGTCGTGTAACAACAATTTTAAACGACCATACCCACAAAATTAGAAAAGAACCATCAGAGCATAGTCACAGCCCGTCTGCATTAAAAAAAACATTTATACAACAAATGCGTTTATAAAAGAACGAGCAAATATAAACGAAATAGCACCTTCTCAGATTATTCGGGATGGTGGAGTTCAATGTGAAACTAATTCTCGTGTCTACTTACCTACAAAATTTGCACAAAAATCAAAAATTATAAGGGTTCGCAATAAAAGCAATTTAATAAAAGAGCCTCAGTTACTTGAGCAGATAAACATTCCGTATATAATTAAATTTGTCGAAGGAGAATTATTCGTTTTGTCAGAAAAAAGTGCTTATAACAACCACATAATCATATTAAGCACTATTTCTCATTTAAAAATACTAGCAGAGGCAGACATATGGTTAATGGATGGTACATTTAAAGTCGTCCCAACGCTATTTTATCAACTTTTCGTTTTACATGGAATAATAGAAACACAAACAGTGCCATTAGTTTTTTGCATAATGACTGCTAAAAACAGAAAATTATATAGTGAATTTTTTACGAAGTCTTATACTTCGCTGCAAACTACAATATCCATTTGAAACCTCGTCGTATAATTACAGATTTCGAAAAAACTATTGCATACGCAGCAAAAGAGTATTTTCCCTCGGCGACTTATAAAGGTTGCTTTTTTCATTTGGGACAAATAATTTGGCGGAAAATTCAGAAGAATAAACTAGCTGGCAGATACGTTAACGATGAACAATTCGCCGCCCAAATGCGAATGATTTCGAGCTTGGCTTTTCTACCGCCAGAAGAAGTTGGCAATTATTACAAAGTTCTGTATGCTCATGTAGATAATGACGTTAAAAAAGTTTTAAAATGGATTAATGAAAACTATATAATACGAAAACAGGGTTTTAAAAAAAGTGGTAATTCAAAACCACAATATTTACCGGAATTTTGGTCAGTTGCAGATGCCATTGAGCCCGCACTCAAAACTCTGTGGAGGCATGGCACAGAAGACTTGTAGTTTTGGTTGGAAAACCACACGTTGGCCTTTATAAATTAATAGAAGAGCTGGGTAAGGAGAGTGTCGTGGTTAAAAACACGGTAGCTAAAATCAAACGCGGCGAACGTATACCTATCAAAAAAGAGTAAGCACGAAAGGAGGAGCGTATAAAAAATGTTTTTAAAAATCGTGTAAATGTTCCCAAATTTGATTATCTGACTCAAATTTCTCAAAATATTTCCCTCGCATAATATATATAGTGTAATAATAATATATATAAATATTATTTATAATTAGTTATAAAATCTGTAAAGCATGAAACCATTTGATTAAAACTTTCTGTAAAATTTATATTACTTAATTAAATTGACATCAAACTTAATTCATTGTAGTACTTTACTATATTTAAATAGTTTGTAAAATTACGAATAATAAATTTTAAAAGATAGAGAAGAATCGTAAATTTATTTCAAGTTTATTTCAATGTAAAAAAAAAATAAAAAGTTCAAGACTTTTTCAAGATTTTCCTAACTTTCGAAATTTTTTGTCCCAGATTTTTGAAATTCAAGATCTTTGTTTTCAAGATTTTCATTTTTCTAGATTTCAGGCATATTCAAGATTTTGACATTCCAGATTAAGATGCGCTCCCGAAAAGTCAAGCTGTGAACGTCGCCACGCAGATAGGAAAGAAAGATCAAACTAAATAATGCTAAAATTAACAGCGCTCAAGACTGTGGAGCTAAACAGACTTCTGATATCCCAAAATTTGCCACTTTCTGGGAATAAAGCCCACAAAATTGCTAAACTAATCGAAGTTTATGGAGTGGATGAGATTGATGCAGACGAGCTGGCTGAAGAGGTAACCGACAAAACACCAGCATTCCAAAAACAAATGGATGAGCTCCGAGACATAGTGGCAAATTTGGCCAAAACCGTAGGAGTATTAGCAAAGAATACTCAACGAAGTGATTCCGTAAATATTGATGACACGAATTGCGAGCAGAATGTAGAAACGGCATAGTCCACAAATATGCAATCTCAACGAGCGGTCAGCGAAGAAATTCATAACGAACAAGAGGAAGCACCAATCAATTCTCTCTTATTAAATGTACCTACGTCACAACAGACATCGCAACAGCAGCACAGCGATAATGCAAATGGCGGCGCATCTGCGAGACACGTGGGCGGCGTGCAAGATCTAATTGGTGTACTTCCAGAATTCGGCCCACTAAAGGGATCAATAACGGCGACGCAGTTCATAACCAAAATTGAGCAGTTGCAGCGATTGTACGCATGGAGGCAAGAAGCAGTATTGTTTGCGGTACAACACAAACTCCGAGGCGTGGCCAAGGAGTGGGCCGATGCTCAGCCTGTCTTTCGGACATGGACACAATTTGTAAACGCGTTAACTACGGATTTTCCAAGCTTTGTCAACTCGGCTGAGGTACATGCCGATATGGCAAAACGCAAGCGCAAGGTAAATGAATCGCTACGTGCGTATTATTACACAATGCTTAATGTTGGACGACGAGGTGAGTTGGATGAAATTTCAATTAATTCGTATATTATTCGTGGCCTTAACGACGCCAATCTTCCTCGGACACTTTCCGCGATGAATATACGCTCTTGCAATGAGCTGCTACGGTCCTTGGAGAATTTAACAACGTTGCCAAGAGCTATACCAGAGGCGAAGGCGACGTCTGAAAATTATCAGCGAATGGGAAGCAATGAACGCAAAGTAATTAAATGCTTCAATTGCAACGAAATGGGTCATATTGCAGCAACATGCCCAAGACCCCAACGCAAGACACGCTGTGCCAACTGCTCCAAAGTAGGCCATGAAGCGAAGAATTGCCATTTAATGCCTAAACCGAACATAGTCAAAATAGAACAGGGACAAGACGCACCGTTACCGCCAGTGATGACAACAATCAAGTTAGGGCAGCAAATGGTGTCAGCGTTCGCAGACACAGGTAGTGATATTTCGTTGGTTCAAAACTCCGCAGCACCAAAAATAGAACGTCAGGCAACTTCGAAACGATTGATTGGATTTGGAGGATGCGTAGTGGACGTATCCCAGAAAATACGAACTATTATTGAAATGGATGGGCATAACATAGATGCAACGCTGTACGTAGTGCCAGATGAGATACTTCCGTACCAAGCGCTTCTCGGTCGCGATGTGTTGTGCAGAAATGATTTTCGGATGGTGGTTGAGTCAGGGGTACTACAGCTGCACTCTACAGACCACAAAAGCGTTACAATAGGCGATGATATTTCAGAAAATGAGCGAACAGAAGTGCTACAATTTATAACAGAATTTAAGACAAGTTTTTGCAGAAGAGCTGCATGAATTAGGCAGATGCAACTCCGCCAAAATGAATATTGAAGTGAACAGTAATAAACCAATTAATTTTTAGCTACAACCCACGAGATGTCTCCGCCAACAGATTGATACAGGCAATCCAAGATGATTTAGATGAGAACATCAACGTAGAATTCCGAAAACAGGCCGCATATGAAAATATGATGATTGAAAAGAAAAAATGGAAACAGAGATTCGACGCCAAGCATCAAAAGCCACAACATTATAAAGAAGGTGATCTTGTGGTCGTGGATCACGTACCAACTGCAACTGGAACGTCACATAAGTTGGAGCCTCAATATAAAGGACCTTTTGTTGTAACCAGGGTTTTGAGCCACGATAGATACGTTGTCGAGGACCTACCTGACGTTCCTCGAACCTGCAAGCATTATACAGGGGTTATGGCATCGGACCACATGAAGCACTGGTGCACGTTGGGACCTGAAGAATCCGATGACAGCGATGACGAATCGACGCGGAGCGACGATGTTGCAGGAAAGGGCGAGCTGTCAAGAGGGGACTGTGTGCGACTAGCTGCGTTCATGAACGGACCTGACACGGACGATTATTCATTGGCTAATTATCTAAAATTCAACTAACTTAACTATTGAGATAATTATAAAAATAAACGAACACATCTATTTCTTTGTGCATTAAAACATTGTTTGAATTGGACAAAGGGTTAATCTTTACATTCCCTTTTCTGGTAAGCGATAATATTTTCAAAACAATTTATTTAAAATAAAAGTAAATGATATCATTATAAAATGACATACTGCGAAAAAATAAAAATATTGCCTTTAAAAGTACACACAAAGTGGCTAATTGAAATATTGAAGTATCATTGACTTCCCTTCAAAAGTCGTTTTCGTGTATAATAAAAGAAATAAATTCACACAGAAGCCGTTCCACACCATATTCTCTTTTGAAATGTTTCTGCTGCATTTTTTATTTCACATTTCACCGCTGAAGTCAAATTTAGTTTGAAAACCTTTTTGACAACTTGTTTAATTTTCAAAATTCAAATTAAATTAAATCAAATTATTTTTATTTTACTGCGCACAATAGCAATTGATGGTTGTTGTCGTTCTTTGTTCGGCAAAGGCAGCTAAAGGCAGTTTCTACGGCTTCAGTGCGGGCAGACTGGCACATGTGTCCAGCATATTTTTATTGCGATTTACTGAAATGTACTTTTGGTGTATTATGTGAGTATTGAAAGCATACGTTCGCAAGTGATATATAAATCTTCTATATATTAATACTAGTGAATATATAAAATCCATCATAATGAGTCTACAAGACTCTATATCAATCAGATATTTTCGCACAGACATAAAGGAGCTCAGATAAGTCTTACTAGCGATATTGTGAATTCTTCGTCCAATAGAATGGTTAGCCAAATAAAAGAAATGAAAATGAAATAAAGTCTTCCAATAAGGAGATAACTTTGTCAGGGCTCACATGTAGAATTTTCTGGGGTCACTCTGAAACTCGTTGAAAAAAATTATTTCGAAGAGCTCTGATTTTCTCCACCAAAAATGTCTCCGTTTGCTGAATAACAAAAAATTGTAAAAGGGTTAGGATTTGCGGGCATGAATAAAAAACTGATGACCTGATGAGGATGAAGAGTTGTAAGCATGAAAAATAAAAAATCTAATTACTTCTATGTGGGGAAATTAAAAACTGAAATGACTGCACGCTCCACTTCATGTGTTCGTATCTCAAATCAATTTATCACTTTATGGTTACTTCTGAAGGCAATTAACCCGCCAACAGGTAGGACGAGCACCTGGAATTCACAGTGGGTCACTATGGTGTTAAATACTTGCTAAAAGGACTTGGTAAAAATAGATCAAATGTCACCACGTGGCATTTCCATTATCATCCTCTGCATATATTTGACCGTAATACGATGCAATATATTACTGCAAAATTTATGATATCATGTTACGGTTATATATGTGTGCAGTTAAAAGGGGATGGCAGGCGATTTATTTATTCTGCACAAGAGCTGAGGAGATGTCTGTTTCGTATAGGGACGAAAATGAACAAGCAGCTTCCGTTTGGCTAATACTGGAAGAAACATGCAATAGCTTATGTCCTTTCACCACATTTTTGCTTTTTGGATTCAACTGATATCCACGAAGAAGACTTCGAGAAATATGATGTGGGAAAAGGCTGACGATGTTTAGGAAAAATGAAATGAAATGTGTAAAAAGGAATGATGACGTGTAGGAAGAGAATATTTTATTATCATGGGTAGAAGTAATAATAATATTACCGACCAGATTTTCACGATTTTGTTGATTTGTTTTCGGTGAATGTAATGCCACTTACACAGCACTGTTGCCTAAGTGCCTGCAGTACGCTGAAGTAGAAATTCATTTTACCTTACTTTTTTTACTGAAGTAAAAATGGATTATTCTCAAAAAAACTTAGGGCTCGTTCAGATAAATATCACTCACTCAAATATATTGTAAATTATTGACAAATTTCCCAACTGCAAGAAATATAAAAATTTAAGTCAAATGGCACATTTTGTGTGTATATTGTCTTTTCTATTTTCAGCCTTATTTCTCTTGGTGCCACACACACATAATTCTCCATTTCTTATTCTTTATTGACATTCTCTTTATTACAATCTTGTTATTTGTTAACTATGTTAGCAAAACTTAAAATTTCCAATTTGCGGCAATCTTACGTTCATTATATTTTCATATCTTTCGCGCTGGTAGCCTTGCCAGCATTGATTGTCAATAATGACGCAAATTAGAGAAAAGGGCTAATATAGTTTTATCGTATTTTACCGAATAGAATGGGTTTGGACTATTATCACACTTCTATAATACAATTCACCCAATAGAAATCCACGGAATGAGTATCATCGGGGACACCATCAAGAGCAATGATATGGAAATAATAATCTTACTAATCTCAATGCGTCTTTTCAAAGCTAATATGGCTATTTCTTTGGCTTTACGTAGCAGCTTTATTAAAATATTCTAAACTATATTACCAACTAGCTTTTATATATGTTGTATTACATATGTCAGATTTATTACGGTTAATTTTTCACATTTCCAACAATTATTAAAAATATTATTTCGAAAATAGAATTTTGAGCTGAAATTATCAAAATCTTTGAGGATGCTAAAAGTGTTCCTCGTGAGCATTCCCATCCGTATGTGATTGTATCAGTGATTGTGAAGTTTAAAATAAATAGGGGATCATAAAACAGAAATAATAGTATCCACTGTGTTCTTGAACACAGCAGGAACCAGGAGAATGGCAAGGAAGGCGACCAAATGATGGAAGAAGTTTTTCGGTGTTTGTAACTGCAGACAGTGGCCACAGGATGCTCGTAATGGTTTTCAATGCGCGATTTTTCGTTTTCTTCAATTTGTTAAAAATTGTTTAAAATCTCGTCTGAATATAATGATTCCTGATATGACAACACATTCTTAATTTTTCGCCCCCACAAAGGGGAATTCCTCCTAGATCACCAAACAAAAATAAAAACAAGTCGGGCCTTATATACCCAACACACCCAATAAGAATTATATATTTAACTAAATCAACTATGTTTTCAGCAAAATATACACCGTATTATGAATTAAAAGATCGAACGAAGTATGATTGAAATAAAATAACTATGTAATAATGAACTATACATATAGAACTAAAAGAACTACATGTGCATCAGAGCAATTTTAACATACTTTACTAGTTAACTTATTACAAATTACAATTAAATACAATCTATTACAATTCATACGAGTAATTAACATAAGAAGGTAATATGTATAATAACTAATTATAAAAATGTAATAACAATAATTTTATAGAATAGGACAGAAGAAGAACAAGAACAAAAACAGAAAAATAGAATAAGATAAAGGTAAAAGGAATAAATTTGCATCTCAACTCATTTTAAAAATCTTATCTCTCAGTAACCGCCTGAACATTATCTTATTGAAAATACATTTAATATAGTAAGAGCAGACAATTCCATGGCCCCGTAGTTTGAATGGATAAAAATCTACCGGTATACTTATACCGGGAAACAATTAAACTACTTGATCGCGTAGATAGACCGAAGTTTAATTTCTCGTACAGATAACATTGCTTGGTTTGAATGAGTTTGTGAAGGAATAAACAGTTTTTATAATTAATACAATTAGTAAAATCACACCCAAACAAAACATTTCCGTACATGGATATACTGTCAAATTTCTTCAACCCAAATAAGAACAGCGTTAGGTTGTCAACCAAAACGTTAATCTTATGTGTTAAAGAGGAATCCAATTTACAGTAGATCAATCCGACGAAAGTGATTATAGGTACGAGCAGTTGAAGAACTAGTAATATCGAGTGGCAACAGGAATGTATGGCGCTGAATAACACAAATTACGGAGCACGCAGTATGCTTTACTAACAGGGATATTCAAATGGTCAAAACAATTCAGGGAAGTGCTAACGAAAACCTCAGAATATATATTTTACTTGTGGGTCTTAGGTCATTGCTTCATAAAATTTCGCTCACAAGTATAATTCACCCAATTAGCGTTAATTTCTTTTCTATCTAGCGTTAAGTCTACTTTTCAGTTTTACAGTGTTTTACACCCGTCTAGTAAACCATGTGCAAGTGTTATTAACAATTTCAACAGAGATGCAAAAAATTCCAACATTCATTCAACAGTCATTAGTAACGTTTACAAGAGGCAATAATTTTTTGGTCTCTAAATGGGCACCACCAAAGCCAACTCCAGTCGATTCCTAGTATTGAAGACTTCAAAGATGCATAGTCAATATTATTAAAGTCACAAAAAGAAAAGGATGTCGAGATTGGGGATATAAGAGAATAATTTAAAGTCAAAAGAACAAAAACGAAGGTAATGATCAGAAATAGATGCCAACTGAGTATGTAATAACAGTAAGGTAGCATCAGAGACTAGAAAATAGTCAAGTAAACTTCGAGTAGAAGTATTACCAAATCATGCTGGATTAGGCACGTTAACGAAAAAAATATAATTTAAAGAAACGACATCATTAAATTTATCAGAACATAAATAAATTTAAACCACACTGACGTTTATAGAGACAAAACTGAACAAAAGCGTCAGGCTTTAATGAGGCGAGAAATTGGGGGTTACTGTATAAAAGCATGCTGTGTTAAGTGAAAATACCTGAAGTATAATTTTACTTAATACGTGAGTATAATCTTGAGATATTTACAGAGTACTTAAAAGCATTTATTCAGCTGTATTAGTTGATGTAATTATTAAATTGAAGAATTTGCAATTGTTTCCTCTTTAGGGAGGGGTGGGAGGTAAGTGTGCTACTTTGTTCTCGATTTGTAAAGTGCTTCAAGTCGCTCAAAGCTCTTTTATCATTTCAAGTGAACACCAAAAACCTTCGACAGGTTTCCAAGGAGATGTAAATCTTTACTATAAGACTATTCGTCATGACAAGAATGTTGACATGCTTAGGACGTTAGCTTAGCTATTTGCAGCCGAGATAACTAAAATACAGCTAACAGCCAAGAAAAGTCGTCCTCCTCTCTCTTTTTGTTTTGATCGTTGTTTATTGTTTTGCTTCGTAGTCCTCTCAGTGGTAGATGAGATGTATTTGCATTTATATTTTCTTTAGTATTTAAATTTTATTTATCATTTGTGCTTATGTATAAACTGTGGTTTGACTTTTGCCGTCTTCATTGGAAAAGACACGAAGAGCTATTTTTGTAGATGTAATAACAGAAACTTTTGGGAGGTGTAATTTTAAAGGATCTTCTTGGAGTTTCTATTTCAGTGCTGACTCAAATTCTACTGACTCATACATCGCAGGAATAATAGAAAACAAGATTATGCCATCACTTAAAAATGTTGGCCATCTATACTCGGTTCGTCACAGTCGACATGATCTAAGTCGGCTGAAAATTTGAAACGAAGTCGGAAAGATTTCATAATTTTCTAACGATAATTTTTTTGTAGTCGTGATGAGTGTTATTGGCGGCATTTATTAATTTGTTATAAAGGAATATATATTTATGAATAGTAAATTTGGAAGAACGCTTAATAATTTGCTTTTCCTCCTAAATGTAGAAAACCCGCGCGATGAAGATTTTGTAACTGAATTAATCTCTAGAAATGAACGTTGCATTCAAAATTATTTTAAATATTCATACTTATTTTCCTTTCATAAGTTACCACACGTCGTCAACAGAATTAAATTGGACTGTATATTGAAATCTTCCGATTTGTTTGCAAACATTTGTAAAAATTCTCTACTTTTTTTTCTACAGATGTTACCACAACTTCCTTTATAAGCCACTTTGACAACTAGATTGGATGTATTCTCCTGCAATCAATTTATGTGTTTAAATCAAACGGTACGCATGTGCGTTCGATTACGATTCCAATTGCCGATATATTGGCGGTATGCCCATCCGTCATCCGTCAACAGGGTTCAATGGCGAACCTTGATGACTGAAATCATTGTCGTAGATGGAAATAATATAGTAGAACTTGTATGGATATTGTCCCAATTGTGAGAAAAGTTACTTGAAAACTAGAAACACCAATAAATGAACGAAAGCCGGTGGAGATAAAGTGGAAGTTTGGGATAATGTCCAACCAATGCTGCGAATTAATGACTACTGTCCTTACAATTAGTCAGCTCATTCCTTCTTCCATTCTTATTCGAAGCTAGCTTATGATAATGCTATTCAATTTATTATATTTGCACCAGTTTTCTGTTTTTTTTTTCACAAAGGAACAATCATTCTTGATGAAATTGATAAGTCTGTTTTTTACTTTTAATTGTATTGACCTGTTGCAAAACTACTGCAAATGCGATCATTGTGTTCGAAAATGAATAAAGTTTTCTTTACCAAGAATATATTTACATTCATCACATAACTAATTAAGTTTGGGTTTCCAAACACGCCCCTTCCGTCCCTTTTGTACGCCCACGCCCACATTATACCATGTCTCAAACCCATTTCATGGTATTTGGTATCGGTTGGCGCAATGTATTTTTTTTTGCAAAACGCCCCTTTTGGGGAGTACATGTCTCCAATCCGTTTCATGGCATTTGGTATAGACTGGCGAAAAGTATTTTTTATCAAAAACCGCCCATTACGCCATTTTGGGGCCGTCCACTCCCCACCTGGTTTTTAATCCGTTTCGCGACATTTGATAAGACATTTTCGCGATATTTGATAATTTCTTCATAAGGGTTTGGGTGGCTCCCGCCCACTTCCCACTATGTCCAAAATCTGTTCCTTAACATTTTCTACCTCTTTGCATATTCCAACCACCAACTAAGATCCATGCTTTCCATTATATCATATCTCAATTGATCACCATCTACCTGATCAACAAAAGACTTTTATTACGAAAAAGTCTTCAGTAACTTTTATTGAAAACTTTTAAAATAAAAGTCTACGAGAACTCATATCGTATAACTTAAAATAAAAGCCTTTGAATGACTCTTATCGAGAGACCTTTAAAATAAAAGTCATTGAATAACTCTTATATTACTATACAAGTCATAAAATTTTCGACATCTGGTTTAGAGTAAAACGGTTTAATGAGGAAATTGCGGTACGCTATTAAATTCTCCTCTCTTGGCGTTATTTTTTCTATTACCTTTTAATAAATAAATCTGAAAAATCATAAGGGAAACCATTAGTATTGACAAATTCGGCTTAGTTAAAATGTAAGGGTGTCCATAAAGCGCACATTGATGATAATAATGATAACAATACAACTACGAGCATGTGTTCGCATTCCGCTGTGTTCCTCGAAATGATAATTTTGTACTACATTCAAAGATAAAAAAGGAGAAATCGCCTCGGATATAAATGGATAATATAGTGAATCTGATATCGTAGAAATAAATAAATTCAACCGAGAAATTAATTAGTACTCAATTATTTTGCTATCCGCTGTAAACTTTATGTGCTTCATATGCGTTTAAAAGCAAAGACGCTTGTCCTTGCCACTCCAGCATTAATTAATCAGCCGGAACAACGGGTTATGAATCTATCATTTGTTGTATTACGACAGAAGCGTCACAACTACGGAGGATACAAATTCGTCTATCGTGGGACCCTAGAATAAGACTAATTAGCAAATTACTATACTACTACATGGCTAGACAAATAATAACCGACGGCCCTGTGCAAACCTAACTGACTGACTTATCAAATTGAATATGATTTGCTTTAAAAAGAGTTTGAAATTTTTTTGAAATATCTAAAGGAGGAACGGAGGAACCCGGAGATCGGACAATTTTATTGAATTACTCTTACTTCGCAAAGTAAATACAGTGGATGACAATATCGAATTTTCTCCAATATTAACAAGTCTTTGCTTTGACTTCAGTGCGAATTCTAAATCGCGGTTTTCAGTCAAAAATTTTTTCCGCTTAATTGATAAAGAACTTGTTAAAAATGCAAAATGAGAAAATAATGATCATGGAGAAATGAAGGACGACGGATGATGAGGGTAGGTAGCCAAATTATTTCTAGGTCGGCGATGTTAAAACTTCAATAACTACGCTCATTTCATATAATTAGGCAACTAATATAATTTTATCGCAATATAATAGATTGTGATAGTAGTTAAGAAACCAAAAGGATAAGTATCCGTTGATGGAATCAGCGTCAAATGAGATGAAACGTGTGGGAACATTTCCACAAACAATCTTCCCTCAAGGATACTTAGACGTGATACCATATAATATGGCGTTGCATAATTTATAGCATTATGAAATTAACAGAAAATTCCCGCTGAATTTTACGAGAACGAAAATTTTATCATATCAGTGATTATTGATCCGCATATTATCTCTTGCTACTTAATGCCGTTATTGACTGACGCGACAACGATTAATACAATTCAGCATTGTAGCGTTATTATATTCTTTATGAAATCCTACGGCACTACTGTACCTAACTTGTGGAAAGTAATCGAGGAAGAAATATATGAGTTGCGTCAACGTGAAAACGCTTCCTAAGGACTATTGGGTTATTATTTGATACGAAATATATATATGGACTTTCGTCGATGATGAGCTCAAGATAGAATTGAATGCTCATTATTCAGAGGAGTAAATTATTTTTACAAAGTATTGAAAACTCAATATCTTTATATGAAGTATAATAAATGGAAATAAAGGAAATTATATTACAAAATAAAGATAATAGTAATTACAAAATCATTTTGTTCTCACCCATACCGAGAATACATAGATCACAACGTGTACTCAAACACCATTGGCGCCATTAGTTATAAATTCGCTCTTATTCTATTCAGTAGAAATGGCAGAATATTCTCTGGTTAAATGACTGCACCAACATTTGCATTTCGTGCTATAAGTGACGTTAAATTCAGTACAAAACAAGGAAAGACCCTCGATAAAATATTTGAAATAAAAGAAACAAAATGTAACCACCATTACATTTCATAAACCCCACAGTTGTTGACATGGTGTACGATATTCTAAATTAAATAAACGAAAGCACATAAAGCAAATATCCAGTGCTATTAAATGTAAGGAAAACTAAAATTTAATCGTCGCCCAAATAAACATAACAATTTTAAAAACACGTTTTTTATCAAAAAATACAATAAAAATTTCTGCTCATTATTTATACTAATATGTAGCCATAAAATATTTTGATCGCGTTGCCCTTTATACGATTTTCGATTATCAAGAAATTCATTGAATTGGACTTTTGTTTCCAATCAGTAAGAATACCGGATCGACTTCAGAAAACAGTGATAAAATCTTTATCAATTTATAAAAATATAATATGTTAACATAATTAAATTAATTGAAACATTTTACCAACATACATACACATATTTTACCAAATGGTATTCACTCAAAGATTTATATTTTGGCCATTTTTATTCAGCGCATAAAGGAAACTCATAAGGAAATTTATAAGGAAGCAACGGATACTATTACTAACAAGAAAAAATTCGGGCAAGGAAATTAGTATCATTATTTTTTGAGCAATCCAACATAGATACGCTAGCTTTCGAAGCATATTTTTATCAATGCGGCTACTTGTTAAGATGTCAATTCTTTGAAAATTGTTTTTCAACACCCAGACAGGGAGGAAAAACGATAGGTAAAGAGAGTGGGTGAATGAGAAAGAGAATTAAGGAATGACTAAATGTTTGAGCTTTAGGTTCGTTAAGAATTATTTATTCCCAAATCGATACAATGCTTTTCAAAGATGAAAAACTAATTTTAAAGATATTTTCTTAAGCGTTTGCATTACTCTATTCTTTACTTATAATTAATAACAATCTATAAATCAAAATACACACTAACTCTTGTTGAGTTCGTTACATGAATTCTAATTTCCTCTGAGTGTTTGTACATAAATAATTTTCATTGTTACTTAAGCTCTTTAATGAAACCTTTTTCGAGCAAGGAGTAGATGTTCAATGCCTTGTCATGCACTTTATTGCTGTATTAGTGATGGTCTGATTCACTGATGGTTCTATTGTGATTAAATACAATTATCAATTATTGAGACTAGTCGGCAGTAGATCTACAAAGAATACTGCATTTGATGTGAAAAGATTACTAATCATTATTATTCATTATGGGCTAAAGTAGGTTGATAACTTCAGCATACATTTCCACAAGACCTGGTCTGTGTGCTTCGACATCTACACGATAGAGACTGTGGTTCGTAATAATTTATACGATAGGATAATAGGATGGAGGTGCTTGCTGACCCTCAGCTGCGGAGAGGATTAACAATTGCTAGGTGAGCCCATAGTAATAAATATGAAAACAGGTCAAGCAAATAAAATGAATACGAAATATATTCTTCTTAAGAACAGAGCAACAAACACGGAGGGAAGTAAATGATAATAATTTCGTCCTGTTTAGGCCTACGAATTTATTATTTAATCCATGATAACAAAAGAAAATTGTGTTCATGTGGGATCAAACTATTCGACTATATAATTTTGCAGAAACATGGGAAACAATTGAAGTAAAAGCTGCAACAGTATTTAAATACCACAGTAGATAATTTATAAAAGGAAATTAGATAATGTCATGCACTTCAATCATGCATATGCACTTCAAAAATATAAAACGACAGTTATAGAAATTTCTGATCAAAAATGTTTATGAATAGGAACTGATGGAGACAGCCTGCTAAAGAATGTATTAATAACTGGCTAAAGAAGCTGACTAGGAAGGGATTAATTTTCCCTTCAAACATAGGATGGCTTAAAAACATCAACTGAATGGAAAATCGCAATATGGTTACGATTTTTAAAAGCATCGACTCATCAACGCTCTTAAAAAATGTCATGTTTGCTTTTCTTAAGAAAAGTGGGGAATTGTAAAAAATAACGGCTCATAATTCTCATCACCCGGATAGAAACCTGAAGAAAACAAGGATATTTGAGCTCCGAATGCAAAAACCTATTCAGTTCATTAGAGAAACCAGTTAACACTGACCATCAGTAAATAAAGAGCAAACTCAAAAGTTCCAAAGAAGTTTTAACGTACGGATCCATTTATCGATCGTATAAAACATGAAATTTGTCATCAAATGGCTCGACGAGGGCTTAGGACCAAAAAAATACCGAACAGTTGGGGATGCGCTCAAACATACGTGTGTAGACCTACAGATACACATAATATGACTGGAAGGAGACGAGAAATTTTGAAGTTTTTTGTTCATTATTACAGAAACCCATTTTCTTCCCCTCCTGGATTTTGAAGGATTTTCGAGAGACGTGATTAATTAGTGTGTTATATCATCTATGATGATCTGTCTCTAAAGTCCAAGAGATCGCGCGATGCTGCAAATATTTATTTTATTTTTCTTGTCATTGTTGCCTACAATGTTTGTTCCCATTGTGGGACGTATGCTTCCAAAGTTATTGTTTCAACCTCCGCCGGCCTGTTTATTTAACTTTCCCTTGTCATCAATATTTATTTACTAGGGTTGGGTATGACTGGATTGAAATGAGTTATCACTTTAATTGTATTGGGCTTAGTTTGTTTTTCATTCTTCTTCATGTATAAAGACGTGATCTGGGATTTTCTGACAGCAGTTGTAAATCTGAAGCTACACACAACATTAACTACTCACAACAAGACATCAATGTACTATTTCAAGTAAATAAATACATCAAAACATTGTTCGAAAAGCAACAAAATTATTGTTTCATTAAACTAATACTGCCTCATATGGCGTCTCCACAAGGCGGTTCTGGTTTTGGATTAGTTTTTTCGAACTTGGTGAAGGTACATAGGTTGTTTGTATTTTTAAAGAGGGATGTTTAGTGTTTATAAATTTAAAGTGGAAAAATCAAATCGTGTGAAAATAAATAAGAAAAATATATAAAATTCAAACCATGCTCAATTGTGTAAAAATCTATATTTTTATAGTTGATAAAATTAATCAATTGCAATGAATATAAAAGGCTGAATCCAAATTCTGAACGCAATGAATATTTGCATATATACCGCGCTATATGATAGTTTCGTGTTCAATATTCCTCTTTTTGTCTCAAACTATCTGTAGAAAGGGACAAAGACATACACTATAGATTTTCGAAATTCGAACCGGATTTGTAAACTACAAAAGCCTGAGACATTTCAGGTATTTGTTTAATTTCAAACAGAAATTTCAATGAAAAATTTTTGTGTTTATCATTGGTTTTCGCTTCCAAAACCTGTTTTGTCTTAAACCGAAGCAAAATTTCATGAAGCAAACTCCGTATAGCAGATCACTCTTCTCCCAAGCAGTTTTTCTCGTCCAGGAATTCTAAAATTTTAACAAGATTTAAAAAATACTTGCATTTACTAAAATGCTTTGAAAAGCTGGTAATTTCTGTACGCTTTACTAATTTTCAAATTCTATGGTTTCTAAGGTTTCTATGCTATTCTATGCAAGGGCTTTTGTAATTTGTTTTTGTTTTTCATCGTTAGCTTTAAAATTAGTGATGAAAACCAGAAAGTTCTCGCTTCACGAATATGTACTGGCTATTCAAGGCGATACATCTAGTAAACTACCATTTAAAACTTCCGAATTTCAAAAAGAAATATTCAGATTATCGAGATTTTATTGCATCGTTGTACCATATGATTCATACATAATCCCGGCTTTCGCACATGGAGAAATTTAACCTCCGCTACTCTATGTTTCTGGACAAACCTATACAATTAAGCAATTTCATCGGGGAATAATAAAAACATATTGATTGGTTGAAACAACTGGATGAAAGGTACGACAACCACAGAATATTTATGGAACATATTACAAATTTATATAATATACCTCACATTAATAAACCCTTTTGAAATCATATATTGGCTACGAAATTAGATAATGACACACAAATAAGAGGGAAAGACTTCAGATTTCAACATTTGCTTTCATCGGATTCCTTTGCCTCATAATTAGACAGGAAGTGCTAGAATAAATGGTGCTTTTAGAATAAATGGATATTCCGTCAACAAAATCGGAGTTATCTAATCCTTCAGGAACCGAGCATGCAACTTTTAAACGAAAAATAGTTCCTTCTTAAGTCATCAACGACCGTATTCGATGTATGTATGGCTTTTGATCGCTCACTCCCTAATTTGCTACTATGCAGCTCAAGCCAAGGACAGAAGATACAGGTTTTACTATAGTCAAAAAATTTGGGCTTTGTTTAAATTGCGATGGTGCGGCCTATTGAGTATCAGAACGGTTTTCCAGAAATAGGTGCAAAAAAGACCCCTTTAGCTAAAACATAATTTAATTCGCACGCGATTTCGTAGTTTAAAATCAAAATCAAATTTTGAAAAATCCTTGGTGGGTTAACCACCACCAAGGATATAATTTTTCTATTTAAATATTGGTACTTGTCATTATTAAGTCATTATTAAGTTATATTAAATTGTATTCGAATTTTTTGTATAGAATATTCAAATAAAAGCCTGTCTGAATAAGGTTTTCCCGGAAGGAAATTAAAAACAAAATAATGTAAACATGAGAATAATTAGTATCAAATATCACATTTTCGCGAGCAGTACATTGTACTGTTTCCGTTCAAATTTAGCATAATTATACATTACTGTGTTTTGCCAACGGCTGCCACTTGGTAAGTCTAATTTTCTACAGTAAATATAATTATATTTTATTACACATGAAACTTCTAAAATTCGGAATTCTTTGACCTCGCCGCAGTTCACTTGTGGAATGCCCTCTTTGCGTTGTCAGTGGTCGCCTGTCTTACTTCCATGATCTCCTGTGATCTACTTTTCATGATCTTCCAAGTGAGGTTGTCCTCACTTGGAAAACTTATCGAGGAAAATCAATATCAATAAGATACCATGCTTTTCTCGAGGTAATGTTCCCACGATGGATGAGGGTAAACGATGGACCACGGCTTAACTGGAAACAGTATAAGAACTCTTCCAGCTACTTTTTGCTCCGGCTTATATTTTTATCAGCATTAAAATCAGCGTATATCCTTTCATATGCCGCTAAACATGCCCGATTAATAATATTTGTTGGCTACGTAGTGGCAATCTTTCAAAATTCTGGATGTCTAGCCCTGGTGTCCTCGAGATCTTCTTCAGGAACGTGGGAGCGCAGAAATTTTCGTACACTGTATGTCACATTATGTATTCATGTATTCGATTATCTAGATTTCGGCACAGTTCCACTTCTTCCCATCAACCGAAATGGTGTTCAGATTTTCCACGGGTTCTCTTAGTGGCGTGTCGACGACTACGTGCTGTCCACTGCGTGCGCCCCAGGAATTAGCATCCTGTTTTCACAAAACCATACTTTCCCGCTTTTAAACTAAGTGTTGTAGGCTTCTACTCTATTGCTTATTTTGCAGCATTGGTGAAGATTGATTTTTAGTTTGTCGTTGTGGTTTATGCCAAGATCATAAAAAACTCAGATATGTCTTGTTGTGATTGTGATACTATAACTGATGACATCATCACAAAATCTGGCCAATAAATAGAAATTTATTTAGATAATTAATGGGAACAATAAATCCTGATTTATAGGGAAGATTGACGATTTATTGGTGGGCCAATAGCACCCTATCCCGAATTATAAAGATGATAATACATATTAAGATGATAAGAATGTCGTCATATTTTACCAATAGTGCAATTGTTGGTAATCACGCGCAATCAGATTTCAATTTCCTGTAAATTAATTGGATTGCGTTTGCACTCAGTTACACTTTACACGTGCAATCATGTGTAGTTGTACCTGAGTTCGCGCAGAGGGATTTGAAGGATGTGTGACTGACTACGAATGATTTTCCAGGGCATATGAAAGCCCAGTTTGTATGTAGGGTTCATTATCAGATACCGTAACAGTTGGCACAACAATGACAAACCCTTCAGCAATAATTGTCAAAATTTATAGGTGCAGAGAGTATCGATTTTCAGAGGGGTGAAGACGTCCATATCGAGGGGATGCCCCTTTGGCATTGGTTAGTCGTTAATGAGAGCGCAATGTCAACTTTTCAATTTAAAATCACAGAAAACTTGAAAACTTTTAGCCGTGCTTAACTATCGGCAAAAAATGAACAAATCCACTAATAAGATTTTACAATAAAATTGCAGGTATATTAAAGTGATTTATGTGTTATAAGTATCCAAAAGAAAAGTTTGACAAGATATGACGGAAAATCGTCCAACTACCTAAATTTTAATATGTTATTTTAATGTTATCGATTTTTCATAATAAACTCCATAATAAACTCCTTCTACTAGATAAATTATTAATTGCCTCTTTGAACGCATTATTGGCGGAACCTCGTTTTCCGCAAGCGTTACCGCTTCGTTTTCCACGAAGCGTTTTTGGAAAAAATAAGAGTCACTAGGTGTCAGGTCAAGATTATATGATTGCTAAATCCAAGCACAGAGGCATTAAAAATTCGTTGATCCTTTTTGAATATTCCTCGCAAATTACTCACATTGTTCGATGACACCCTTGGAGAACTTTGTGAATTGTGTGAGCAATTGGGCACGAGCCCAATTTCACATTGTGTCGGGGCGAAAATTTATAATTTATAATTTATAATTTATAAATTTATAATTTTTTTTTAATTTATAATTTGTAATTTTTATTTTATTTATTTGCGCTCTCATTTATTTTATTTATGCGGGGCCTATCCCCGCACAATACAATCACATTCTTTCTGGGCAAAGGACGATATACGAATTCTCGCACACGAAGCCAAGTGCGTGTACACTTGTACTGCTCTTCAACAATGCGCACTTTTTGTGTCATATGTTTCGTATTTTGTGATAATTATGGGACAAATTGAGAGAGCGAATCGTGCGGAAGAAGTGTGCGAACTATTTTTGCGTACCATTAGCAAATATTGAAAATGAAAGCATACGCATTTCGCCGATAATTTTTTCCGCGAAAAATGATGTAATGTGCGAACTTTTTAATTTATTAGTAATGTAATCACCAATAGATTGTGTTTTTTCGCCCTTGGATTTTTCAAATATTCGTAGATATAATATACAATAGAGCATTTAGTTGAGGTAATACGGAAATGTACCTGATATGCAATTTTGGGTATGGTAAATATTTTCGAAATTCCTTAACCAATTAGATGAATGATGACAAATATAATAGTTTTAAGAAAACCCATTTTAATCCTTTTATATCTCGGCTCATGATAACCTTATATATATAAAATTTATGGCTTCACAATCCTTATGTTATTAATCTGCAAATGTCGCGAAAACAACCCGGTCATTATGGAAGAGTTTTCATCTCATAATAGCGATTTAAAAATATCAAAGTGTCTGAAGTGGACAGAAGTTTAAAGGAATAGGTTTTATACTATTAAAAGAAATTACCACAGTATCCACAAAATTGCAATCGATAAAAACAGTGTTAATATAAATTACAAATCATTGTACTTAAAAATCTCACTACTTAAAGAACAATTTGTGAAACGTTTTGTGGGAATGCCTGCCATAAACAATGTTCCTTTTAAAATTTTTGATGACAAAAATTATATGCAACCCATTCTTCAACCATTTGAAAATCTTTTTAATATTAGGATGAATTCAAAGAATTTAGCAGCGAGTTTGCAAAATGCCAGCATAAATGTTCGAAATTTATTGGAGGCAGTAATCGCAAACAGAATGTTGTCACTCAAAATGGATGTTGCTACGAGACTTAATAGAAGCGTGTTGGGCGTTCATGTTCAATTTGCAAATATGCATCAACACACTAGGTATGCAGCGAGTCAAAACTTATACAAGATAATGTTGCACAGCAAATTATTATTTTTCCAATAATTGCAGGCATAATTGACACCTCCATCCTGATAAAAGAAAAAATTTTGAATTGCCTACAAAATTATAATGTAAGCATATCCCAACTAGCGTATAACCTTCTGAAAACCATAGTTACATCCATTGGACAAATATCGTGAAGTAATAAAGAGTATCAGAAAATATATGCGGAACCATAAAGAGGAGGTTTCCATTACTGTGCCGCCAATACTACTCAGACGCGGTGGAACTCGACTTTTAATATGCTGAATTTTCTGATAAGAAATAAACAAAAGTTAGAAGAAGGTCGGAATATAGATTAGTCCTTTTGCGAAGAGTTAATTTCTGCTTTTGACCCTTTGGCAATTTTTACCAAAAATCTGCAAAAAGAACAATATGTTTTTGGAGACTTCTATTGGAACTTGCTTCCATGTGAATGTAGATTGAAGGAAATTCTCAATAAATATACTAAAGAGTTACTCGAATCTTTACAAAAACGGAAGATAGTTTTATTAGAAAATGAGGCATCCATAGCGGCGCTTTATTTGGATCGTCGGTTTAATATCGTTGGTTCTGCAATATTATCAGATGAAAAAAAAGTAAGAGCGTTGGTAAATTAATTGAGAGTATTTAATTTCAAAACTAACATTAATGTGTGTGTATTTGCATTTATTTTTTTCAGGAACATTCTTTGAAATTGGCGGAAAATATTAAAAGAGCAAACTTAGCAAATGAGCCCATTTGGAAACCCCCGATTCTGATGACACTTTCGTTCAAGGAGAAACTTACAACATATACTCCGATCTGGAGAAAGAACTTTTCCCTTCTCCAACGCCCATTTCTGGCAAATCATAGAAGAAATTCAATGGCAATATGTGACGGAAAGCGACAACCTCTAAACTGCGGTGTTTTAGGTTATTGGAAAAATCAGAGTTAGATTTTAAAAATGTTTTAGAAGTGGCACTTGTAACTGACACCCAAGTGTCAGTAGAGGGTTATTTCAGTGCATTAAGCACTGTTTTAAGTAGAACGCGTTACAATTTAAGTGAAGAAAATCTAGAACATATTTTAATTATTAAATTAAACGAGTTAATTTTTTAAAAATTCGTAAGTAAATAATAAATTAAAATTCAGTTAAAATTATGTTTAAATGAAGTGTTTAATTTGATTTTTTTACTATAACAAATTTAACTAAGTCGTTTTATAAAGCAATTAGATTATTTGCAACCATTGAAAATATATGAGGAGAAATTACATATATCTCGCTACAAATTTTTTCTGTTCTGAGTAAAATGAATCTTCGCGCTGGTGCGCGCACTTTTAGTCGGCACAATAAGTCCGTACAAAGAGCCCCTACTTTTTCCCTAGGGAAAAATCGGATAAGAACCACCCTCAGTTCTGTTGCTTGATATGAATATATCAACGCTATCAAATTCAATGTTTGTACACATAATCGGGCGACAAAAATGGACGACGAAATTTACTAAAATGAAAATGCTGAATTTTCATTTTAAATGCTGAAAATGTTCTGATTAAATTAAGTATATCTGAAATTCAACCGAGATTTGTCGCTGTTTCATATATTTTAAACCTTTTTGGTTTTTCATTGTCTCTGTTTTTTGCTGACGACACCAGAATGCATAAAGATGCATTTAGAATTAATTTCATGTGTGGGGAGGAGCGAGTGGTACCGAACCTGCTAATCACTGTCATTCGAGCTATTATGGCGCTAGGTCAATAGAGGTTGACCCCATATCAAAAAGGTATCGATTATCCGCAAAATTATTTTGATTGCTCAATTTAAGTGGCACTCATATGTGCATTTCGTTGATTCTAATTATCTAAATGGAATCATCGTCTAATTGGTGGTAACTGAATGTACCCTACCACTTTATGCTTCTGTTTTGAAGGAATAAAAAAATAAATGTTCTTACTCTGAATGACTCTCGAGGCGATTTAGCGATGTCCGTCTGTCCGTTCGTGCGTGTCTGCGGAAATCACGATTACATCCGAACGAAAGAGGTATCGACATAATATTTGGCACCTATATTCACAATAAGCGAATTTGTTTCGTCATAATAATTTGCTTGTGTTTGATAACACTAACAATCAGGTCAACGCCACTCCCATTTTCCATGATAAATATGACTTCATAAATATTTAGAATGGTCGGAGTTTCTCTAACTATAATAGCAATTATAAATAAGCTCGCATTATAGGAAAACGAATGAGGATATTGTCACTGAATACCGCGTGGATATTTTCTGTTATTATATATTGTTTAGTGTAGTAAATGACCGATATCGGTCTAGTGTCACGCCTACCCTTTTAGAAAAAAATGCAAAGCCCTAATTTTTAGTCTCTATAAAACATTTTATGGACGAGACTTGCGAAATTTTATGACTGTGTTGGATTTGGATTTGAAAATTGGGTATTTTACTTCGTAAAACAGAGCGTATTTTGATCCTTCCCCTTTTAATGTGTTAGTAGTTATGGACGAGTTATCTTATCTTCTATTGTCTTAATGATATAATGTAATGCTTACTCGTGGGCATTTGGGCAATTTGATTATTTACTTTTAGTTAAATTTACTGTCGATGAAATGTTTGCGAAACGCAAACATTTAATCGTTAAATTAAATTTAATTTAAATTTAAACATTAAACGAATTTTTTAAAAATTATTTTTATACTTCCCGTCAAGTGAAGATTCATTCTCGAGGCTAGGAGGATTTTTAAGCTATTCGTCGAGAAAAAAGCAACATTTCAGGAAGCATAATCACTCTCACATCCAAAACCAATAGCAAATTCGCATCTAATCGACATTAATGGCCTTAAAATGTGAGACGAAAACGAAATACCTTTTCCGCCTCGCTTTTGTGCTGTCCTCAGTTTTAACTCAATTTGCCAACCTTTAGATAAGCAGCAGATAAAAATATGGCAGCTGACGCCTCCCACGAAATAAACAATTTTTGTTAGTGCCTTTCAATGCATTCCAGGCGATAACGAAAGCAACGGGTAACATGGCAGGCGAAATGTGTGACGAAATCTGACGAAACTAAAAAGGTTTCGTCGGTAAAACCTTTAAGTAGTTTTTATTGCTTTCTACAGGCGAAGTTCTTTCACTCATTCACTTCTCTCATTCTTTCATTCACTCGCCCTTTTATTTTGCTTTTTAACACAGAGATAACAGCTTAATCGTCAGACATTTGAACGCCGCAAGTTCAACTATGTGTATACAACAATACCACAAACCCGTTGCTCTTGTTTGATTAATTGGGTATCGGGTTTTACTCGTGTTTTACCAAAGCTATGGATTAAATATAATAGTTGAAATATTCGATAATTTCAGGAAAATGAAACTACAATCGTAGAAGTCCAACGAAAGATGACAAAAGTTCTACATTTTGCCCATACCGGCGTGTTTTTCTTCGAAGTTGGCGTCAACGACTTGTTTCGTCCTCGTCTTACATTTAGAGGCCATAAAAGTTAAAGACGGTTTGTTATGACCTGAATTTGAGCAAATGACTTTCAGAACTCTTTCGGGCTCGGGAAATCGGGCTCGGTCCTTCATGGAAGTTACCAAAAAGTCAATTCCATCGCTTCAGGAGCACTTACACATGGACATATTCCTGATAACGATAACGCCTAGGGAACTGAATGAAATTTGTTTGATTTTTAGCATGCCATTTTAATTATCATCCTTTTGTAATTTGTGTTTCAAAATGTATTTTATTCTGACCCAGCTGCCGCTTATTGCGAACTAATCGAAGAATGTAAGGTCATGTCATTTGGTAAGGGTAAGCAGTCGAAATTCCGGTAATGTTCAAACTTTATGGTTTCATGTACCACTACTGAATCGAGACATCACTAAATGGACAACGTTGAAACAATTAATTTAACATAAACAGTTACCATAAGCAACTACCTACTAGAAAAATATACCAGCATTCTATTCTTAATATTTACATGAACTCATCGAGAGATTTACATTTCGCATTTTGCTTCGAAATCGAATGTTGCATTACTTGATAGTTGATACCATTGTTTCAACCGTATTTGCCACGTCCTATATTTACTACTTCATTTTATTCACGACTCTAATTAATTATTTACAGTTCACTAAAAGGAAAGCAAAGTAATTGCATATTGGTGTTAGGCACATTGCCAGAAATTATGTTGGTATTGCCGTTATGTTGAAGTGGTCGTTAAATTTTTTTTCCGTCAATGAATTCACTAGCGTGCTTCAGATTAGCTAGAATCATGTATGAAGATTAATTTCATCAAATTCATTGAAATTCACTTTCATTCACTTTTGAGCAAATCAACATGAGTGTGTACAAAAAAGACAAATTCTGATTTTTGAAAATGTATGCGTTCAATTAGTTAGCGCATAGAGTTACCATCTGTTCTTCATGAACATTCCTCATTCTATCTTCTATATATTTGTGTCTTTTGTTTGCACAATTTTGCATTTATTGCTATTAGGTCATATCATATAGAACTAATTGATTTTTTCCACACGGAGTAAAGAGATAAATTATTGCTAATTGACAATTATTATTGCATTGAGGATATTGCTGTCATTAAAACTGCTGCCGGTCTATCATTTAATTTTACGGACAGTGCGCCAATGAAAGCAATGATAACATATCACAATGATTGTTAGCTGTCCATTTACGCTAAAAGCAACCGTCTGTTCAACACATATACATATGCATTCACACACACATGCATACGCACCTGTTAAATTCTTCTATCAACTAAATCTATGTAGACAATGCAGCAAATTAATGAGTCATAAATGCGTTTCCATTTGTCCCTTAACTGTTTGACATATATATTTACCAAGTCGCCACCTATAGTACTACTAAACAGTTACAGCAAACGAGATGAACGAGACGTTTTTGATCAGAAACAAGTACAGTAAAGTAGATTTATGTCATTATACTCACTCCAAGGGCTTGAAATGATCGTTGGATGAAAGGGAGAGTGTGATAACGGAGACATGTACAAGAGACCTCACCGCAATTTGTGCCACGACACGTCTGTATAAACTACTTACACTACACTACTCACACTTATGCCTAAGGACACAAATAAAAAGAAGGAAAGGTAATTGAGTAGTTGACAAAACAAAGGCAACGCATCATTCGCTATGTTCGATGGCGACTCTTCCGCCGCTCTACAGTATTCAAGTTATGAAAGGAGATTTTCTGCGGTGGACAGTTGAAAAAGCATGCAAGAAAATTACACAAAGCTTACATCTAATGGGGGTATTCAGCAAACCGATATAGGAAATCTTAGCAGGAAAGCTTATGACGGCAGAGGGCACGTATCCAAAGAAGACTGGGTTGGTTCTACAAAGTGTCTTCTGTTGATTGCAACCGATCATCTTGTCAGTGGTTCAACTCCTACAGGAAGCTATGTAATTTTCAGGCCTTCGCGTCTCCGATTACCAAACTTGCTCAGAATCGCGAAGCAGATAATGAAGATGAGTAGACAACAAAATATCTGTATAAAATCTGTTGGAATTCAGGTCGCAAGTAATAAATTAGACAGCTTAATTGTAATTATGCCCTTAGTATATAAGAAAGTAACATGCAGTCGTTCTGTCCCTCATTAAACTCTCGGTGCGCACGTAGATGACCTCCGCCGCTGTTTTGCTCGGAAGATTGCCTCGATATCAAATGTTTCTTGGTAAGGACACCCCGTGTAAACTCATATTATTTCCACGTTAATCGTCGTGAACTCACTTTGCTCTGTACACCATATATTATTTCAAAATCGATCACTCTTCACCGTGTGAAATTTGAAGCCTTACCACGTCACACGTTAATTACTGCACCAATTGCGGAGTTTCATAGCCAGTTACTAATCGCTGTACTCGCAGCTACACTCTAATGCTGCATACCATCTACATCCAATCAGAGAAACAAACTTTCTATCGCCACAGGGGGCTAGTTAATAAGTTTACGCAAATTAGTTTTTCAAATGAATTTTGTAGGGAAAACCCAGACGCCTGAGTTTCATATCTTGACGATATTAGTTATCATCCTATATTCTATTTTCTACATAATCTACCTTACCAACTTCCTGCTAGTTCAGATCATTGCGTTATGTAATGGCCTACTCTGAAACTCCTAAAAATATATAATCACTTAATTAATTCAGTTCGAGACCATATGGGTAACTTAACGCAAGAACGACAGAGTAGACGTCTGACAAAGCAGGTACTGGCTGCTCTAAGAAAACTTCAAGGAAATAATTATAAGAATCAACACGAGATGTTGCGAGACCAAAGAAAGTTAATAGGAAGTAATACAAAATTATTGGTTTTAACTTTTAACCAAAAAAGTAAATTTATTGAAAAAGTAAACTTATTTTAAGAATACATTTTCCGATTTCCAATTATAGTTGGCGTAGAAATGCAAGTAAACCAAATTACTAGGGCAATCCTTCAATTAGACTGAAATCTATGTTTTCAAAAGCCAATCTTTTATAAGGCCGTAGTGAATCTGATGTGGCAAAACATGGTGATGGGTATATTATCACTTCTGTCTCAAATGACAGTCAGATCATGATTTACTGAACGCTTTAGTGCAATCTAAAAGAATCTTAACAGAGATAGTTGTAGGGTATAGTCTTTGAAAGGTGAAGGTGAAGGAAGGGTGAAAATTAACACCCTTATTCTAAGAGACGAGTCGAGACGAGACGAGCAAATTTTTGCACTGAAAAACAGCTGCTAATCAAAAAACTCGTCTTTTGGTAATCTAAGAGACGAGTCGTTATTCAACTCGCTTGTTACGTCTTTTTTTCCTCGTCTTTTTGGTAATCTAAGAGACGAGACGAGTTGTGAAAGTATGCTTTTTCTGCCAAAAAAAAGTGCTTTTGAATTGTCGTCTTCATATAAAATTAGATTTTTAGGAAAATTTAAAAATAATGTAATATAATGATATTGTAAATACTTATTGTTCTATATTTAACGTAAATTAGTTGCTTTTTAGTTTTTTCTTGTGAACGGGTCTCTTTCAAAATTTGCTGCTCGAAAAATTAAGCGGCAAAAATGTGACAAAGCAATAGAAACACAGTTCAATCAGCAGCAATGGAATTCCAATCAAAGATGTAAGTATTGAAAATGAAATTTTTATAATTTTTTATTAGTTTTGCATCATTTTTTCTTTGTAGTTTTACAACAGCAGCACAGTTCGAGTGTCTATTGGAGAGTATGGAGGCAATGCCAGAGCTTGCAACCAGAGCCCCAAATTATGGAGGATCCCGAAGCCAGTGGGGAAATGATTGGGATAGGGTCAGAGATGACCTTAATTCCTTAGGACCCCCAATTAGGTCCACGATGGAATGGAAAAAGGTAAGATACATTGACATTTAACTGTAGAAATTGATATATTTTTTCCATATTTAATTGTAGATATGGACAGATTTAAAGGGCCGAACGAAAAAGAAGCTTGGGCAAATGAGGCTTGAACTTGCTGCAACAGGGGGCGGACCCCATAAGGGAAATACATTGACGCCGTTGGAGGAAGGAGTAGCCCAACTGCTTCATTTGCAGAAGTCGGCAGCTCCGTCGGGCGCAAAATTTGGGGTGTCACCAACACCAACACCCCAGCAGCCCACATCCTCACTGGCAGTGAAGCGACGGTTGGCAGGTGACCAGGAGTTTGCCAATAAGAGAGCGGACGGTTCACTTGTCACCGGTAAGTCATATATATGTATTTCAATAATTAATATTTTTATAATACTTATTTAATATTTCATACAGAAGAGGAAGAAATGCACGTACTCCTGGATTCCGATGATGACGGGAATGCAATGCCATGCAGTATGGATACACCCATACAACGGAATCGCGCACCGAAGCGAAATGTATATTTCGACCTGCTTCAGACGCAAGTAAGTCTTCAGAATTAATTTCTTTGAATATTATGAATTTAATTTGAATTCTGTTAGGTATCCAATCAGGAAAAGATTTCGGCCTCATTGTCGGAAATTGGGGCTGACATCAAGGCCATGGCGAATGCCATGCTTGAAATGGTCGCCGTCCAGAAGCAGATATTGCTGCTTGCCGTGAAGCAAGATGAGGAGAGGAAAGAAGCGGCAAATACATTGCTCCAATTAAGGAATCTGTGATTTTCCTGTTTTATTTTTCCTATTTTATTTTTGATTTGTGATGTATTTAAGGAAAACTGGGACCTGAGTATGAATTCAATCTGTAATTGAAAAAGTGAGTTATAATAGATTTAATATTTGATTTGTGATGTATTTAAGGAAAACGGACCTGAGTATTTGTAAATCGATTCAAAATTCAAATTGTAATCGAAAAAGTGAATTACAATTAAATAAATGAAATAAATTTTTATAATTTAAAACTTTATAAATAAATAAATAAAATTATTTACATTATTTTATTATAAAATAAATTTTATTACATTATTAAAATGGTATTTAATACTTGGAAATAGAAAAGATAAAAGACCTGGAAAAACCACCTGAAAATAAAGAAGATAGAAGACCTGAAAATAGAAGAGCTGAAAATACAGGCCATGACTACAATAGGCTAAGCGCAAGCCGCTCCCGCATAGCCACAGCTATATCTGATGGGGAGGATTTGCTTCAGGATTCCCCATCTGCGGCACCTCGGAGTCGGAGAAGTTTATTCCAGGATCCGGCCAATCGTTCTTATAGAAGATGCAAATGTTGTACAGAGCACAACACGCATTGACGACTTTCGTCACTTTCTGTGGTTTATAATGAAGGCCTCTTTCTCCAAGCAAGCATCGAAATCTATTTTTTAGGACACCGAAATGTCTATCTACGATATTCCGGGCCTTGCTGTGCTTCTCGTTAAAAGCCATTCGATGGCTCTGCAAAGGGTTCCTGAAAGGGGTCATCAGATACGGCAACAGTTGGTAACCCGCATCTCCTATAATATAAGAGTATCAAGACATTTAACGCTTCGTATAATAATTACAAATTTAAAAATTACCCAGTATCCAAGTGTTACTTCTGCCGTTGTCGTATTCCGTTTTTAAAAAATTATTGGCCTCGCTTATCCTCCAGACGTAGGCGTCGTGATTCGCACCAGGGTGTGTTGCATCCACATACTTGATGACCATATTTTCATCGCAGATCTGTTATATTAAAATTTAAATTAAAAAATTCAATATAAGGAAATAAAACTATAAAATTTACCATCATTGCGTTAATGCTATAAAGCCCCTTCCTGTTGTAGTACAGATGTCTGAGCTGCTCACCCGGGGAGCATATTTTAATATGCGTACCGTCTACGCATCCAATGACGCCAGGAATGCTATACTTCGAGAAGAAATTATGTTTGGTTTCGCGTTCTTTTGTAGCCGATGCTCGTAGCGAAATCTTCTTGGCGCAAATGTGTTCCTCAAATATATCTAGACACTCCGAAATAGCTCTGGAGACCTGTGTCTGTGACATCATTGACAGACAGGAATTTCCGACGCATTTCTGGTAACTTCCACTTGCTAGGAAACGCAGAAATGTAGCAAACCTTAATTCCTTGGGTACCATTGTTGTAAGACACCCGCTTTTCATCCTCGGAGCAATTTCCTTCATAATTTCATGAAAACAATCTTTGTTTAAACGATAGTTTTGCATGAATCTGTTGAAGGAAAATTATGATACACTTAAATTCGAGGAACAATTTAGAGTACTTACTCAATTTCCGTCAAGTCAAAAACATTTGCTGTGTCGCGAACATGGCGATTACGAATACGCACGAAATAATCTTCCTCATCATTTACGAAAATAAAGAATTGAACAAGCGCATAAATTTCAAAATTATCGCAGATTTATTTAGAATAATAATACAATTTGTCGAAAATTTTGGTTTGTTTTCAGTGTTGGAAAGTGGCACTCAGGACTAAAATTAGTGCATACTTTTGACCGAAAATTAACCAAATTTATCGAAGGAGGCTGAAATATTATTCTGATAATGATTTTTCCAATTTATTTTGTCTTTTAATTATGTTTGTTTAAAGTATTTCGCAAAAAATAGACAACTGATTAAAATTTTTATGTATTCACCACACGGACTTCTAAAATTTATACTTTCTAACACTGTAGATTTATTTGACATAAAATACACCATAAACGAGACGTAAGAGCAAAACGTTAACGTTCAACGCTAAATAGTTTTCTCGTCTCTTAGAATAAGCACCTAAGTTTATCCCTCTGTTTGTAACGCGTCAAAAGATTCATAGCAGATTTAGAAAGGTGCTTAAATTCTCGTTCAGAATCCCGTCCTGAGTTTATTTAGCCATGTCGGTTTAACTTCCTGCCCGTCTCTCTGTGTGTCTGTGGAAATAACGATTGCAATCGAGCGGAGGGAAGACATGATATTGACATGAAACTTGGCTTGAATATTCAATAACGTCATAGGATGTTTGGGGCCGAAAAGCCGACCATTTCCTCTGGTACCAATTAAAAAAAATCCACTTTTAAAGGCCATTTTCTCAGTTTCTATATAGGTTTCCATGCATGAATTTTATTGCCGGCATCTTAGCATTAGTTATTATCATTTTTTTGGCAAGGTCGTGTGGAAGATGAATAAAAAGAACTAAATTAACCAAAAAAGTGAAATGTCAAAGTACGATTAACTGTTTAATAAGTTCAGTTTCATGCTAAAGGAGGTCCGCACCGCCAATAAATTAATTTTAAACTATAAATTTATATTATCGATGTAGGGTATATTAGTTTCCACAGGGCCGAAGGCAGCATTCTTACATGTTCTCTGTTTCACTCGGCAATACGGGAAAGGAAAATATACAATAGAATTTTCTGATCAAAATCGAATAATACTAAAGTACCGTTTATGCGCGGGCTTTGTATTATCTTGCCTTCTTCTTTGAATTGATAACTGGGATTTTAACATTCAATCGAACGGTGTCGAAATATTTAGAAAGTTTACATATTTTTGATGAACGAAATGCAAACGAAGTAAGAAAGCCAACTTCGGACTGACCGAATTTTATATATCCCACAATCATAATTCAAAACTACGGCTAAACAAAATAACCATTAGTAACAGCAGGCTTTTTTAATATCACAGCTCTCTTTTCTTCATTTCATCTTAATTTATATCGACACATTTATCTCCAACAACTTTTCACAAGAGGATCACACATTGTATTTTATAGTTGTGGGGGTACCGCTTCCACGTTTTGTAGTGATTTGCAGCATATAACACTGCCATGCCTGCCATAAATTGCCAGATTAAAAACTAACATTAATGCTAAAAAATTTTTATGTGCATATACATACAGAGGCATAGAGAGATATACATGCAAGCACACACAGACACAAAAACACACACAAACACGGAAGCACACATAAACACAAATGCTCACACAGCAAGACAGCAAAGCAGACCGATATACATCGGCTCAGGAAGTGATTCTTTGGACGAATATATGTAATTTTCTATACGTTTTCTTTAATGCCTTACAAACGGAAGTACAAAATGCGCCATTTTATGCCAAAATATCCAACCACAACGTGTGTGAGATATAATTAAGGGTGTATACAAAAAATTATTTATACTTAAAAATTCACAGATTCGACTAATTCATTCATAATTCATAATAATTTATAATACGTAGGGACAGTCAATAAACCATTGACGATCCGCGTCGTCCCGAAAAAATCTAACTTTACCGAATAACGTCCTAATCAGATCAACTTTTTTAAGGTTTATATAATTAATCTTGGTTAGAATAACTATATCAATCAGATATTTGTGTTTAAATTGAAAATTTAGTAAGGCTAGGTGTTAAAAACCTAAATATCGAAATTCAACAATTTTTAGTAGAGTCTGAATATGTCCCAGGGTAGACAAGAACTCAGCTCTATACAATTTATCTTCTCCTGATTCTTTTGCATCAGAATTTTTTTGAGAAATATATTTCTTTTGGCAATTTCCATAAATTTTGTTTTAAATTGCACAAATCATTACACAGATTGTCTCGTAGTGTTTTGTTATTGTAGTGCATAATAATGATGTAGCAGTATTTATATTTTGTTTAACTAGATTTTAAGTGCCATTTTTTGAAATTGGTGCTAAGGGAAGCATATTTTGTGGGTTTCATTGGGAAACTTTTATTTCTATGAGATAAAATCTCAAGTATTCGTATTAATTGCCATTTTATGGGAAAAATTTATGTTAAAAGTTGGATAAACCGGAATTATTGGTTCTGGTTCAAGGAGAAATTAAACTAAATTCAAATCTCCTACAGCATCTGTTACCAAAAACCGCCAAATGTTCCATTACGGTTGAAATAACTGTATTCACAACCGCAACCATAACAGCGAAATCACCGAAAACATATTGCCTAAGTTTTCTGGAAGAGGAAAAGGACCGATGAGAGTAGAAACGACCGAATGAGGATGAGGATATTGTCATGTCACAGCAGGCGGCTTTCGCTTTGCTCCTTTATCAAAATCAAATTGAGGCAATATTTTAATGGATGAGGCTGACGCAACCAAGTCATCAAAGCATTAGATTCATTACGAAATTTTAGAATGGGGAAAAGGAAACATATGAAAACTCTTAGCGCAACTAATTGAGGTCGGTTAAGTGCGATAATTTTTAGAAAAGAGAAACAACGAAATGCATGCCACGGCTCATTTCCGCAACAGTGTTATTTGCTTTTACTTGAAACGGTAGTAAGCGAGATAAGCAAAAAATTAATATTAGATATCATAAACACGGTGGAACACAGCTGAGCGAACCAAAGCGTAGTGATAAAGTGGCGCAAGTTAAAATCTTATTGATATGAATCAACAGATGACGCTGCAATCTGAAATGAGACAGACTTTGTATTACACTTTTCTTCAGTTTTTGTGTAGCCAATTATTTTGCAATGCTGTAAACTGAAAATATGCGCATTTTGGTTATCACCAGCAATAAATTAGAATTATTGAAATCACGTAGCGGATTCATCAGTTGAATTTTTGGTGGAGGATTACGACAACGAGTACATCCTCATTCGAAATTGTCAATTACGAGACGCACCAAATATTATGGAAATGAAATGAAATGAAGCTGCCGTCGGCGAGGGCAATCTTCAATCAAAACGGAATACTTGTTTGGTGAAATGAAATAGCATTGACGTTTAGTTGAAAAAATAACCGAATCTGTATAGTAAATTTGCAGAGTAAAGATTGTTAATTTGTTCCCATATTGGCCATTCAACTGATTGCAATGTAATAGCGGGCGAACGGGTAAATTATGTAATTGATATATAGATTGTATATACGGGTAATATATATAATTGATATATAAGGATATAAGGTATATAAATAATGGCAAAAGTTAAATACAAAAGATAGAACAATAACCTAAAAAAATATTACATTTTATCACAAGACGACACCTAAATTGCCACTTTGGCTTGTGGTGTCGCATTTACGAATTGCATTCAGTCAACGCAAAACGACGTAAGAGACGAAGTTGTCTTAGTTAAGAGACGAAGTCCTATTCGTGAGCAACAAAAGTCGCAGTAGATGGATAAGCAGTAGTAAATAAGGCCACCGGCGTCTCCGATGAAATAAAAATTTTTTGTTAGTGCCTTTCAATGCATTCCAGGCGATAACGAAAGCAACCGGTAAAATGGTAGGCGAAATTTTTTACGAATAACCACAAACCCGGTATCGGGTTTTACTCCGGTTTTACTAAAGCAATCAAATAAATATAATGGTTGAATAATTCGATAGTTTCTGGTAATTACTAATTCCGAGAGGCATTTTTACTCGTTTAATGATGTAAAACAGATTAACGGAAAATGGAACTAAAGTCGTAGAAGCCAGGCGAAGGACGACGTTTTCTTCGAAGCCGGCGTCAATTATTAGTCACAATTTTCAATATGTAAATTGAACACGTACAGTCAAAGGAACGTAGCTAAATATGAGGGAAGGTATAGAATCCAATAGCGAAATTGGTGGATTCATAATAAGTGCAGAAATTTTCTAAACCCTTTAAACAGTTGGCAAATGTGTTTTGCCAATTACGTTCAAATTAGGTTTTTAATGAGGATGCTTTTCGTAAGGGAAAGGGAAGGGAAGGTAAGGGAAAATTTTCGTAAGGGAATTGCGATGAGGCCCAAGGGGTTTTCTTTAGGCTATTATAAATTTTTTCGGTTTACTAAGAAACTGAAAAAGGCAACGATAAATTCCTGGAAATCACTGTTCATAAAATTCCATTCTTGGCTTTTGAGACGATCATTTGGTTTCTAGACTTATATTCTTTTTGAATGCAAATTAAATAAACGGAATTTGATAACTCTGGCCGGCCATGGTAATTCCTTATTTTTATATTTTCAATAAAACTGAAATAATAATTTTGGAGAAAATGTGTTTTTATTCCTTCTTTCTCTCATTTCGACACTCTCCACAAGTGATACGATTCGTCACAGTCATTCATTTGGTCATTGCTTGCCTACAAGTGAAAATCAATATTATACAAATTCTGTGGACAAGAAGAGGGTTGTCGAAAAGGATTTCTGTGGCGGTGACTTTTATGGAATGTAAATGTGGGGAGTTTAAGGAGATTATTTCTCATGAATTAAAGTAAATATAGTTTTAGATATAAAATTAAATATCGTTTTAAACTAAAAGTGTCCAAATCATAAAAATATTCCTTAGACAGACGAGGGTGGTCCAAGAAGTACCTGACCTGACATCTAGATGATGGTATAACACCGTCGTTGTTATAAAAGGGTGACTATGGTAGAGAGTACAAACTTTATAAAGCTTATAAAGTTCAACTAATATCAAATCGAAGCTAGATTCTACTCTGGAGCTGTCTGTTCCTTCGTTTACAACAGTAAAATATTGGGTGGAAGAGTTTAAACGAGATCGTACGAGCTGCCAAGACGAACATCGCAGTGGTCGATCAAATGAGGTGACCGCGCCAGAAATGTTGGAGCAAATCCACAAAATTGTATTGGGTGAATGTCGACTGAAAGTGAGCAAGCTAGCAGACATGGTAGGCATTTCAAAAAATGCTGTACATCGCACATTGACTGAAAATTTAGACATGAGAAAGCTGTGTGCAAGATGAGTGCTGCGATTACTCACAATGGAACAAAAACAGCGTCGTGAGGATGTTTCAATCGAGTGTTTGGCGAAGTTTCACAGCAATAAAGCAGAGTTGTTGCGTCGATTCATAACCATGATTGAAACATGGGTCCATCACTTCACAGTTGAGACGAAGGAACAGTCAAAACAATGGACGGAAAGGGGAGAATCGGCTCCAAACAAGGCGAAGACAGTTTTATTTGCAGGCAAGCTCATGGCGCCAGTTTTTTTTTTTTTTTTTTTTTGATGCGCGTGGGACAATTTTCATTGATTATCTTCAGATAGGAAAGACAATCAACGGCGAGTATTATGCGAACTTAAAGTTTGTATTATGCGAAAGTTTTGTTAAATCAAGACAATGCACCAGTTCACACATCCGTTCTCACGATGACAAAAATCAATGAGTTAAATTTCGAATTGCTTCCTCACGCACCCCATTAACCAGATTTAGCCTCCTCGGACTATTTTCTGTTTCCAAACTTGAAAAAATGGCTCGGTGGTAAAAGATTTGCCGACAATGAAGTGGTGGAGTCTGCGATTGATGGCTATTTCGAGGAGCTCGACGGTTCTCAATATGAAGAGGGTATCGAAGCTATTGAACATCGCTGGGGATACGAAAGTGTTTCGAGCTAAAAGTAGACTATGTAGAGAAATAAAGATATTTTTCCCCAAATATTTTGTTTTCTTTGTTAGGTCGGGTGCATCTGGGACTACCCTCGTAAAAGAAATTAATCATTGATTTAATACAAATACGATATGCGTACACACGCCCCCTACGTGTTTTACATAGGTCAAGGTTTACATTTATAATTTATTTCCACCCATTTTGCTGTTTTGGTCACTCGAGATCAAATATTCCTGATAATCAAACCACTTTCATTCTATTCTTCAGTTTCGATTTTTACACCGAAAGTAAACGTTTACTTTTCTTAGAACATTTTTGAAATAAATGCAAAACACTGAAATGCCGAAATGATCATATATGATATTTCCCGTATGTATTATATGTTATTACACATTAATTGTTTAGATATTTAGAAAGAATTTCATTCGTTTGTTCAAAAATGGAAACAACAAGAAAGAATGCTGAGTGAACGTGTCAATTCCGGGTACAAATATTAAAAATGAAATACACATATAGATAAAATGAATATTGGGTACCAAAATTGGCGTGGTTCTCATCCAACTATGCCTATTTGCAACACCAAACAATTTAAAATGACAAATAATATTTCCATTTTCCCGTATTATATTTTCCGAGGACCACATTTTTCGTAAAATTCATTTCAAACCATTTCGTTTTACGTTAATATGTCGTAAAATAATTCAGCTCCCGTGGATGAGTTCGAGTGTAATAACTTCATCTTCCAATTTCATCTAGAAACGTAAAGTGAATTAAAGTGAAACGTAAAGTTGAAAATAAATTGTTCATATAATGTATCAGAAGTGGGCGTCCACCTAATACCAAAAGTTTATTACAATAGAGAATATTTATGCCAGATTTCATGAGAATATCTCCTTTCATTCCCCAGTAGGCATGATTTCAGCTCAAAAACAAACAGACGGATGGGTGGAAATTATTAAATCGAATCAGGAGGTGCCTCCTTTGATGCGTAATAAACAGAAACAAATTTAATTTTTGGATGCAAGACATAAAAACGGGAATCGCGGAGACCGATACCTATCCACCTATATTGAACGTGTTAGTATACCTAGGGAACGTTAAGAGACAACCACCTTTTTGCATATATTTCTTGTTATTTTCAATGCAATTTTTTTAATGTAAATTAAATAAAGACCTGAAAAGAGATTTTTTCAATAATTTTAGATTTAGATTTTATTTTTTATGCGCTACATATGAAGAGACAGATGCTGCGGGCACGTGTGGGATTACAAGCGTCCCCTGATTGGTTGCAGTTTTAACTGTATCAGTTTTCCGAACTGTCTATTTCTATATAAATTAATACACGCTCATCAACCAAGTTATTTATTTAATATGCTTCAGCTTTGTCACCTGAACCGCTTGCTTGGTCATGCCATTTCTTAGGATAAGTATTAAAATCCTGGGGTATATTACTTTGCCAAAACAGTTTGACTGTGGAATTGTCTGCCTAACAGTGTGAATGGTGTGATAGAGAAATCAAGACATAAGACAACAGACAAAATATCAAAAAGACAATTTCATAAGGTAAAATCTTTTCAATTAATGATACGATTTCTGTGATGCGATTACTGTGATTGTAATATATCATTGCGATTGCTGATTCCATTCTAATCTGTTAGTTTCTTTCACTTAACCTCACTTTTCTACTCCCTCTTTTACTTAAGTAATTATTCGTATTTTGGTTATAAGTTTGAAAGACGTGTCATTTCAGTCCCTTTTCAGAGTCATATAATATATAACGTATTGCCAACAGAACTATAAATGAGCTTGTCTCTTCTGAATGAATGTCTGAAAAATTACAAAAAGAAATACAAAAATAAAATAGTAAATAAAAATAAATACAAAATTTATCATCTCATGAAATTCATGTACTATTTTGGGTTGTGCAGCAATTGTGACCATCGAATTTACTACAATATTTAGCCTTTGTAATAATTCGTTTGGCCTTTGATTGATCGGGTCGACTTCTGTTGTTATTCTCTTTTCTAGTTTATTCTTCATGGAAGAAAAGCAGATTAGTCGTAGTTATCCCAGTCTCATAACGCTTCGTGGGTTCCTTGGGCAAAAATAGAACTAGTTTAATCTGCTTTTAGTAAATAAGGAAGCACTGAAGTAAATTTTTAGCAATATATTTATAAGGACAAAAATAAGGTTTCGTTATTTAACGTTTCGTTAACGTTTTGTCTCTTAGAACCCTAAGAGGAATGATGACAAAAATTAAAATCAAACACGAACCAGCGAGAAAGAATTTAAAGAGCTCGTAACCTTCGACATTCTGAAGCGTGGTATACAAAATACAAAATCTATGATAAATTGTAAGTAAATGCATAATATTATATAATGCGCGCATTCACCGGAGATAGAAAGGATGCTCTTCAGCGAGAACCGCTTAGGGTTACATTCAAGCAATTTATCTTCCTCAAAAGTACGGCATTTATTGCGAAAACTTTTATCCGAAATGCCTGGAGATATATTTTGTTCTATGAAAGAGAAATATTTGTGTTGAGAATAATATGTTTAAACACAAATCCTTGATTCCAACAATAGTAAGCAGCGCAGCGCTGGCTTTGCTTAAGTCAGCGCAGCGCTGACTGAAACTTAAGCAAACGCTGACTTAAACAAATGCGAAGTTTTTCACAGCTCAGTCTTACTATTAATAATGTATAACAACTATATATATATATATATATATATATATATATATATATATATATATATATATATATATATATATATATATATATATATATATATATATATATATATATATATATATATATATATATATATATATATATATATATATATATATATATATATATATATATATATATATATATATATATATATATATATATATATATATATATATATATATATATATATATATATATATATATATATATATATATATATATATATATATATATATATATATATATATATATATATATATATATATATATATATATATATATATATATATATATATATATATATATATATATATTATATATATATATATATATATATATATATATATATATATATATATATATATATATATATATATATATATATATATATATATATATATATATATATATATATATATATATATATATATATATATATATATATATATATATATATATATATATATATATATATATATATATATATATATATATATATATATATATATATATATATATATATATATATATATATATATATATATATATATATATATATATATATATATATATATATATATATATATATATATATATATATATATATATATATATATATATATATATATATATATATATATATATATATATATATATATATATATATATATATATATATATATATATATATATATATATATATATATATATATATATATATATATATATATATATATATATATATATATATATATATATATATATATATATATATATATATATATATATATATATATATATATATATATATATATATATATATATATATATATATATATATATATATATATATATATATATATATATATATATATATATATATATATATATATATATATATATATATATATATATATATATATATATATATATATATATATATATATATATATATATATATATATATATATATATATATATATATATATATATATATATATATATATATATATATATATATATATATATATATATATATATATATATATATATATATATATATATATATATATATATATATATATATATATATATATATATATATATATATATATATATATATATATATATATATATATATATATATATATATATATATATATATATATATATATATATATATATATATATATATATATATATATATATATATATATATATATATATATATATATATATATATATATATATATATATATATATATATATATATATATATATATATATATATATATATATATATATATATATATATATATATATATATATATATATATATATATATATATATATATATATATATATATATATATATATATATATATATATATATATATATATATATATATATATATACAGCTTTACTCTCGAGATTACGTTCTATTGCATCTCTTTATTTAACTGGACTGTAGTCATTGACTTCGTTGTTGTCTCGCTTTTAATCTTGTTTCGGGACCGTCTCTTGCGTTTACCAATTTAGTCAACCACTTATCCTTTATCTCGTGGCCCAAAAGCAAATTTGTCTATTTTTGTTATTGATTTATTATTCTTTGAGAAAAACGTCAGTTAAAAGATTAGCGAAAAAGTGGTGCCATTGAATTGTATTATTTCGGGCTTGTTAAACGGTTTATGTTTTTAATTATTTAAAAAGAGAAAACTGCAGCTGTTTATTTATTTCATAGATTTATAAATAATTGAGACCCAGGCAGTTCGTCCTGTTCTATTACACGAAAGTCAGCGTGACAGGCACGTGGTGAAAACATAATGAAAATTTTATGGAAAGCCGCTCCATCAACAATAACAGTTGTACAGTACTACAATACTACAGTATTTTGACAGAGTGTCTACATCTCAAATGTATTTTCGTTTTTAGCAGATCTGTCCTCGGTTATGATTCTATATTATGATCAATGTTTTAATTCTTTGATTTAATTTGTTTGCTTCTAAACATATTTTGGGTCGTAACAGCGCTCTTTTATGGGCGTGTTTGTGCCATTTGTTTGTGTGTCAATTGCACTTTTCCAATTCCTTCACTGAACTTTTCTGTTGGTATCTTTCCTATATTCATCGCTTCTGGATGTAAAAGGTATTTCCAGTAAATGTTTTGAAATCGATTCGAAGTGTTTTGAAGTCGCAATGCAATCGCCAGAAGTTTTCTTCACTTTTTTCTTTTCTCTGCGCTAAAGTGCTGAAATTCTCTCAAAGTACTTCTAACATTATTGTTGGGAGGAACTGACTAAAAGTGTTTGACTTTTCACAATGTTTTTCGTATAGATAAAATTTTTCTTTGAAATTTAAGTTTCTAGTAAAACTTTTGCATCACATTTGATTCGTGGCAAATCAAAGTGTGAAGAATTAAAGGATTGCAAATGTTTTCATGCATTTTAATGAAATTTTTATGTCTTACGATGGCGGCGTCCATTTTGGATGCTCGATCAGTACAATGCTTTTGGTTCTTTCTTCTTCACTCCTCTTATTGCATTTTAGTGTTCATTGATTAGAAAATAATGGCGAGCATGCACTCTGATTACAAGAATTGGTTTATATTCAAAATCGTACAGGCTCCAATTTTTTCGTCGTTTTTTGTTGGTTTTGTGCTTTCTTGTGCTTCCCTGTTGATTTTTCTGCTGACTTCGAAAAATGTAAAAGAATTTGCCGTTATCTATTGCCAGAATTAAATTCAAATTTTGAATAATCCGAAATTTTTGAACTGTTACAAAATATCACACCCCAGGAAATAAGACGAATAGTAATGAAGTGAACGTGACGACGGCTTTCAAGCCGATTTCTAGTCCATATTACTGGTCAAGCCAAGACAGATGTTAATGAAATTAATCTTGAAGCATCTGAAACGTATAGCGAAAAGATGTGATATAACATTCAACGTGTGGGAAATAGTTAAAGGTAAGCAGAACTCAAATTGAAGTGGTTTTCCCAAAACAAAGAGGACGAAAATGGGAAATAAGACGTGACACAAAGCGAGACTTGTCGAGAGAATATAAAGCGAGACTTGTACCATATGCTATTGTAAGTGTATGTGTGCATGTTGGTGTTTCGGTGAAAAAAATGGAGTACATGATATTGCCGCCTATAATATAATAAGTAAATAAGTAGGCGAAGTTTATATACATCACACCTATAAAACAAATTCATATTTTAATTCTTGTGATTCTGGTCATTTTCAGTTTTTTAGACATTTTCTTACATGATAAGTTTTTAGGTTCCACAAGCATCTATAAACACATACTAGCTCTAAGACTTGGTTGTATGGCACTACTCAAATGTAGAGTCATAACGTCCATTTATAATGTCTCATGGATGTCCCACGTACAGCCCCGGAATAGTTGTATACAAAATTGTATGACCTTCATTTTTGTTTTAGTAATAGTGATCACAAGGTTACTAGTAAGTGTAGCACGCGGATAGGAGAATTTAATTTTAAATTCATTCATGTAAGCAGGCGTATTTGGCTAAAATCATAGATAAAGTCATGTTAGCTTTAAACAATGCCTACCAATCTTGGAGGACAGAGAATATTGATGTCAAGTTTCATAAAAATAATTCGTTTAATCGTAATTTCACTCCTTCTCCCGTGAATGCGATTTCCGTGATAACAGACTTCTTTTGGCCCAACTTGCACGATGTGCACATGGACGGTATGGGAATCTATCAGGACGATACTACGTGCCACACTCTGGACTGCATGATCGATATTCTGCGTGAACGATTTGATGGTATGGCACTGTTAGACTTTTCGTTTGAAGTTTTCTTAAGTCGCAGGATGTGTACCAATAAGCCGCAATCGACAGGCCATTAAAAATTTTATCACTGGAATCCGGGCCACTATGAGAAGGTACAAGAGGCAGACATTTGAGTCATATTAAACCCCATACATAATGACATAAACGGGCTTTTTAAATTAAAATGTCATTAATACTCCAACCGTGCTTGTTTTATTCCATTTAAACATCGACCCGCTCGATTAGTAAATTCTAAACAACCTAAAGGAAGAAAAACATTCCAATATTCACAAATAATATAGAACGTAACTAAGGCTGACAAACACACAGATCGAATAAATGCCTAAATGGCTAAATCGACTCAGGAGGTGTTTCCGAACAAGAGTATATATACTCTTCTGTACCCACCACGCCTACTTTAGCGCGAAACAAACGGAACAATTAATTTAATATAGTCTTATCCCTTCGGGGTATAGGGTATGAAAATGTTGTGGCAGAAGTTGCCAATTAAAGTTTTTATTTTTTGTATAAAGAAACAAATAAATCGATACCTCACACAAAATATTATTTCCTCCCACTTTCTCACTGAAATATTACTTTCTTGAAAGCCTTGGAGTGATAAAGAAAACATATTTTATTGGTTTTTCTATGACACTAACTTTAAAGTTTTCGTATTAAATGAAATTTTATGGGAGTAATTTATGATGAAGCTAGCCCAAAACGGAAATTACTGTTTCTGGTGCAAACAGAATTTAAATTAAACTTGAACCTTCCACAACATCTCGTTGCCAAGAAACCGCCAAAAATATGGCAAAAACACAAGAACGCTCACAACCGCAATTGCAACAACAAAATCAGCAAAATTATTGTCTAAGTTTTTCAAGAGGAAATGGACCGACCGAAATGAGGATGAGGAAATGAGTATTCTGACGATGATGATACCAAAATAAGCGCGTGGTGCGTTGCTTCTCTATCAAAGTGTGGTTGAAGAAGCACTTGTTTCAATAAAAGTGAAGTGGTGGGATAATGCACTGATGCAGAGTTACTGCGATTTAAAATTTTGTAGTGCATTGCTCGTTACGAAATTTCAAGATGGCGGAAGTGGAAGTACACGAACTAGTGTGAGCACAACTAATTTATGTCGATACACTATGGTATTCCATAAAACATGGATCCATAACGCAACGCATGGTATGCGCCTCTAATTAAATGCCAGCCTGATTTGGTTTAATTTTAATAGTAATTAGCGGGATAAGCGAAATATCAGCTTTTCCATTTAGGATCACTATCCACTAGTTAATTAGCTACCAAAACTAAAATGGAGACTAACGGCATCAAAATGCAATGATAAAATTGCGTTAAAAGTTAAATTACTTGATGTGATTTATTACGACATCATTAGTTTCCTAACTGTCGAAGGCAAACATTTTCCCGCGGACTGTTAAAATCTTTGACTCATACGATTTTTTAGGGATTGAAGTAAGTGATATCTGAAATGCGAAACCGATAATTATTTGTCAGTTTTGGAAGAGCTGATATTTATTAAGGTATATTGGAACGAACTTCCGTCATCCCTCGTCAAATTTGGTTTGTAGACAAACCGGTTTCGGCGTTGTGCCATCTTCAGTGTCTAGTTACGTTCTAGAACGTAACTAGACACTGAAGATGGCACAACGCCGAAACCGGTTTGTCTCCAAACCAAATTTGACGAGGGATGACGGAAGTTCGTTCCAATATACCTTAACATCCAACCCTGTCGGAAACTTCAACATATATCAAGAACTGATATTTATTGGTTAATCCCATTATGCACCCTTTGGAAACCTTTTTCATGTTTTTTTTGAAAAATTTTTTGATCTGTCAAATTTTTTATGAAAAATAATATACAAAAATTTACAATAATTTAATTCACATTTGGAATGTATTCAAAGATAAGATAATAATTAGATAATCGGTTTTACGTCCGAGATTTATTGATTGTGCTTTCGTATTAAATCATAACAATAACAATCTTCGCTCCTTTCGAAACGGTTCTCGAAAGATTCTTCTAAAATAAATGAAGCGGAATCAAAACAATTTTTCATGGTGGAATCATTGAAAGCAATAAAATATCATTGGTCCGCAAAGTATGATATCCTGCTGAATGATAAATGTTCTGGCTTGGAAGGCAAGCGTAATAATCGGAGAAATAAAGGTAAATCAAACGAAGCAAAAATAAAAAGAAAACTATCTGCTCTGTCTGGCGTTTTGGTGGTATCCAAATGAATAAACGGAAGTTAAGTGAGTGAAAGACGAAAATAAGTAAAGAACAAGCTAGAATAAAGCATTAGGGCATGATGAACCTCAGTAGGAGTGTGGTTGACTTCGACAAAATAAGAATGGATGCTTGATCAAAGATTTCATTACCTCGTTTCAGAAAGGCTGTAACTTGCAATGAAAGAGCATCACGGACAATCCAAAATTGCCAAAAGAAGATTTGACTATGTATTCGAACAGAATCATTCCAGAAATCTGAACGAGTAAAAGAGCCATGAAGGAGTCACCTGAAAACTTGCTGACAGAAAATGAAGGAACAACTGCCATTCAAATACACAAGAAAATAACCCCCCTATTCTGGCGAGCAATGACAAGTCATTTATAACAAATTTGTTACAATTTTTGTCATTCAAATTTGTGATCGGTATTCTGGTTAAGCGGTGACAGCACGAAAGCTCTTTATATTCACCATTGATAGCAATTATTCAAGATTCGATTTGTTTTGTCTCATTTCCTTTTTCCGGCTGCTTCTCAACTATTTCGCATAGTTATGCTTGGGAAGATATCACTCATTGTAGTATTTAAAAGTTGAAAAGCAATATTTTCTATTAATTTTGACGTATAAAAAATAGCAAAAGGTTTTTGAAATAATTTTGAAATAAACAGCTTTTATGTATGAATTGCTTTATTGTATTGGTCGTATTGGCTAACCTTTGAATGCAATATAATTCAAAATGTATATAGAAAATGTTAGAATAATGAGTACAAATACTATTTCACTGAATTTCTATCATCGCAAGTGGTTTTTTTGGTTCTCAAAACCTGATTATATTCTTGTTATCTACTTCTGAGATCATAACAATAAAAATGACAAATGTCATCCGGAGAGCATTTAAATTTTAAGCCGAATAATTATTTTTGACATAAGTCATTGGAATGACATGTGTCATTGAGTTGAATTTTGTCACTCAAGCAGAATAGGGGGTTAAAACTCATTTTGGATTTTGAGATTTATTTTGGATTTGAGCAGATTCTCCGTAATTTATTAAAGTAATCAACGGTGTTGTTTTTAGTATTGCCGATGTAGACGTTGGTGTTTCTTGCGTGGATTGGAGAGGTGCTGTTTTATCCGATTTTTTTCTTATTTTTTACCTTTGTTTGAAACGTGAAAATTTCTTTATAGCAAAAGTTTTGTTTGTGGTTCTTGAACGACGATAACAATGCCTCAAAAGGACAAAAGTAATAGCTGCAGCAGTAAGATATAAAACAAAAGAAAAATTAAAAAACCAACAAAACTAAACTCGACAAAAGATGTGAAACTTTCGAATTCAAAGACAGAGTCGGCGGTTTGTGGTGTTGTTTTTTGCTATGGATTTCATGAATAATGTCCGACAAAAGAAGACAGAATAACGTGTATAAACTCCCCCATTCTTAAAATACTTTTTCTGAAGGGTTACTAGATTCGATGACTATTCCGATAATCCGTAATGCCATTAAGATGACGACTTATTTGGAGGAGCGAATCTTTAATTAACACACGATCTTTTAGCTACCTTCCAATACGAGTGTCCTTGAATACTTGTTACCCAGCAATGCGTGAACACTTTTTCTAGCCTTCTCCTGTTTAATCAGAATGGTGTAATCTTTGTGATAAAATTGTTAATATGTGACAAACTATGACAAAGCCATATTTGCGCAACATTAAACTAAGGCCACAATAAACGTTTTTTATCAACGTCACGGTATTACTGTCAATTAGAAATGCATCTTTACATTACTTTATCACAGAATCTATTCTGCGTAACGGCATTCTAGTCTTTTATGAGATTAAAAGAATAGAACAAAAGGAAACGAAACATTTATATAAGAAAAAGTAATCACATCAACACACATCGTTGGAAACTGCGAATGTATTGTTTTGCTAGTCTTTCCATAATCTCATAATTGGTGCTTCACATGGAAACATGCAAACCCATCTGCATCTGGTGCTTGCAGCCACGCTTCTACAGGTATCGAAACAAAAGAAGCAGCATTCAAGCAAAGCAACGCAAAGCGAACTGAAGGACATCACTGCAGTAATATGGAAATAGCAAACACGTCAATTTCATGACACAAAATAGCTTTGCATGGATCGCTGAGAATGAAAATGTCGACGTCATTAAAATATGTTAACGATGTGGGCTAAGATCAAATAAAGGAGGTCTAACGATAGGGAAGCATATAAGTGTTGAAAAGAGTAAATACGTAATAATACGTGGTGTGTTCAAAAAGCATCGCGAATTTCTGAAATTTACGCGAGTACGTAAATTCAATTTTCCATTTTTTCGTTGGCAGTATGTTGGTACTTATATTCCTCACTTATGCTGACAAGTTCAGTCACTTTAAATGCCCATTCAATTTTTGGCAACTATTCTGCTTGGCGTCTTTTGGTTCATCCGCGAATTTTCCCTTTTTCACAAAATGAAGTAAAATAATCTGTTTCAAGTTTTGTGTGAAAAATAATATTAAAGATGCATCTTGAATGTTGATTGTGACATATGGTGAAGCCATCTTGGACCAAATCAACGTTTATCTGTGGTGCAAAATGCTTTCAGAAGGCCGAAAAGGTGTGAACGAAGAAAATAGCATAGAATAAAATAGAGCCACCGTCGTTAGAGAATAGATAATCGGAAACGGCAAATCGTAGGATTTTTCATGCCTCTTATCTGATGCCGCCAGAAATTACCCACTTAATTCTTTAAGAGCATTGTATGACCCTAAGGTTTTCTTTCATTGAAACTGTTTAATTATGCACGACGCGTTTATTATGCTCGACGAGCCGTGTTATGAAGCCAGGTATTGCACGCATCAAATTTTTTTTTGCATTTGTTTAAGCAAACCGACATGGCCGCTACAAGATACAAACATCGACTCGCCTCAATCGAAAAACATTTCCTACAACAAATAACAAAATGTAAGACAGAATGGAAATCAATATTTTCTCCAATGAATTGATTTTTATTTGTAAATCCGAGAACAATTTTCCAATAAACACAAATTGCTGAATTGAAAAAATTAATATGTAGATAAAAATAAGATAATTTGAAAATGTACTATCATAACATGGCTTTCAGTGTATTCTCTGTATGGGAAAAACGTAACTAATATTGCGATAACGTAATTAATATGATTTGGTGTAATTAATGTTATGTTAATTTTTCAATGAAATCGCTTCAAACGAAGCATATCCATTATATACTGATACCGAGAAGATATTGAACGCATCTCTTATCTACGTAATAATGGAAATTGAAATAGATAGAAGAAATATCTCATAGGGATAGAATATTTTTATGATTAAATCGTTGTTAAATTAGTTAATTCATTTGCTCTGTATCGGTCATGATATCAGTAAGTATAAACTACATTCTAATTAAAACTGTATCCGTGTGTTTGTGAGGAGACTCAGAAAATGTCACACAAGTTATCTTACGCGTCATTTTGTCAACCAACAGTAGTTGGTTGCTGGTTTTTGCCTAAAATACGACTCGGTCCAAAATCAATATTAAAGTTTAGTTGTACGCATGATTGCATTTTGTTGATATTAATTACTGAAATTGGTGTTTAGGTCTAATTGGTCTTTAGTCTGATGGGTCTGATGGATAGCATTTTGGTTTTGTGTGAAATGCTGTTTAATGCTCAGAAATTTCACTGAGGAAAAATGTTTATGTTAAGCCGCTTTATAATTTATCCGTAATTTTGTTCGTTTATAAACGGAGCGACCCCATGCTGACTCTTTTCGGTTTTTTTATACATATTTTTAGTTCGGTGGGAGATGCTTGCGGTTGTCTGTTTTTTCGGAAAACTGTTTTCTGGTGATTAAATTGGCAACTCGATTATTTACTTTTAATTAAATTCGCAGTCGGTGGCTGTAGAGTGTGTGTGCATTTTCGTTGCGCCAATACGAACATAAATTTTTAAAAATTCAATTTTACGCTTTCGGTCAAACGCATGAAAATTTATTCGCATTGCCAAAAGCTTCTTTCGAGAGTCCGATTGGGAGAACCACAATCGCTTTGACCGCATGCAAGCTTTATTCCCTCCCGCGATAGAAAATGCAAACTAACGAACTTTGTAAATCTTAATTAATTTTAAGGACGAACGACGGGAGGGTTAAATTTCAGGGTGTGCATGAAAGGAAGTCGTGCTACTTGGGCACTTAAGAATAACACAGTTTCTTCGTTATGGTAATTAAGCTTTGATTCTCGTTAATGGACTGTTAGTATTTGCTGACTTAGGTTTGTGGCTTTTTTTGCGACTTCGATAAAACTACGAAAAGATTGATTTAAAGTAGTCGATATTAAATTAAAGTGCTTGCATAATTCTACAATAGATTTGGAGTCTTTCTGTTCGAACTTCGAGGTTTTTTATGGACTTCAAGGAATCTCCTCGAAATTCTCCAAATATTCCATTAGTATAGAAGGTTGTTTGTGTTAGAAGAATCAATTTGATGGGAACTATAAATATGATATTTTCGTTCAATGCATACAATGCATACAAGTATTTTATTTTAATATTAAATGAAATCCTTTTTTAAAAAAGTAGTAGCAGAGGGTCCTAAAAGAGCACTTCACAGCATAGAGAATGTCTTTTAAGACTGCTATTTATATATCAAAGAATGTGATTTTTTTCTAAGAAAGTAGTTGTATGAAGTAAAACGACTTTGACTTTATGTTAAAAAGTTCGTTTTTTGTAAAAAATGGATTTATAGAAATGAATATTTTATAATATGCTGGAAGAATTTTTATTCTTTTTTTAAATTTTTTTTATTTCTAAGTTTTGTTGAAGATGCGATTTCTCCGGGGAGATTTTTTCGATTTTCTATATGTATTTTTTTTAATTATTCTCCTTTAATATGTTCAAAATAAGTCAGTGTTTGAGGATTTATATGGACGACCAACTTAGTGAATGTTGTTCATTATGGGAATGGCTGCTCATTAATTTTAATGCTCTCATGTATAGACAAGCCCACGCTTACCCACACATACATTCATACACGCACGCTCACTTTAACTGCGGCTTCCGTCTAAACCTGAAATAGATGTGTCCGACCACATCGAGGTCATACCAACTACCTTTCGAACTTTCGAAAATATTTGGCCAATTTGTTAAAGCACTACGCCGTGTGAAAGCTTTCGAAATATTTCATGGCAGAGAAATTTGTCTGGAATCTAGGATGGGCAAAATCGGACCAGCGACACGCCTACCTTTTATAGCAAATATGACTTTGTAAATATTTTTAGAATATATAAGTATCTATTAAGTATAAGCATACAGATAAGTATCTGTCTCTATATAATTATTAATCTCGTAATAAAGATCCAAGGAAATACATTCCCGAAAAATGGGTATGGTTTGCGTACCAGAACCAAAACTGAGAGGAAGACTGCAGGAGAACGACTGGAGCCATTGTCACGAAATATTCTCTGCTATTTTAAATTGTTTGCTGTTCGGAATCAGCATAGTAGTATCTTCCTTGAAATAAAACTTCGAAGTCTCGAAAGAGGTTTCAAGGGAAGATGTAATATTTAAAAATAGCGTGCACCACCCACTGATTATTGGGATTATACTATAAATTTATATAATGGGTTTAGGCTATATACGAGTAAGCCTTTTTACGTTAGTTGTATTCAAGATTTTAAATTTGAAATACATTTTTATTTTCATTGGACATAGTTGGGAAACGTATTTTAAACTGCGCTTCTCTATTAGAGATTATAGATTTTTATAGATTTTAAGAAAGTTTTACGAAAATGTTCCTTCTATATTGATGTTTTTGAGATATTTGCGATTAGGAACGAAAAGTATTGAAATTTTTTACCGGAATCCACAAAAAAACAATTTCAAATCGACAAAGAATTGTGTCAGTTATAAAATTGTTCATTTACAAATTTTCCTATTAAAATATGATTATATTATATTACTGAAATATACTAACGCAATTTTAAAAATACACCAATACAAAGAGAGTGTAAGTGAAGCACCAGTCCGGCTAACTCAATTTGAATGGATAGTATAATGCGATTAATTTGCTCAATTTTAAAATAATTTATTAATATAATTATTTAATTATTAAATACAATTTTTAAAGAGATATATCCTATTGAGAAATTTTGGCAGTTTAACAACAACAAAATGATAACAACGGCAACAGAAGTGCCAAGTTAAAAGCATTTTTAATTTGATAAAATGTTTCAATAAAAAAAACAAAAACATTAACAAACGCTAGCGCCAGCATCACTATGGACGTTAGAAAAATTGATCACCATACGTTCTCTATTGTTATTGTTATTTTTGTAATTCATGGTGCGCAAGACACAGAAGCAAGGAATAACAACAAACATATGTAACTTCGATAATAGTAATAACAACCTCTTTACCTTCCTTTGTGTCTGCTTTTTGTAGCTTTTAGTGTCCGCGCGGGCCAGTCTCCATTCGACCTATTATTCGTTTGAATTTTTTGTACCCTACACAAGTGAAAGGTATTTTTAGTTCGCTTTTCCGTTTGTAACGCATTAATGGAGGCGTAGTGCAGGTATGGAAAAGCGTGTATATTAAAGCATGTAGGTTCAGCCCAGTCTGTCTGTTTGTCCGTTAAAATGTCGATTACAGGAAGAAAAGAGATAAAGTATTCTCTAAGTAAGAGAGCGAGGGAGTATTCTCTCCTATCATAAGCTGTTTGGTATTGTAAATGGTAGAAACTGAATGAGAAGCACGCCCAATTCTAGTATCGATTTGGAATATATCTACTTGTGAATTTTACTTTCAATGTTTGCAGATGGAATTGGATGACAATGAGAACTACGATTATATAAAAGACCACATTACGCCAGATCAAATAGGAGTATTGTAATGAAATGGGGTACGATTTATGAATTAAAATTGAAAAACCCATTCTTTCAGTCTCTTTTGAAATTTTGAAGCTAAAATTTTATGGCCAAGATGTTAGTGGTGGCCATTATAAATCCACGAAAAACAGGTGTGGCGCGCTCGCCATTATACTATACCATATTTAGAGTTTTTTAAGAATTGTTTTATTGAAGATGAGTAAGTGTACGCCGCCCATTGATTATTATGATATCAATATGAGTTAATATTATGGGTGTAGGATATACAAGGTTCGGCCAGGCCGATGTTAGCGTCCTTATTTGCTTGTATTGGTGGCTTTTGTTGGTCCCATTGATTTTCATGAAGAATCATACTCAGATGGCACTCTTCTAAAACGATTTAACAAAAAGTAGCCTTGCTGTCGTTTAATGAAAAATGGCCAAAAAACCTCGGAAAATGGCCAGCAAACTTAACAGCAGAAACAAACGAGTAGATATGTGTGTGTGCAATGTGTGTATGTGTGAGTAATTTATTTTGATATGGAAATGTGTTGTTGGAAATTTGTCATTATTTTCTTGTGGCATATTTCTCACTAGAATTTTTAAAAGGTTTTGTCATTCTCAGTGCAATTTTGTCTTCCCTTCTACTTCGGTCTATCTCTCTTTTCCTTTATTTTTGTCTCCTTTTAATTGGTGGTACATCAGGAGTCCACTAAAAGGGTAAGGGACGGATGAGACAACATCAAAAGGCACAACCAATGTCGAGATTTTCGATGTATTCTCCGAATTTGTTGTTCCATCGATCTATCTCAAAAACCGAGCAGTCGCTTAGATGTCACAAGAGCATAAAACCGCTAACGAACATGAATTTCAGTAAATGCCCTTTCAAATTTCCTACAGCAATTCTTGTATGGAATGCACACACAACGCGTACATATACACATACGCACACACACATGCGTTCATACACATATGCCATTCGGATTAAATTCTTGGGATTGCGTGAATGATAAAAAATGAATACTGACAGTTGATTGCCTTTGTTCTCTAGACAATTTTAAATAGCACCTTAAGCTAATTTTTGTAATTTTATACTTATTTCACTGTGCTTTGATTTATTTTCTTCCTTCATGAATTTGGAATTGATACAAATTTATTAAAGATTTATTTTACGAAAGTAATTGGATTGTATAAAGTAAATAATGCTGGCTACTCCACTGGCTGTCCCTTCTTAAAAATTCTTAAAAATTTACCTTCGAATCGAAAACTTTGCAAAGAAAGAAAATACCGTAAAAAATGAAAAATATTTCGCAAAGAAAAGGAAACAGTATAAAAATATGATTCTTTCGGATTTGATGTAACGTATTTTTTTTGAGAAACTATTTAAACTCATACGAAGCATTTTTTAAATTTAGTTACAACTTATTTCAGACCATTAAATTTTTCGTAAAAAGTTTTGCGACTAGAGATCGAAAACTAAAGATTTCCTGAGGTTTCATGTTGGGAAATTTCAAAATTTTCTAATTGTTCATAAGGTTTTTATTTAGGACATTATTGGAATGCTAATACATTTTTACTTTGGTTTCCGAGATATTTAAGATTTTTCTAAGATTTCTAACATATTTCTCAGATATAATTTGATTTTTAATTAATGAGATATGAATAACTTCTATATGAGGGTACGACGCTAATTTTCCACAATTTCCAGAATGACGTTTTGACCACTGGCGTAAATTTTTATTTAAATACATCCAACCGTTTGCGAGATATCGCTAACTTTTGCGTCAGTGCGTGGCCTATGCATTTCTGCAAACAATTTTCTGATGGTATTTTACACTTTCGAATGATGTATAGTGTCGTCTTAATATGTCTTTTCACAAATGTTCAATTCTAAAATTTGTTTTATATAAATCGGCATAGCACTGGTCCGGTTTGGTCCGTCATCAGCACTATTTAATTTGTGATGACAGAGGGCATTGATGTCAAATTCCTAACGATAGCTCTATTCGTTTTCCTGTAAAAGTGATTTCCGCAGACTGACGGACAGCAGACAGGCAGACAAATGGACGAACATGGTTAAATCAGCTCAGGGGGCGATGGCTAAATCAGCTCTGAAAATGAATATATACATACCTTTTCATACCCGTCACCCCTACTTTAATGCGTTATTTATTCCTTCGGGCGTAGGGTTTAAAACGATGTATAAAAGCCATACCACACTTTTATTGGAAGGAATATGTGCTTATCCATTTCTGAGTTCCGTCTGGTTTATCATAGAAGAAGTACATCATGACGTATGATTTTTTTATAATGTATTTAGATGTTCGGCGGGTTCAATACCTGTTTACTCGTGTCACGCTGCTTGTTGGCTCCGGTATTTCTTACATTGTATAATGTCATCAAGTCTCTTCTCAGTTTTTCACTTGAAAGAATGCTTTTTCAATCAAATTTTGGAACATATGGGAACTACCGATGCTCCATACCGTAAGCTAATTGTGAAGCACCACACATGTTTGAATTTTTGAGCCTTATCATTTTTAATCAATGAGTATTACCGACGGAAGATCGGACCTTATCCTTCCTACGCTTTACATAAACATTTATACAGAAAGAACTGCGAGTGAATTGAAATAAGAAAATTATCGGATAAAACCGATAACACCGATAAAACAAGATATTATTAGTGGATTTTCATATTTTACTTCATTCGTAATTCCTTCCATATTAATATACTCAGATATTTCTAATAAATGTTTACATTTATATAAATTTGCACGGTTGCTTTACTACCAACATTAATAATAATGCTTATCATTATTCTTACAACAAAAAGGGGAAAAACGTTAGAAAAAATTAAAGAAATGTTCTTATGGTATTTTCTTTCAATTATTCTATGATTTTTCAGCATTTATTAGTCTAATATTGCTAAAAAAATCACAAATTTTTGAATGTGGTGAATTTTTGCTTAAAGAAATTTTTTATTGACAGCTACAAGACTGTACCAACACTGAAAAGTCCACCATATTTAAATAACAACAAAAATATAACGTTGAGCAGGGAGAACGATGTAAAAGAGGGTCACCTGCTCAAAAAGTGACTTGTGAATACGACATCTCTTAAAAAGTGACTTTTAAGACGACGTCGTCTTAACTCACCAGGTGACTTTGTGAATAAGGGTATTAATGTCTAGAAATTAAAAATGTGAGCACCGATAAACTCACATTGGCTTTAGATCCGACATCAAGCATTGTTTGGTACATCGTTAAAAGGTCTGGTTGGACTGGGAATATATTTATACAAAATTCCATTAATTTTCACGTAATTATTATTCCATGTATATTTTAGCGTTGCTTTTGAGTGTACAAGTTTCACTTGGGAAATTGCGCCTGCGGCGAAATTCAGTTAGTCTGGACCGATTTCGCTAATTTTCGCAATAAAAACTTTACTCGTGTCCTGATAATCGTGATTTCTGCAAATAGGCAGTCAGACGGACAAATGGTCGGACATTGTTAAATTGAATACAGAGCTGATTCTAGATCGTATTTTCCTGTCCCTTCCATGCTTTTTTTAATGCGATTCGTACGGAAGCACAAAATGATTATGCTTATTCACCTCCGATTTAGAGTATGAAATAAGTACATAATAAATAATAATAATAAATAATAAATATAATAATATAATAATATAATAAATAATAATAAATAATAATAAATAATAATAAATAATAATAAATAATAATAAATAATAATAAATAATAATAAATAATAATAAATAATAATAAATAATAATAAATAATAATAAATAATAATAAATAATAATAAATAATAATAAATAATAATAAATAATAATAAATAATAATAAATAATAATAAATAATAATAAATAATAATAAATAATAATAAATAATAATAAATAATAATAAATAATAATAAATAATAATAAATAATAATAAATAATAATAAATAATAATAAATAATAATAAATAATAATAAATAATAAATAATAAATAATAATAAATACATAATAGATAAGTACATAATAAATAAGTACATAACAAATCTGCTCCCAATTGATTGAAGAAGTTGGTTTGATTGTATTGTGAGCAATGTATTAATTTTAATGAATTTATGGGAAAGGGAATATAAAGGAAATTTTAATATTTCTCTAAAACTAATGCAGAAACCAATGCGAACTAGAGGTACAGATATTATAAATTTAATTATAATTATAGTTTATAAATACAGTTAAATTAAATAAAAAATAATTCTAGAGCAAATATTTAAAAGATACAACCTCATCGGTACCATGTTATCAAAGCCACTGACATAAATAAGTATTGGAATTAATTAAAAAGACGTTCAAACCCTCTTGCGCAGACCTTTTGATATACAAAGTAAAGTATTCTTGTATCAATTATAATGACCTTAACTTCCACAACCGCTGCCAACAATACCGCTGCGAATGTCACAAAATGTACAAATGTTTGTTTTTGTAAATGGTCCGGAAGTTATCGTTATGCGTTCGCGAACAGTTGCCGACAGGAATAAATGCGGCATATTAATCAATAACTGTACATGCTTCATTGCGAGTCTGTCGAGCGAAGAAATGTAGTAGTTTTTGCGAGACTCTCGACCTGAATCGTGATCATATGACTCGAAAATAAAATTAATAAATGTCTGAACACGAACAATCAAAAAATCAGAATAAAAAATCAATCTGGAATTTAAAAAAAATTACAAAAAGTGGGAGGATGCAATACAGCTGAATTACTGTCAGTTGGATTGAGTTAATTGGCGAACAGTTGCGTGAGTTACGTGACCGTTGTACGCATTCTGGTGTAAATATCGGTTTACGAAAAAATAATGTATTAATAATACTCGACAATGCATTAATAATTACTCTGTAATCAACTATACACATCGCTATAATTGAACTATGCAAATGTTCTTTTAATAACTAATTGTTATTATTTTTGATTACAGTTCAATATTATTGTATATTATACTATATATATTTATTCCAAGTGATTATCAGGGGCAAGTGCAAGCTTAAGTGAAAAGGTGAATGAAATCTTTTATGGGATCGAGGAAGTTTAAAAGATGATTCTCAGACTAAATGCAATTTTATGATATCGAGATTCAGTTTACTTCTCAATTGCTGAGGATTATATTCGTAGGTTACTTTGCAGCAGTTTGCGTTCACAAAACGAGTTTAGTGTGTCCAGAGTTCAGTGTGCCATGGTATTTATATTTAATACAAAACAAATAAATCCTACTTTAAAAAAGAATATATTCTTCGACACAAAGACGTATATCTGTCGGACACGTTTTTTTGTTTGTTTTGGACAGGTTTTGAATATCTACAAATATTTGTGAATATGTCCGTGAATTTTTAATTTGCTTAAAAACGTGTATATCTCTGAATTTTGTAATGATTTGCATTTAATTTAGTCGTTGGTGTTTATGCTTCTGATGACATAAAAATTTGTAAAATTTAAGTGAATGTCTACCAACAGTATAAGTTATTGGCTTAAGGCTCCTAAGGCTCTCCATCTAGCCGCTGGCTGTAAATTTAGTTAGGACTGAATGAACGTGATTCTACCCTTATTGTAGTCGGAGTAGAATTATATTATCGAGAAAAATCTATTGATCGTTTGTATTTAAAAGCAAGTGGTTAGACTCTTGTAAGGTTTTTAAGCCCTCAAAAATAATGGTATAATTGTGGGGTAGGTTTAACATATATTACGTAAGGGTTGCGCGATTTACATAAAATTTTTAGTTGATTTTGTTCATTTAATTTATTTGAAAATATAGCAGAGATTGGTTTTACTGAAAAGATAATTCTCCTTTTAGAATTAAAAACTTGTCTATGTCTTTTAGAATTAAAAAAAGTCTATGCAGTTATTTCCGCATGTTACGCCGAGGAAGCGTTTCTGTCATCCTTTGTCAAGTCTTGATCGGAGACAAATCGAATTTACAAATCAATGAATCCCAATGTCGCTCATCATTAAGAAAATAAATATGTCAAATAAATAATCAAAATTGAAAGTAGAAGCGATAAATTCGGAAATGTTTTTTTGCTTTTCTAAAGAGAAGAAGAATTTAAACACACCAAACACAACATCAAACGCAAAAGGGGAAGTAAATGTTTACGAAGACATTTCTACATAATCTTCTTAAATCTATTTTATTTTCTATTTATCCTTTACCGTCTCGCTTTGACGTATATTAAAAATCAAGATCAAACTGTCAGGAGCTGCTTTAATAACCAATGATAAATGAGAGACGACGCGTAGAGGAGGGATAAGTGTGAACAATTCTGATGATGCAGCCATCCGCGATGATGATGACGATGATCTGAGGATTCTTATCCGCTATTTATAATATGTGGCAATGAGTTATTGTGACATTGAAATTCAACTGCATTAACGTATACTATTTATTAATTGTACTCATATTTACTAAAATCAAATCATCAGTGGATAAATTAGTGATCAACAAAATTTTCTGATCAGAAAATCCATCGGGAACATTTATTTCTATATGGAATTAATATTAATAAATAATTAAAATTAACATCGGTTGATTTGATTAGTACTTGCTTTAGTGTGCACTCAAAAGTTCATGGATCCAATTTTGCGCATCGCATACGAACTAATATTTATTTCAGAGATTTATCTTCATTACCAAAGCTTTTCTGTGTAATCAAGCATCTGCGATGTTATTATTTCTCTGTACCAGAGGAAGAAAAGAGGATAATAGATCATAGCGGTTGTGTTTTGTATCGAAAAGTAGAAGAACACACACAAACGGTTAGAGACACATCACAAACGGTTGTATTTCAAGGCCGCGGTCATCCAAACAACGAAAAAGTTCTGCAACATGTTCGATTATCTTACATTAATTAACCGTTAATCCTTGATCGTGTTAAATGCAAAAACACATCTATCGTTCCAGTTTGTCTTTCCTATATTTTCTTTATCCTTCCCTCTCAAAATACCCAACTCTTGATTCGTGAGTGAAAATGAGTGAAAAAACCCAATTCTTGATTAATTCGATAAATCTATTGCTTAACACGCTATTAATACTCTTGATTGTTGCAAATATTGACGATGTTTTCTTTTTTTGAGAAATAATTGAGTAAAGATTTCATAAAAATGGAAAAATCCTATACCATACTATTGATCTGATAAATCAACACATAGAGTAAAGACGGAATAGAACAGGAAATGAATGCAAGAAGTGGATGAATATTACAAGGGTTTAAGCAACGAACAGAATCATAGAAAGTGGATTTGTTATCGACGGCAAGAATATCTGTTGGAAGAAACATAAATAAAATATAGTCGATTTATTTACGAGCGCACGGTGTCAGAGAAACGATGTCAGATATATTATCATTCCATATTTATTGATAATAAATGGATTTAAAGGTTGTTACATACCTCTGCGGTATAGTGGAAAATCGATGTATTAAAAACTTTTGCTGTCATCCTTACAGGGTGCGAAAGTTTAGCTGGAGAACAGAAACTATTGAGCCGATAATAATTGCAATTCTCTTTCTCTGGCGGTTCCATTTTTCAGACCTTTGAGTTCGATAAATAATTTGAATTTGAAAGAGAAATTATATATTGCGACAAATTTTTTTTTATTATTTTTTTGAGTTAGTTTTTACCATGAAGCAACTATAATACCATAAAGCAATTATAACGCTTTACATAAAGTTTAATGCGTTACAAATAGAGTGACATACTTAAACCCTTCACTTTTTAGCTGCAGGGTATAAAGAGGAAAGAGTACCAGATATGGGGAACCTATATTTGCCTATATTATTTCATGCGCGACCTAAGGAATTTTATGATGAACTTTTAACTTTATACTCTATATAATTTTGTTATACTTTACAACTTTTATGTTTTACTTTTAACAATATGTCGTAGCTTTATTTGTTTATTTTACTTAACCAAATGTATTAAAGTTGTTATTTTTTAATAGTTGCTTTTTTACTATATGTAAAATATGAGAAAGTCGAACGACTATTCTAGTTTCGGAGCTTATTTATCAAAAAGTTGAGTTCAAAAATGAAAGGAAAACGTTTTATTTCCATGCAAATATTTTATTATTGTCTGCTTCTTCACCGTCATAAAGTATGCGAAGCTATCTACCGAAAATAATAATTTGCTGTAGCAGAAGGAGAACAAATAAGATGAGGAGGGGGTAATAATAAAAGTAAGAAGTAGGGCATGCCGTTAGGAACGCATCTTGAATAATTTTAGAGTAGCAAAAAAACAGTACTTGCCAACGTCAGAAAAACGTCTGTCAAACGTTACTTTATGACACCTCGCGTCGAGTTAAATATTGCATAAATAAATACGACGTACGTTTTGTGACTCGAGAGTATATCGACAATGAAAACTGTTGAAATAAAAACCGACTTTATGCATCGCCTTGCCTTCTCTAATGTAAATACTTTGATGTAGCTTTATATAATATAATCTATTATCCCTAACAGAATAAAAGGATGACGCAGAATTAAAATTTCCTGGTTGCAACTTGAAGCAAATATTAGTGGAAACTCTTCTGCAATATATCCGTCCCCTATATTTGTCTTCGTTTTTTCTAAAATAAATAACCATTTCAAGACTTCTTGCTCTACCGCAAGGTCATTGAGTGAGGATATAAGAATTCCTTGCGGAATTTACGGTCTTTCAATGAAGACGCGATGAAACTATTTTAGGAAATTGATATATAGTAGGGTATACGTGCCTCTAAGGTAAAAATAATATCTACGACTTTATTATTTAAACGTTTATGGCTTTATGGCTTTTGGCAATTTTTGGAAAATTTAAATTTAGATGTTCTTTCGAGTTATTTACTCAACTTCATTTTAAATTTGGTTTATTTTGTTACAAAAATTATGATTCTGTTTTAACGTCCTTTCTTTAAATAATTTTTTTACCTTCTTCGATACAATTTTTACCCTTTGGTTAGAAGGAAAGAATTTTAGTTTTCTTCCAAAGCAGGTCTCCCAGGATTTCCTAATTAAATTTAGCTGATTGTCCTAAGAGGTCTCCGGGTTTGGGTTGCTCAAATCTTCACAAACTACGTGAGCCACTTAACGAGTGAAACTTTTTCCAATCAAATTATGGCAACAGAAAAGACGCATCAACGCAAAACTTATGCAACTTCTCCATCACGTAGCTCATTTCAAAGTTGTTATAATTTTTCTTGTTTTGAAGTTTCTACTCCTACAAGAAGGCTGACCGAAGTTGCAGAGTTTTTATTTTCTGCTTTCGGTGTGTCCAACAAACCGTGTCTTAAGGAAACATAATACAAAAGTTTGTGTGATAATGCGTGCGAATAAATTTCTCGAGCACTTTTATTCTAAATTCCACAAAGTGGATGATAATTTAAAGTTTTTCAAGCTCCAAAATTTGGCCGCAATGAATGACTTTGCCAAAGCACCGAGGGGGGAAAATATTTATGCGACCAAATAGCCCTTGTGAAACTAAAGTTTCAGAATGATGTTTTATATTATAAGCGCGTATATAAAACGCTTAAAAGACTCTCGCCAACAGCGAGGCATTCTTGAAAAAGAAAATTAAGAAAATCTTAATAATGAAAAGTAGTCTTTTAGTAATAATTTTTTAATATTAGAATAATCTGCTGTCATTAATGCGACGTTGGGGTGTTTGCACGGTCGACGTTGAAGTGAGAATTAACAAAATTCAAATATATTATGTCATAACGGCGTGAAAACATGTTTAATGTAGAAGGCTTAAAATAAGTGTACAAACATAGGAGCGGTTCTTGAAGGAAATAATTGATATTTGTCTGGCCTTTTACTCGCCAATTTTAATTATTGTAATTTCTTTGTGATGATTTACAATTGCCTTATTTTGTAATCCTATTCAGTCGAAGACTATGGTTCTTTTAATATTGCGCGAACTCGAATATGGCGTATATTTTTAAGAATCTTAAGGAAATGAGGATGAAAAAATGCAGTTAAATTTAATTATAACTTGAATTTTGAAATTATTAAAACCATAAGGCAATTTTTTGTCACATTTTGGTGGTTTTTCAATTGTAGTGTTGGTGGGTGGGACAGAATGGCTGTCGAAACAATAATACAGGTACTAAAATTACATTACATTGCTTCACCCTATTAAGTTCTCATCGCTGACAATCTTGCTTTTGAAAATTTTGTTCTTAAATCTTGAAAGAAATTAGGCGCCAGGCAGGAGCTGTGGCAAGAAACTTCAAGTTCAAGCTTCTCCCTTCCTCTATTCCATTTACCTTGGATGCTATTGGATAACTGTTACTAGATTGGATTGCTGTTATTTTGATGAATACTGTATTACGAGGAGAAGAACAGAAGAAAAAGTAGAAAACGAATTGAACGCCTGTTTGGCCGCCAGCACGGAATCATGGATGATGGTCTTCATTTCCTAGTTGTTGACAATCAACAGGCGAAAATAACGCTGACGAAAAAGAACAAAAAACATTTCAGCTCAACCCGTCAATAATTGGAATTTTTTCTTCTGCCTTTTTCTTTAGTAATGTTTTCGACTTTTCCATTTATATTGTTTGTTTTTTTTATTCTTCTTTCTCTTAACGGGGTTTAATTAAATTTTAGATTCGCCGGTTTTTACTTTTTTCCTTGGTGTGGATAAGAGATAAATGTAAAAAGTGGTTAAAAAGTAGTAAGTATTTTCTGCAGATGATTTTTTTAATATTGCCATATTTTGCTAGTGACAGTCATAAATGCAATTTAACTGCAAACGCATAAATGCAATTGCCTGGAACCCTTCAAGGTTAAGGGACATTATTGACTTAATGCTGAACTAAATTTCTCTTGAGCTTAAAATTAAAGAAATAGTTTTGTTTGCGCTATTGGAAAGGTTTGCTGAACTAACGAGCATACTCCAAGCGAAACACCACCAACGTCGAAAATATTCTGAATAACATATTTTGGAAACCTAATGTTTCTAGCAATAACGAACTTTCTAAAAAACGGTCAAGATATTAACGTTCAATTTATTTTTCCTAAAACATTAATCGGTTTATATTTCGAAAATTAAAAAAATTAAAATAACCAAAATCTGGGGGCAGGAATTCAGTTAAGTGGGTTTAAGGAATAAATCTTCCGACGATAAATTATTTATATGTTGGTTGATATGATTTGATTTGTGTTCTCTGTATCCACACTTAACAACAAAAACACTTAACATCTCTCTGTATGTAAGATGAGAATGTGCGTGTGGGCGTGTGTGGATGTGACCTAATGATAATAATTTTAACCAACAAAAACATATTTCGACGGCAAAGTCGGTAAACCACAAATAAATAAATAAATGAGTGAACTTTCCACAACATCATCCATTGGCGGAGGGAGCGAGGGATACGATAAGAAGCTTCCCGTGGATTAGTCGACAGCAATTAATTTTAGGGCCAGGAAAATCCCACTTGACTTAAAATTAGTGATTTTCTGTGACGCCCTGAATTTTTTTACTTTTGTCGAATAAATTAATGCTTCACTGGTGTGAATTTCCCCAAGCAATCACCTCGAACCAGCAACAGCAATGGTACCTTTTATGTAAAATTTTTTTGTTGTGTTGACAGACTTTAATGCGTGCAGGTATGTAAAGGCCACGTGAATGGGCGTGAGTAATTTTAATTTATTTGATTTATTGAACCAATTGTAATTTATTTGATTTATTGAATGATGAATTTACATTAATGTTGTGATGCTGCGTCATATTAAGATGGCTTAGAGTGCATAAAATTAATTGTTGTTTGTTGATTTACGATGTGATCGCTCACATTTGTGAAAACACATTAACGGATTATGCAAAGAGGGCACGTGACGGTGCATCGGAACATGAGGTCGCGGAGATTGAGCGCCACAAAAATATTCGCAATAGTATTACATAAAAAATTACACTTTGGCGATTTTTTTAAATAATGCCGATTTGAATAAAAATGAATTTTGGATTTCAATTTTCATTCTTTCTACGAGTTTTTACAGTCCAATATTCTCGATTTTGTTGAAACACAAATAACAGCTTAAGTGCGAGTATAAACGAAAACAAAGATCTTCGTCTAAGAAAAGAAATAGATTTTCTCCCCTTCCTTATTGTTTGAAGTGGTTTTGATGATACAACTTTATAAATTAAGTACTTGAAAGAAGGTTGTATCGTATCTGTAAACAATACAATCAATAAAGTCGACAATATATCTCTTCAAGATGTTTTCTTCGCCAACATCAACTGATAGATTAGACCCGATGGATAGAATGACCAATACGATATGTATAAAGCAGTAGACTTTAATGAAGCTCATGCAGCAGTAATGGTCAAATCATAATGGAGGTGATAACATTAACGCCTTGATCAAATTTATAAGGCAGCAATGTCGTCAAAGAATCCGCTATGTACTGCATGCGGCGGTTCATCAGAAGGATCACTTTAACGTCTATCGAATCAATGTCAATAAAATCATGCCTAAGAATTTGAGAAATTTAATCTATATATTAAAATATGAACCTGTTCGTTTGGTTTCAAATTACTTTTAATGTATTTCCTCCATGGAGAAAGTTTGGAAATTTCATGAATTGGGCAAATCAAATCGATTTAAAGAGCTGAGTGAGTTGCGTTTAGGAAAATGTTTCTATAATGATTTGAAGCAAAATTTGAAATTGAATACATGAAAAACTCATACTTTGTAGCATATACTGCGGTGCAGGGGCTCTTATGACCCAATAACATTGGCTCAATAACAATGCTGAAAAGGTAATTTCTCGCCGCATCGTTTGAAATGATAAATTATAATATTTTACTGTGTTTTAAAATTCTTTTTGAATCTTTTATTTGACATCTTTTCTATTTGTTAAGCACAGACGCTTGAATACCCTTGAAATGTTCCTTGAATCACTGCAGTGTAATTTAATATTCATCGCAACAATTACAAGATGTGAAATATATAATTATGCAGCAACAATTGTGTCACAATTGTGTGACAAAAGTGTATCAGCAGTAGCAACATTTTTGTTTTGAATTGGTACAATCCTTTATATTTGAATAAGTAAACGGGTAACAAGAAGACAGTAAGTCATTAACGCCAGAACCATGGAGAGTGTGCGTGTGTCAGAGATTATAGAAAGGAAAATTACTATAGCAAAAAAGTCAAGTGTGGTCACGGCATCTCCTCAGTAAATGACAACTGAGTGAATGAAAGTCGAGGACTTAAAATGAAAATGAGGTACAATGAAAAATTGCTTCACGCTTGGCCATGCCTTTTTCCTTTTATCACTTTGTTGAGAGTTTTTTCTAGATTAATCCATTTGGGTTTTATTTTATTTTATGACTTCGTCCCTTCCCCCCTTCCGTTTCTAACCATTGGTCAAGTATTCGTCCATCTTACATTAATAATTTTTCTAGGATTGGCAAATTGTCTAGAAAAATTGGTTAATGTTAAAGGGTTAAATTATGCTCCTGGCTTTCCTTGAGGTTCTCTTCACTAAAAATCCAGAAATGAGTTTCATTGATTGCTTTGGATTGTTAAATTTGAATTGTATTGACGTCCAACAGCTGAAAGGTTGGCTTGAATGCAACCTTAATTAAAAAGGTGAAAGGCACGATATGTCGAATCAAAACTGAGTAGAACTCACGCAACCAGCATCCAATTCAAAGGCGTTTTTACCCACGTAAAAAAACGGATAAACAAATTGAAAAAAACACAAGCGCGGCAATATGAATTGAGTTTGTTCCAGCAGTTGCGTTTGCCCCATAACCCCATCAGGAGTTTTAAAAGTACAAAGAAGTGTGCATTTTTTCCGTCAACACTTTTCAGCTGTGGAGGAACGGCGTGGGAGCCTCTAACAGGAAGTTGAGTACTGGGAAGTCACTCAATCAGCCAAATCAGAAACGTATACGTAAACGGTTGTTTCTCCGTGTACATCAACAAAGTTAATTTCTCCGTTTTCAAATTTATTTTTTTAAAACATGATTTTCCTTTGCATTATTTTTCATTCTATAACGAAATGTTGTAGAAGTTAGGCAAGAGTTTTAGAATATCACGTCGAAAAGGCGCATGCATTTATATTTTGACCATACGTGATACGTGATACATTTTGTCTGTACCTACGTATGCACCTACGTATGTACCTACGTATGCATCTCGCATAACTAAAAGATGGCTAGCCGGTGAAATTATGAATATATTTCGAATTGTTTTAGGTCATGCTTTTCATTTTCGAATCTTATGTCATCTATGTGTTTTCCTTCGATTTTACTTGTATACTACTTGTTTTTACTACTTGTAATCGTACTAGTACTTATATACTTGTAATCAATTCTACTCAACGGGTATTTTAAGGATTTATAAAATTTTACATAAAACTGAACTTATAGCCATAATTAAGAAATCGCATGTCGCACACATCAGGCGTTGATTGGCTTGTGGAAAAGACTTTATTCTTCATAGTTTTGATCTTACACATCGTTGCATCCTTTTTTAATTATCCTTCTTATAATTTTTATTATTTTAGAAAAAGCTGATGTGAATATTTAATATGTTTCAAATTGAAGAAACACCCAACCTCCAAACACAAAGTCTTCACAATATGCGAGATCTCCGTAATGAAAAATCTTCAAGTACAAAATTTTCAAGATACTCCAAAATAATATGCCGATGTAATAACTCTGATAATTTCCAATGCAATCCTTAAGTGGCGATATACGTCCTCGTAAGCTGGAAATCGTTATTGCTTGTTGAAATATTTGATTTTCTAGTAGTTGAAGTATTTTGTATCGCCGATATAGAAAAAGAAGCAATGATGGATTTTTTACGGAAAAAAGTTGTTGAAGCTACGAACGCCTTCTAAAGAAAGAAAATAAATAAACACGTCGCAGTCACTGGATTTATACAAAGTATTCTGTGGATGCACGATATTTACAAGGGGGACACCTTACAACTTTCCAAATTGTTATTGATTCAGTGAACATTCAGGGTGCTATTGTGTATTATTGCAATTAATATTATAGGAGTTATTCGGTATATGTTTCGATATCATTTTATTTTACTAGAAGAATACAAATTGTCAGGCAATCATCGCCGTGTTTTTAAAATTGCTATCCACAACATTTATCGCAAATTACCACAAAAAGTGCCCAAACGATGCAAACCTGCCAAACTGATTTCGTTTATTTTACACTAAGGCTTTGTTAAAAAAATCCAACACAGCGATGAACGGAGTTAAGGTCGGAATCGTTTTTCAGTCAAAGTCAAACAATTTTTAAGGTATTAAATTCTAAGCAACTACGCCCAAGCAGCGAACCGTGCTAATCTGTTTCACAAACAAATGGCCTCTATTTTGCAAATCTCTTTTTGACCTCTACACTATTTCATTCTAGCTGTAAACTGGTTGGCTGAAATTTGATAAAACGCAACGACGAACAATGCCTGCGCTTTGTGTCGGTGTGGACTTTCTGTTATTGCCGCAATTGGCGCTTTGGTAAGAGTGTGCTTTAGAATTTTACGTGATATTCTATTGGACTCTCAAAATAACGCCAACAAAATCCAGTTGCTTGCTCGGTGCGTTGGGAGAATTCGGGTGGGGTGGATATAGAGAGAAAGAGAGAGGGATGACATTGAACATAAATTATAATCTGAATTTGAATAACTTGAAACATTTAACAATGGAGTCTAATTTCGTTCGTTGGCATTTAAGACAATAATTCATTAATTTGTGTCGCGGCATTATCGCTTAATTGTACTGCTCGCTGTTTTTACTTATTTTATTGGTGCTTGCGAATTGAAGGTAACTTTATTCTTTTCGCGAGATATGAGTAATTAAATATAAAGAATATAAAGAATCGAACAAAATATATGTGGCAAATATCTTGTATGTCGTTATGTATCATGTAAATATTTTGAAAGTTGTTGGTGTGGTTATTGTACATATTGTTATTGTTGTTACAAAAACAGGATCAGTTTGGCAACGGTCATAAAAATGTGCACCACATACACTTGCACTGCACAAAAAACCATTAACACTTTTGAACTGCAGACATTCTTTGCTATTATACTGTTTGCACATGACCGTCAGAGGCGTGTTTTATTTTTGTTGTTCAGATTCAAATCGATGGAGGAATGGGGCTATCGAAAGTCAAAAACATTACTTTAACTGCGTTTTTTGTGTATAGAAATGGCAGTGGCAACTGCTAAATACAAGAATCCGTGTACGCTTTATAGCAAACATTTGTTTTGAGCCGTTCACTTGAAATAACTCCACCAATTATTTTTAATGCTCCGTCGTATCTGCGTAATTAACAGTCTATATAAAATAATTTCTAAATAAAATAATTGTGCTTAAGCCATTTGATGTTGCGTCCTATTAGACAGCGCACACGTTTCTGATAATTTGAAGCGGTGACACTTCTATGAATTGTTTGTGCTAATATTATCCTTATTGAAAACTCCTGTATTTCAATAATAAGTTACTTTAAGTATCTTCAAATATTTTCAGAAATAAATCGGCTTTTTATGTTATTGAGCCTACCATTTTACATGCCTACCGAATCACGATTTTCCGTTAAAATGAGAGGATAGCGAGGATTAATATCCAGGCGCGGATTATTAGAGAAACATATGTAGCCCGAAGTATGATTTGTTTACATAAAGTGAGTCATAGATGAGCGGATTTATTATTATTTTGAGTACGTCTTGAATTCAATGAAATTTATATCGTCGTAGTTTGTGAACATTTTAAGAATTTTAAAGAATTTCTGTTGTAATGCTAAAACTAAATTCGTAACAAAGTTTATGATAATTACTTAAGTAAATTTCTTAATTATTAAAATTCCAATTATATTTATTTTTTATTATTAATTTATTCCAATTATATTTTCATTACTTCGTTTACGTCAGTTTATTAGACTTTATGAGATTTCTTTCGGGCCTGACCATATCATTTACCAAATAAAAATTTTATTAAATGAATGTAATTTATTTTTGGTATCACGATTTTATACGACCTTTTTTGTTAAGCAAAGTGAATGATTTACAGACACCCGATGAAAAGTTACGAATATTAAAAAAAGTTACCCCTTTTCTCTTCAAAAGCACTTTTTAATAACATTTCTGTTTCTCAAAAATTAAATGCAATGGATAGGAATACCATGGAGATGTTGAATGCCATTGGCCATCAAATTCTTCTGGATTTACGATTTATGCGATGATATGAATTTTGTTTGTTGTTCGTTGTAAAATTACAATATAAAAACGAAAACATAAATGATCAAAGAATTTGTTTCATATATTTTTGTAGCAAGTATTTTTAATTCAGAAAATATTTTATTATAAAATATACGAAGCAACAAATCCCGCTCGAGGTATTCTTGCGATAAATTTCATATCGTTGATTTTAATGAATTTACGAATTTGATTGAAAAATGTTTTTCAATGGTGTCACGGGCTCCTTTTATTCATCCTATAGAAAAAGTCATATTTGATTTATTATTAAAATAAATACAAAAAATATCGAAATGTACAAACGATAAAATTGTGAAAGTGTCGAAGATAAAAGAGATAAAATTACTGAAGTGACAAAAGTAAAGTGTAAAGATCATGGTGGAATCATGATAAAATAAATTGAAACCTAGGGTGGGGTGAAATGTGGCAAATGTGGAGACGGGAAATGGTTAAATTTCCAAGTTTTCTTTGGAAATATGTTCTCGTGCGCTCTTGATGGTATTAATTGATTTAAATCAAAGGTTAGATATTATGAATTCCTATAAAGTAATTCAAATAAAATATTATTTAGTTTCATTTTATTGAAATATAATCCTTGTGAACGCGCGTGGAAACAGTAGTAGAACATCATGTATTCCAATAATAATATGTTTACGACTTTGAATTATTTGAATTATTTCGACAATTTATTATTAATCAATACTTCCCACAAACTTTGAACTTGAATGTGGTAAGTAACATACCCACCCTCGTTCCCTCAGTAAATCTACAAAGCCACCAACAAAATGACTTTTAACGTGATTCGTTTACGTTATCGCCTACGTCGGTCACAGGGATTTGGGAACCATGATTTCTAAAGTGAACATATGTTTCAAATTGTCAACATAACTTTACGATGCAGAATACATTTCACACCATGCAGCGCCAGGATACCAAATAGTTGGGGTGCCTAAATTTTAGCACTGAAACTAAAGCTCCAGCATAGACGAGTGGAATAATGAAAGAAACACCCGCAAAGGTGCCATGCAATATCTATGAAAAATGTTACATGCCTAAAATTCCGGAAATTGATTCCTGTGTCAAAATTATTAATATTACTCAGTAAAAATTAGAATGCGTAAAGCGTGTCATTTCGTGAAAGATTCAACAGATTCAATTGCAATTTAATTAAAAATCACACAAGTTTTTGATATTCTTCTATTCAACCAAGAAAATGCTATAACCACAGTAATAACCTTTAAAAGTGAAAAGAGTTGCAATGAAGTGTTTATCAATTATTTGTTGTGAAAGAAAATGTTTCCAATATTGACTTAAGCTGATTTAAGAGAATAGTATTTGTCCATCGAATTGGAACGAATGGACTTCTAGACCGGTCGTGGAAGTGGTACACATACCAACTGAAGTAAATAAAGTTAAATATAATTATAAAGTCATTGTAATCACTAGTAAGATTTTATTGCAGAAAATCTTGTCGACCTCAAAAGTTAAAATTTAGCCCTTCAGATGAGACGCATAGGAGAACCCTGATCTTAATGTTTTTTATGGGACATCTTACCACAAATGAATTTAAATCTTTAATGGGACTTAAATTGGTTTGAGATAAAATATAAATTGTAATTAAAATAAATTGAGGAAAAGAAAAGTTAACACAATTACTAATAAATAAATAAAAATAGAATAATTTATAATTTTGTCGGTTTTAAAAATAAAGTAGAATGTTATCAGTTTTGGAGATAGGGCCTCCTTTAGTTTGAAATCCGGAATACTTTATGGATTGTAATAAATAAATATCGTACAAATTTATGCACTCACCACATCTAAGACGCTTGGGATTCAAGAATACTTTACGGCGATCTTCAATATAATCCGTCTATTAAAACTATTAATTTTAAAGGCAATGCCTTCGATTGTCGAAAATTCTTCATTTATCGAACCCAAAATTTAAATTATAGTTTATTTGTCTCATTTATGAAGTAAATAAAACCATATTTTGTAGGGTCAGTAATTTAAGCCGTTTTTCACCTCACTATCTTATTGTCGCCTCTTGGACATGATGAGTCTGATTATTTAAGCATGGGGGTGGTTAAATTAAAAGTAAATTGGTGTCAAGGTAATCCTAATTAGAAAGTGTAGAAGCTGTCATTAATATTTCTTAAAGATTTACACTTTATGCAGTCAATGTATATTTATTTTTGCGAGGAAAAGAATCTGTCAAGTCTTTTGTTCGTCCCTTTACCGTTATTCATATTACTCAATGAAATGTTATTTGTAGCTTGGAGCAAAATAACGTTAAGAACAAGATTTTCAATAAACTTTTCGTTTAAGGAGGTTTCCTTTGAGAATGTGGTCCAATAGATTGTGAATGCAATATCGAAATAATCTGAACTAATTGCTACATAGACGAATAGTTAGGTGTAAATATGCGAAATATGTATGCAATTGCATTAGGTGAGTAAATAATGAAATACGGGCTGAGATCGCCAAAGGAGAAAAGCATTGCATTAATGAATTAGCTTGTTGCTAGGAGGCTCCTTTGTATATTCACGCGTACACATCCACTCTTAAATGGCCTGATATGAGTTCGGCAAGGTTTAGGTGGACAAATTACAAATTAAATCTCAATTAAAATCAGACATTATGTTACACATATATGCGTAGCACAGTAATAGAATATTTGTGCTAAATTTCAAAGGAATTTTTCCATTCGTTCTCGTGCAATCGTAATATCTCCATACAGGCAGCACACAGTCAAACGCAAAAAGGCACACATAGAGATACAAAGGCAAACAGACAGGCAGACATGGTTAAATCGACCCATGAGTTGATTTTGAGCCAGTATATATATATATATATATATATATATATATATATATATATATATATATATATATATATATATATATATATATATATATATATATATATATATATATATATATATATATATATATATATATATATATATATATATATATATATATATATATATATATATATATATATATATATATATATATATATATATATATATATATATATATATATATATATATATATATATATATATATATATATATATATATATATATATATATATATATATATATATATATATATATATATATATATATATATATATATATATATATATATATATATATATATATATATATATATATATATATATATATATATATATATATATATATATATATATATATATATATATATATATATATATATATATATATATATATATATATATATATATATATATATATATATATATATATATATATATATATATATATATATATATATATATATATATATATATATATATATATATATATATATATATATATATATATATATATATATATATATATATATATATATATATATATATATATATATATATATATATATATATATATATATATATATATATATATATATATATATATATATATATATATATATATATATATATATATATATATATATATATATATATATATATATATATATATATATATATATATATATATATATATATATATATATATATATATATATATATATATATATATATATATATATATATATATATATATATATATATATATATATATATATATATATCCACACATATATCCACAAATTCTATGCTCTCTTATGATCTAACAAATGGAGGAACAAACTTAATATACCCCATCCTTGGGGGTAGGGTATAAAGAAAATATTATGGGGATATAAATTAATTAATTAAATACGTTAAGACTTTAAAATCGTTTGATGAGTATTTATCATCATTCAGTCAATGATATCACATCACCTTAATGAGTTAAAGGAGCTCATGACTAGCCTTTATTGCGTTTGGAAGAGGACCCAAGCGTTTACTAAAAAGTCTCTTTTATCGACGAGACTCATTTTCGATGAATGGCTATGTGAGCAAGTATAGTTGCCGCATATGGAATGACTCCAACCCACATGAAGTTTACTAGGCGGTAATGAATCCACAAAAGGTTACTCTTTGCTACAAATTTTATGCCGACGGGATTATTGGTCTGTACTTGATTGAAAATAATATTGGTGAGGTTATCACAGGCTACCTTTGGAGCAAACTGTATGAGATGGACCTAGGCGACATGTAATTCCAGCAGGACCGCGCTGCGTGCCACACAGCAGTCGTCATGATCGACATTCTGCATGAACAATTAGAAGATATGGTTCTCGCAGGGGTGATATGAATCAATGCAGTAATGTCATAGAAAATTGGACCACTAGGATCCGTGCCACCATGATAAGCTACGGCGCGGAATTGAACGATGATAAATTCTATACATAATGATAAATATGGGCCCTTAAAATATAGAATTTCATTAGTACCTCACACGCAACTTGTTTTATTTCATTTTAGCATTGACCCGCTCCAATAGAAGAACACATTACTTCACGAAAATATTTTATTAAACTGACTGAATTATATTGAGATAATTTCCTCGCCACGTAAAACCCATGAAGGGTTTTTACATATACATTCTAATTGTATGTATGTGAATACAAATTGTATGCGAATGCGGAAGTAGATGTAAATGTAATAAATGTGAGCATGATAATATACAGTTGCATGAACACGCCTATATTCCAATAGCTTTTGAGAAACAACGGTAAGATAGATCTACTTGGTGACTAAAGAGCTTCTTTAATTTTACAATTCAAAGTCTTAATTTAAACAGATTTTCTCCTTTCTTCTTTTTATTCTTGAGCTTTACTCAAAGAATTTAATAGGAAGATCTATATCTATACAGAATAGATATATCCTCCAATTCCTTTGTGAAAAATATATAAGAAGTAATAAACAAAAGCGCTTGGCACACTCTACCCGATCGTACCTGGTAAAATGCACAATATTGCCATCAATATTTTCTCCTTCACCTTTCACAGAATCGCTTGATTTAGTCTCTTGAAAAATTGATTGATTTTCATAAAGTATCTCCCAATTTTGTTACAAATTGTCATTTAACAAATACAAAGAGTGATTTCAAATACGTTTGGCATTTCGTTCTAATCTGTCCCTTTCTGGTTCATAAGGGTCTCGTCTATTTTGCCTCTGCCTTACAGTAACGTGTAGTTGTTTTTGTTTTGAAGCTCTTGCCACCATTTCACTACCGATTGTTATAATTGAGATCCTTCGCGTATTGCGGATGTTGAAGGGTTATAATTTTTCACGGAAGACACGGACATGAAAGAACCAAGCTCTAAATGAATGGTTGCCAAAATATTGTTTTCATTTCCGTTCTTGAATTTCGGCGATGTCGAATTTTTCTTGCTTTTGTATTTGGCAGCATGTTAGAAAGGAATTGAGGCAATAATTTTGAGTTTGCCACGAGAGGATATTGATTTTGGTATACTTCTACGTTTTAACAAATTTACTAATGATTGCTTTCAACATACTATTAATATAAATGAATCGAAGGAGAGGGAGGAAAAAAGTGTGAACTTTTTGCAGCATTTTTGTTGCATAAAGATATGATGTCATGATGGAGCGAGTTACAATGAAAACTGCACTTAAGAATCGCAGATATACTCGTAGCAACGACTAACTTCTACAAGGAGCCTTTCGACAAAGGAAATAGAAGAAAAACGGAGAAAAAGAGAGCAAATCAGGAAATAAATATGTTAACAAATGAATGCCAGGAGATTTGATAGTTAGCTTATCGTTTATCGGTCGATTTATATTGTTTTTCATTTTTATTTACCAATCATCATTTCCCTGGATATCATTTGTCGTCTCCTGGGCAAGGAATTATGTTCAAGGAGTTAAACATTCCGTTTTGGCCCGTCCGTTTCCGTTCGAATTGCTTTATCTAATAGAACAAGCATTTCAACCTATTCAACAATGCTATGTATGTTGGAATGTTGTAAAATCACACGAACAGTGGACACTTGTTGCTTTGCGCTTCCGTTTTTGGAAGTAACGTCACAATGAATAGTGGAAACGCTTCTGTCTCTTTCTCTCACACAAGCTATCTATCAATATGCCAGTCTCTCCCTTACCTCGGCCTCTCTACTTCTCCCTCGTTTTTGCGTTTTCATTTTCCGGAAAATGCTCTAAATCAGGTCACTTTAAGGAATCTAACATTGAAAATACTTCCCCAGTTCAATGGCCCTCTTGAAATTTTTTCAAATTTTTCGATGTCACAGTTTTGAAATTTTGCGATGATGCGTTGACCAAGGGGAATATTGATTAGTATATTATTCGTTGCTAAGATTCTTGAGGACTGCTTTCAGAAATCTTAATCCAAGGTAGAGGCAATCGTAAAATTTAGATTTTAAATTCCCATTTTTGAGAAATTAAATTTCCATTTAAAGACGTACATTTTCATTTGGGCGAATATACTTACAATTAGAAACAAAAAGTCTAGAGCAAAAGATTAACTTGGTGATCATTATTATTAAAAGTTTTTCCTTTAGTTTTCTATCGGATCATGGAATCCTAAAGTCATAGCAGGCATGCAATTTTACCGTGCCGTTCTGAATCAGGTTCGAGAAGAAGTAGACCATTTGAGAAATTCGTGCGCTAATGCAAATTGATAACATTAATCGAGAAAACTCACTGCCTTTTTCGATTTTATCCTAGTAATTAATGATTTCCAAATTTACTTAGATAAGAGAAAAAAGCGATATTCCATAGAAGAAAGAATTCTATCTTTATCTGTAAACTACCTTTATGTGTAATCTATCTTTATGCGGCTATCTTTATGTGTAAGGAATGTTTGTATATTATCGAATTTAGTCTTTCATCAATCGTAATCAGTGATATGTTTTTCCCTGTTGCCAACGAGTAGAGTTTTCAATCCAACCGTGATAAACGATTTTAATCGAGGTTAATTATTAGTCAATAATTTTCAAACATTCGGGGTTCAGCCACTTACGGGGAGCAGTATCTTGAAAAGAAGTTATTTATTGAACTTTGCAACACTTTCATAGCGCTGGACTCCCATTCTCAAGGTTTAAACGTTTTCACTGACTCTCCACTTGTGGGCGATACTTCCTTGGGTGTCCACCCTCTTTCAACTTCACTCCATTCCAAAATGATTAATATAATTGTGATTGGTTTAGTTATTCTTCTTGTTTTTAATATTTTCCTTTTTTAGGGTACATATTTTTATTACTGCTTTCCCTAGTTTACGTGTGAACAATTAGAGAATGTTATTGTCACATAATTAAAGCTGTGACATTGGAAGTGGTGTTGCATGATTTCGATCTTGCAACGAATATGTCACACCTTTTAATTATATGACAAAAATATTCTTTAATTGCTCAAACGTAAACCACTTCCCGTTATTAATTGTAGTGGAAAACAGAGGAGTACCTCTTGCCCATCAGAAGATCGGTCCATGTTTCTTTCAGTGTTTTTCCGCATTCGCGCCCATGATGGAGAAGTTAGGCGTGATAATCACAAATTTATTGATTATTGTGATTTAATGCGTTTAGTTTCAAAATTCGTTTGTGTGTTTAACAGTCTAAGAATACTGAAGATAATTCAGGTATCATACTCGATACAGCTCTTTTTCATTTTCTGTCTCATGTTAAGACGTTGTGTCTTTCCACGTACCTTGTCATCGCTGATTAAAGCTAACACGTTCTATTGGCAATATAGCCTATCCGATAACAATTTATTAACAACACTTTTGCATTTAATTAGTTTCTATCAACTCTCGTGAAAATTCAAGGATGCAAGGAAAATTTTAGCAGGGGCTGCTCTAACAGTAATATAAATATCATCCACTATCTAACTACGCATCGCGTAACCGGCGGGGCAATAACGACCTCAGAAACAAAGACGACAACAACAGCAACAACAGTAACAACAGCAGCGGCACTAAAGATAATACCAATTGCGGTAACAGCAATGGCGGGAATAATGGCGTAGTATCAGATAGCCATTATTGGGTTTCATTCACTTAGTTTCTAATGAATGCAAATCTCTTTTACATTCCCCCGATTCCTTCTAAATATCAAATAATTCTGGTCTCTTTCATTTCATTAAAATTGTTGGTTCGGCTAAGTTTTCAGTAAAATTGTAAATGTTAGAAATTATGGACGAAATCCCTTCCACCATTTGCAACTAAACTACTTGTAGGAAACGTAAGAAAGAGCACGGGATAAGAAGGAGGAGTTAGAAAAGTAAAAGATCCGAATTGGCGAAAAATGTAATACACCGAAAACACATTTAGCTAAATTACGTTGCGTTTTTTTGCGATTCTGGCTATTGAACATGTTTTTCTGGACATACTTTAGTGTTCCTTTCTTCTTCAATTTAATTCTCATCATTGATTGCACTTTCTTTTTATATTGCTCGTTTTACGCTTTTTTATGTGTTGGCGTTTTACCCTTCCCGTAGGTTTTGTACTAAGAAAAATAATAATGTAAATGCGTTTACAATGTTGTTTCGAAATAAAATGGAGATTGTTGTATTGATTTAATTCAACGAATATATCAATTAAACTACAACGCCTTAAGGAGTGATAGAACTTTCTTAAAAAGGGCTTTATATTAATAAATTAGTTATAAAACGTTCTGCGCAGGAAAATAATTTAATCAGCTAATAAAACAGAAGTAAAATAGGAGCCAAAAATAGAATATTATGAATCGGTCCGATGCTGAAATCGTATCTTCTGAAGACCATGTAAAGGTGTCACTTACAATAAGTGAGGGTGTTATGCATATGCGCGGGTGTTCTTATACCTCTAATGGTAAGCTCTGTCTGAATGAAATGCAGGTTTTTATCGGTTCTGGCGGTTCATTTGCCACTTAATTGTATTTGTGAGAGACGCGGTGGACAATAGCGCAATAACTTTTCTCATTTTCTTCAACTTTTGGGAATTTATTATGCCATTCAAAGATTTAGGTGCGACGTTTCGAATTGATAAATTTTTTTCTTTTACAACATTTTGAAGGCAATAAACAGAGACAGTGCAAATGTTAACATATTATAATATTGTAGAGAGCAATGATACGATTTAATCTGTCTGGCTGCACAGCTAAGACTACAGTAGTCCGAAGCTGCAACAGCTGGTAGAAACGCTGATGTTCGTAACAGTAATTTATGTTTCGTTCATCTTTTTCGAAATTAACCAAGACTTAATTAAAAACCAAAACTAAGAACCGTAAAAGGGACGCATAAATATGAATGGAGATGGTGATAATTGATGAAAAGTAGAAAGAAGAAATCCATTGCATGAAAGGGCAGAACTGCATACCGTTTGGCTTACAGCGATACAATTGTGTGAATGCCATGGAATTTTTGACGTGCCCAATACGTTAGTTGGATGGTGTGTATTTTTTCCAATAAATTTAATATCCTTTTCCTTCTAGGGATTTCAGGCAAAAAAGAAAAATAAATTGTTAAATTTATGGAGAATTATTCATAGCAATAAAATTTTATAAAATTGATTTATTATCGAAGAGCAGAGGTAATAAACGATCAAGGTGAACAGGTTACTTCATATATTGTTCATCTTTCTAGAACTAAATATAATTCCATTCCGTAACTTCAAAGCAAATGTAACTTGTGTTTTCAGGACATTGTCTTGGTTTTTATTTATTTTGCTTACCATCATCGTTTTGAAATTCAATTTGAGGAGAAAACTTTAGTGTTTTATGAACTAAAAAAGTTTAAGCTTAAGTTTAATTTCAAAATTTCATAAAGCCGAGACAAAAAATTTCCTATAAATTCGTGCTGTTCATGCAAGGTTAAGTATTCTAGGAAAGTGGAAATTACCGAATGTGCTTCTAACTCTAAAACACTAATTCTGAGGAGTTGTCGTAACAGAACACCTCAAAAAGAAAAAAATATTCTTATTGTGTATTTAAAGCTTTAATGCTTTCATTAATTATTATGCCAGTTTCAAATTCGTCTGCTATTTGAACTCATGTTTTTGACCTCATGAAGTTTTTTTCGATTGTGTAGTAAACCGAATTCCTTAATTGCTTTGCTCCTATAATTTTGATAACCCATTTTTTAACTCTCCATTTAAATGAAACCTTCGTAGCAGCCAGGCTAGTAATCTAGAGGTTGCTGATTTTAACCGTAGGCCCTTCTTTCACTGAAAATAATTTCAGAATAACTATAATATATTAAAATATATTCGGAAAAAATATGATGTTTTCCTCTCCACTCTTCGAGTTGAAAAGTCAAGATGTTCACTTGCTGTGAAGGAAAAAGCTGATGGGATTAAAAATTATTATAAAATTTTCATTAAAAAATTTTCACTTCCACGAGTTTGTATGACTTAATTTCTCCTTCTATACACAGTAAATTCTAAAATTACAACATCCGAAACGTTACACGAACGGAAGAGGGAGAAATAGAGAAGGGTAGAGAGTGGTGCATAGAAACCTTGACTAGAAAGTGCGTCAAAAGTAGTGTAGAGCTAAAAATCTGGAGAGGATGAAAAACCAATTAATTGCAAATTCAATTAAGTTGAAAAAAGGCTTAATGAAAGCGAGTAGCATTGAACAGACACCAAGTCAAAAGATGTGGTAAATGTTGCAAACAATGCAAAAGAAGAGAAAAGAAGTTAAAAGAGGAAGACGAAAATAAAGAGGACAAATGCAGATAACGCACACAGTCTTTGTGTTTTTAATTGATTTCAAACGGATTCGCTAAAGACTCGCTAAAAGGTTTTTCTGGAATTATCGAATATATTAGGAAGTTATCGATTTCCGATAAGTTTTTGGCGGACACAAGCATACGTTAAATTCCATCTTTAAAGTCTATCAGAAGTGACCATTCCACCGGATAAAAGTGAACGTTTATTATTCGAAAACTGCAGCAAGCCCTCGCCAGGGCTGTCTTACTAAAAAATCGACTGTCAATAACAACGTCATTTGCCTTTATAAGGCAAGGTCATAAGGTTTTTTATAAGTACCAGGTTTCCCGTACAAAACATTTTTCAAACTGGCGTAGCAGAATGGAAAATGAATACAAAATTTAAAGCAAAAAATTTTAATAATCCGTGTGTCCTTTTATTTGCTGACGCAAAAACGTCTACTGCCATGCATAATCTGTAGAAAAACTGGAGGAGAGACATTACTTTCCCATATTTTAATAAGTGTTTCTACATGAGGCGGATTCCGTGGGTGTGAGTTGTCTTGTGTGGGCGTGCAGTTAGTTTTCTTCCTATCTTCTCATTTTCACACAAGAAGTTTTCCTGATTAGTCAGAAAGACTTATCACAAGCTTCTCCCTGCAGAGTTTCTTTATTTCGTTGCCTATTTTGTTTTTTGAACTCCACGCAGTTCCGTCTTAACGATAAGTTAAGCTCCAACACCAAAGTTTTTAAAAGCAATGAAAGTGTGATATGAATATAAAGAACTTGTAAAAGAATTGCGCAGTGAAACGAAAGACTGATGTAAATATTTCAAAATTCCCTTCAGAAAGTTTTTGAAGTAAATTTGTTTTAAAGAGTCTTGCCATATTGGTTGAAACTGGATAAAGGATTACATCTTTGTAACGATTAAAATGAACTCGATAAGCAAAAGGAAATCCATTGCACGCAACACATCAAAGTTCGGCGAAGAAGGAGATGATTTGGAAATATTTTTTATTGAAGTTTACATCAAAAAAAAAGACAAAAAAGACAAAATAGAAAAGAAGAAAAAGGAAATTTCACTATTTAACACTTATATGACAAGTTGTCATTCCACAATCTCGGAGTAAGACCGTAGGAACGGTTTTATATTATAAAATAGACACTATTATCACTAAGACATACTCGTTGTCCCAAAATCTTGCCATTTCTCAAAAATTCTGTTAACTTTGAATTAAGGCTGGAGAAAGAAGGAAACATGAATTCCAAGAAATAATGCCCAAATGAATCGCCAGCTTTTGTTATTTTATGATATATTAGGACCTATTTTTGGATGCTATTGAAGTTCCAGTGATTTTATTAAATTTTTCTAATAAGACGAAATGCAGGATATCCATAATATGCGGTACCCTTTTGCAATTTTATGCCCTCATGCCGGAGTAAAATATAATGTGAAGTGGAAGTCAATTGTCAATTGAAGTCAAATAATTTTCCTCATCGTGATAATAAGCTGATTATGTGTCGGGCTTTAAGTCGATAAAAACGGAATTTCAAATTACGATAAGTATTAAAGAACGAGATCAGTTCCTGGATGTTTCATGATAGGTGAGAAATTGATCATTGCTCTTAAGCAATAAAATTGTGCTCTGTGGCCCACACAGAGTCCATCGAAGACTTAAAGTTCGTAGTTATTGGGCTTTGTATTCCCATTGATGATGTAGTCCCCTCAAAGCATCAAAAGTTATCAAGCTTAGTTGCCAATTTTTCCAGTAATCGGTAACGAGTATATAACTCTGATGCAACATTTAAGCAAATCTTCTGAATTAACTTCAACGCGCTGATACCCACCCTCTGCAAACTTTCCTTTTGTATTTTTATGTTTTCATGCCTTTTCTAGGTCTCTACTAAAAATTATTCACCAACGGATCGACTTCTAAGCATATCACCACTTCGTCACTTCTAAGAAAAATGTCTATAAAGAATTGGAGCCCAGGAAACACGATGGAGGAGGGGCTAGGGAGCACATGCGTCAACTCAAAATTCTTTGAGTTAATTGTCATTTGAATATATTCGGGAAAACCGTTCTGAATTTTTGTTGCTTCCCGAGTACTAGTTTTGCAAATAAACAAGCAAACGACGTAAAACATTATATCATGCAAGACCGTGTTTTGAATTAAGAACTTTATGTTTACTGAAGGGATTTTAATCATCACTTTCACAATTTCGTGACATATAATTTTATTTTAATCGGGTAAATTTAAATATGGTTTCAGGCAGACTGTGATCATTTCAGATTTTTCGATCTCTTAACCAGCTCAACTCATTCGAAATCCTAAACTCGAAACTTTTTTCAGTTCAAAAGAAATTTGAGAGTGATTTGAGCAGAGCAAATCAAAATATAAATATATAAAACCAGTAAACACACACAAATATATATTCCTTTGATGCCAATCACATAAAAATGTTCTCATGTGTTTTCTAAAACATGGACGCAACGAAAACAGATTCACCCGGGAGCATTATTTAATCGACCGTTTGAACCAAAAAATACGGAACGAGTAGCAACACCAACAACAACAAGGGTAAAAGCAATCACAGCAATGTATTGAAATGATATTTACTATTGCTGTTGGTGATATGCAGATATTGTTAGTAATATCATAAAGCAAATACTCACAAAGCAATTTAAAGCTCTGAGCCAAAAATATTGAAAGGGTTCGAAAAGTAAGTAAATCAGACATTTCATATTGGCCGAAATTGAATAGATTAAAAATTACTTTTAGGAGGGGCAAAGAATCTAACGTTCTTTATCCAAAAAAGACGAACGGAAACAAAATCGCCGTAAAGCCATAAAATTTAAATTTCCACCTTTTATATATTCCGCGTAAATGGTCACAGTGTGATGGCTGGTTTCTTGATGTCCCAATCATCACGTCTTGCAATGTGACTTTTTGATATTTACGTTCGTATGAGCTACCCATTGCGAACGGTCTATTTTGATGTCATAGACATTTGTTTTTCATATCAATTTGTGCAGTAATTTTCCAAAAATGTTGTTGTTTCTGCAGCCAGATCTGGCACAAACATTAGTGAGAAGTTTTTTTTAAGGAATGCTTAGGAATGTTAGGAACATGTTAGGAACATTATGTGAATTCTGGATAGTATTCATGTGCACGCATCGATCAACACTTTCTTAATTTTTTTAAAATTGAGGAACTTTGCTCAAATTTTTTTGAGAAAGGTTTTCTGTTTCATTGCTTGTATAAAAAATTGGAAAGGTTGAAAAGGTCGGTTTAATCGTTTTGAATATAGGTAAAATATCTGATAAATAACAAAACGTAACATATTTAGCTGCGGAATTGGTTGGAAATTTTAATGCATTCAATCTTCAGCCGGTTCGTGCACCTGACTATCATTAGTAGCGATCTAGGCGGAATTCTCTTCATATCAAAAAAGCAAAAAGAAAATGAAATGTTATTCACCAGTTAGGCGATAAATCGTAGAAGTTCAATGTCCCACAAAAAAATGGCAATAGGTCATAAATAATAACAATCAGTAAATAAGAAAAGTCGTAAATAGCACGGTCAATAAGAAAGCATATGACAGAACAATGAAAAAATCGAATAAGACAAAAAATAAGACATTATTCACAAAAACTTACAAACGGTTTTGGTAAACATACCGATCAAGATATCAATCATGCATGCAACACACGCAAATTATTATAATGTTATTGTCGAATGTTTTTGGTGGTGCAAGGTAATTAATTTCAAGTTAAAGCATTTTTTATTTTATTTTAATAGGTTTTTGCCAATTATTTTTACGCTCTCTTCCCAAAATATAAAAAATACGCGGAGTACGAGTATTGCCCAATTGATTTATTGGCTTTTATCATAATTTTAATTTATTTGAAGTAACCGATAGGATAATAATTAAAAAATGAACTAATGCATTCTTAAATTCAGTTATTTGTGGTGTGGATTGTATAAGAAATTAGAATTATAAATGCAAAAGGATATTCACGATTTCCTTGATAAAATTTATAATCGCTTATAATTGTCTCTCTATTTCTTATGGATATATTTTCCCTTGCGTTAATGCATATTCAATAATAAACTGCTACGGACTAAATTTGATTTTAATTTAATTGATATTGAAATCATGACATTAATTGAAGTTACGTCACTGAAAGTCTTAACTAATGCGCTCTTTCATCGACATTTCCTATTTAAAATCTTTTTTTGAAGCATGAAAAGTAGATGAGAAAAAATCATTTTTAACTTCCTTGGTTTTTATAAACGGCAATTCGATTCAGTGATTAAGAATTGTATTCCCCTAATAGCTGATGATAATTAAACTGTTCCTGCTGCAAGTAACTTAATCGGGTGGTTATACCACCACAAATATATTTGAATAGTTAGGCATAATCGTGCAAAATTAGTATATGTAAGTTTAATAAATTCAGAAGTTACTGCTTTTCAATAAGATTTAATTAAAGACATGAAATCGTTTGGTTCACGCATAAAAAAACTGAAGAATCAAGCAATGGGATCATCTCCATCGATTACATTTACTTGATTTCCCGTTTCCCGATTTGATGAATCATGTGTCTCGTATAAAGCTATATTTCAGCTGATAAGACAGAATAGAAAACGGGGCGAAAGTTAATATTAAAACTTTGAAGCCTTTACAACCGTTTATAACCTAATGAGTAGCTGAAGAAGAAAGGTTCATTTTGCTTATTTTAAGAAGTATTTGCATCAAGTGCTTGGATGTGCATGCCATCGCGTGCAGATAAATTACTTTTCTTATCCTTCTCTATATTCACCCTGTTAATTCAGAGAAAGTATTCTCTCATTTTTAGACAAGAAGTTTTCCTGATTCGACCGAAAATGTTGTCATGATTTTCGGGTTACAGAATTTCTTTACCTTTTTTGTGTCGTAGAATATGGTTAAAACGATGCTCATTAGTTTGAATGCTTTGATAAATGGTAAGTGTGCTTAGTTCATTCGAAGCGAAAGTTAAGTTGGAATACCAAACTTTTTAAAAAGACATGAAAGTTTTATATGAATTTGCAGAAATAGTGAAAAACTGCACAGTCACACAAAAAATTATCAGAAATCTTCGCAAGTTTTTCATAAAAAGCTTTCTCGAAGAGTTTTATTAAGTTTGTTCTAAAAAAAACTGTGACACAGATTGAACGACAGAAAAGTACTTCTTTTCAATGACGATCAACTCCAGCAGTGAAAGAATATCACATCGCACAAAAAGCGTTAAGGTAAAATCAAGAAAAAATTGTTTTAAAAAATCAAGAAGGAGACGAAAAGAAGAAACAAAAACTTGGAGATAGGAGGCAGAATTCGTCTTTGGAAGAATGGAAAAGAAGCGAGACGAATAATTTGAACAACCACAATCAAGTAATACCGGTTAGCAAAACCTAATTTTTAATTAAAGGAGACGAAATACATAAAAATCAAATAACATTCAAAATTAGCCCCATCAAGGGTCTAATTTTTCCTCATGACTATAACTTATATACGTTTCGGGGTTTACGACGAACCAAAATAACTTTCAAATCTGTGGGTATTTCTTGGGTGGGTAAATAATTGGGTGGGTGGGTAAATATTCCTATGAAGCGTTTATGGACTTGTAGCAAGGTTCAATTAATCCTTGGACGTTTCTTGACATGTCGAGCAGGAGTTGGTCAGTGAGCAAGCGAAAAAAAAAAACAAATCATCTGCTGAGTCTAATAGGTCTATATAATAGACCTCTAACAGGTCTGGGGTTAACCTGATTTTCCGAATGTTAAAGACGGGTTCATAGAGAGTACGGCGAGAATACCACGTTCTTGATTATGATTATGGCATGCATGCATTCGGAATGTCGTTCGTTCGATGAAGATTTTGCTTGCAGATGTGGTTAGGCTTGTTTGCCAAGGCTTTCCAGTAATGAGGAAAGTATTTTAGTAATATAATAATAACATTAATATGATAACGTAATATAAAAAAATAAATAAAGTAATTTCGGTTCTTTGGTACATTCTTTTAATTTTCTTAATATTTCTTCATGTCTTCGTGTCTCTTTTTAGTTTCTAGGTAAAAATTTATCTTTCAAGTTTCGACTTTTAAGCATGTCGGTCACGCGTTTCTTTGACACTTTTAACCGCATTTCAAACCATTTTCCTTACAGAGAATTTTTGTTATTGCAGCGGTTGGTGCTATCGGTGTCATGGATAAAACTAAGTTGATACCCTTTTGAATAACCTGCCTGTTTTGCAGCAACCAAGCAGTTTGGTTATGCAGATTTTCTTAATTTTGTTTGGTTGACAAGAAAGGCAAGTTTGAAACCTCTACTTTTTGTTTTTGTATAAAAAATTGTAAAATAAAATAATACAAAATTGACAAATCTAAGTTATTTGGGAAACGAGGTATGGAAGAAGAGTTTGAGATTTGTTATCTTTTCTGTAGCTTTTATTGTGTTTTGTTTTAAAATGAAGGTAAAGCAATTATTTAAAAAAATGTCAACAAAAACAAATATAAAGTAACAATAACATCATCAGTAACGCACTATTAAATTGGCTTGTTAATTAAATTGGAAGTAGTTCTAACATCATCGTCAAATTGTCCTGACAATGATTTCAGAACATGCCAAATTGATTAAGTGCCAAATGATCGTCACCACGTCATCGATCAATCCAGTCATTAATCCTCGGGTCCTTTTGGTTTGTTTTATTTCTTCAGAGCTGGTCACCTGGTGCGTTTCTCCGTTTTCCTCACAGCAGTTAATCCAGTAAGTGACAGTTTTTAGTTTAATTATATGCCCGGTACGATATTTATTCTTTAGTTGCTGCTTGATCTGTTGGCAGCTTAGACTTGTGTTTTATTTGTTGCCTCGAAGCTGTTGTTGTTGTTATTAATTAATAACAAGCAGAAAATTTTTCGTAGAGAATAATGGAAATGTAAAAACATGTAATGTCAATTATTAAGATTTCCTGGTTTTTCTAAATCTTTCTTTCGACAATTAAATAATTGGTGTCTTTGTCATTAAATTTAGTGAGCTATTGCATGAATTGAACTATTTGCGAGTGACAGAACGATTTGAAATTTGTATCTACTTTGCTTATCTGCTTTAATTGTTTTTAACTTTCGAGTGAAAGAATTACCTTAATTATTTTAATTAAACCTAAAATTTTAGCACAGACAAAATTCAATATAACGAAGTAGATCGTTATTAAATTATAATGCCAAATTAATCGATGCTGATTTTAACTTATTTAGAATTTAATTGTCTCTAATGTTGCCATGCCAAAATATTTGCAAATGTATTCTAGGGGGCGGGGTAGCAACGCTAAGGGGTAGTACGTAGCAACGATAAGGACCGCAAGGCATCTGCGAGGCGTCCTATTATCACCTAGCTAAAACATAACGATTATATGCGGGGGAAGATGGGAATGGTTTTAATGTGTGGAAATTATTTGCTAATAATTCGGGTAGCAAACTATTCCATGACTGTGTCCCTCTTCCAGACATGTGGGTTTGGAATGCAAAACTGCTTCTCGTTCGGCTGAAATTCAACTGAATTTCAATTTACCCGATCTTCACTTAAAATTCACTCGATTTGAATTTTATTGGGGCTATAATTTGTCAAAGTCGTTCTTTTATAGTCTTTATTCGTAAGAGAATTGTTTATTTAATATCGGAAGAAACCGTTAATTTCAAACTGATTCCTTCAGGGAATCGATCATATCCTTTTGCTCTGAAAATTACGTTCCAGAATTTATAAAAAGAAATTATAAGAAATCTAGAATTTCATTCTGATACGCTTTTTCACATAAATATTCTCCACACATTTTTATTTTCTAAAATATTTCTGAAATATTGAATCTTCCAGTCGGTTCAGAATCATCTGAAAGCCAGCTAAAACTGTGAATAGACGCAACGAAATAATATTTGTGTCTTCAAGGAAAGTACACGACAATCTCAAGCAAGAAATCAAATCAATTTTGTGAGTAGAGAATATTTTTGTTGAAATGCAAATTGAATTTATTGTGCGTGCATGTACCTCGACGTACATTCATTCCTTTATTTGCTTTAGGTGGGTGGTGGGCATTCTCTTTGTGTTTTGCTTTCCTCCGTTTCCTTAACAGGATTCTCTGAGCTCATGAATATGTTCAGTTGGCTGTGTGTTCTCAATATGTGTATGTGACACGCCTGTAAAGATTCGCAATACGTCTGTAACACTCTAACTGTATACGTATGTTTGCGGAAGGATATGAATGCATGTATGCATGTATGCATGCATGCATGCACCAAGAATTTGACGAAAATATTGTACAAACGATATGACATGGAAATTATTCTGCGCAAAATAAATCCAGCTTAAATTACGGCGATGTTCGCAAAAATATTATGTTTATATTTTTTTCGGTTGAGAGAAAACTTTTAGCTTTTAGCTCAAAATGTTCAGACTTCTTTCAAGGGAAAAATCAACAAGACAAATCTCAAAAAAGATATTTTTACGAAAATTAAATTTCCAGTAATGGTATAGTAATATTCAGTAATAATAAAATATAATAAACCTTTTATATTCATATATTTGAGCTTTAAATTTTTGAACCTAATTAAATTAATTATCTCCTGAATTTTTTGAAAAATCAAAACAATGATGTCGGAGCCATCGTATCCCCTAGAGATCGGTCTCTGTGCCTTTTTCTTGTTGCCGAAATCGAAGAGGCACGAATTCTTTGACAAGTTTAATAGAATAGACAATAACCGAAAATGAACCAACCAAATCAAATAGTTGTCAAAAATTAGATGATCATTCAACGTGGCCGAACTGTTTATCATAAATGAGCCCAAAAATTTTGTAGACATGAGTTCCAAATAACGTCACAAAAAAGAATATGCATTCCGCGAAATTACAAAATTCGCGATTTGGACAGACGTCACAAATACAGCTCTGAAAGGAAGGCGTTGATGGCTCAAAAGACGGCAGCAATAATTTTTTTTATTACTTCCCAATAAGCGAAGAATTTTTTTATATATTGACTTCCCAAGATGAAGTTATCCCACAGTGCTTTTGTTATTGGCTATTATTATATACGAGTATCATAAATTTATGAGCCTGATAATACTAACAGAGTTATATTAACTGAGTTTTTGCTAGATTCTCTAACGTTCTTCTGTTGATCATATCAGCAGTTTTTTTAGCAGTTCTTTGGTAAAATGCTGTCGAATAAAATCAAAATTTTGATAAAATAAAATCAGTGCAATTTCGTGAATCGGTTAATTGGAAGCATTGGAGCGTACTGGAACTGCAGTGTCTGAAGGATAATTTTTAGGAAATGTTTCTAATGGTTTTGATTCTATTTTATGTTTAATGAAGTTAAGAAATCCTGAAAGTTTGGCTTTTGTTTATAAAATTCCTAATGGATAAAATGGATTTATTTGAAACGGATTCAGAGTCATCAATTAGCAGTTGTTTGTTAGAAGCAGAGGTAGAAACTTTTATGACCTTTATAATAAAAGTCGTGAAGTAAGAGCTATTCAATGACTTTTATTTTAAAAGTTTTTTAATAAGAGTTATCTAAGACTTTTTCGTAATAAAAGTCTTTTGTTGATGAGGCGGATGGTGGTCAATACGAACTAACATTGAGCTACGATATGATGAAAAGAATGGATACTAGTTGGTGGTTGGAAGATGCAAATATATAGAAAATATTGAGAAATAGATTTTTTACATAGTGGGAAGTGGGCGGGGGCCACTTAATACCGCCAAATGGGCGTTTCTTACGAAAAAGTTACTTTGCGTCAATCGGTAGCAAATGTCGCGAAACGAATATAAAATCAGGTGAGAGCGGGAGTGGCCGACCCAAAAAGGTGCAGTGGGCGGTTTTTGACAAAAAAACCACTTTGCGCTAATCGATAGCAAATATCGTGAAACGGATTTGGGACACGGTAGTACGCAGCGTGGACTCCCCAAAAGGGGGAAAAGGGATTTTTTTACCAAAAAAACACATTGCGCTAATCGATAGCAAGTATCGTAAAATGAATTTTGGACATGGTGGTACGGGGCGTGGACTCCCCAAAGTTCTTTTGACAAAAAACTACTTTACGCCAATCGATACCATATGTCATGAAAAGGGGTTGTGACACGGTGTAAGGTGGGCGTGGGCGCACTCAAGGGACGGACGGGGGTTGTTCAAAACCCAAGTATTAAGTATTTTTTGTTATGAATTTTCAAAAGACCGTTCGTTCTTTCTGACCTTCTTCTTCGCGTGCCAGTCCCATTGCAGTAGGGGCAACAAAATGGCGTGACCAGTGTGCATGCATGCCTTTGCCTTTGAACGTGAGTTTGTTTGGAGTTAGTGATTCGCAACTTTACTCCCTTTTTCAATTTTTTTTAATTTCTACTAGGAGAGCCTGTAAAATTTATTTAATTTTTTTTGTGAATTAATTTGTGAATAACTTTGAATTAATTTTTGTTTTTATTTTTATATATTATGTAATATTTTAATTATTTTAGCTATTTTTTTTATTATTTTATGATTGGTTATCCGTTAATTTTATACATCATTGTTTTGATTTTTTTAATGTTTTTTTTTGTCTTCATGTTGGATCTCTTAAGTTTGGATACTTTTTTTGTCTCGTAGCTGTCGTTATTAAGTTATGAAGAGTACTGTTTTCCAGATTGTCGATTTTCTCAAAAGTCTCTATAGCTCTGTCGTGAATGTGTTTTCGTACTGGATCTATGTTTAGGTCTCTGTGAATGTCTGCGTTTCTGATATACCAAGGTATTTTAAAAATTTTTCGTAGGGCGAGATTTTGAGATGTTTGAAGTTGTTTGATTGTGGAGTTCGAGACTTTGCTAAAGGAAAGACTAGCGTACAATAGGTTTGGTCTAATAATTTGTTTGTATATGAGTAGTTTGTTTGTGTTGTTTAATTTTTTATCTTTTAATATTGGGAAAAGTTGGTTTAGCGTTGAAGATGTCATTGCTCTTTTCTGGGCTACATGGGGTTTCCATGTTAGCCTACTATCTAATGTTAGGCCTAGATATTTGACTGTGGATTTCCATTCTATGGTTTCGTTATTAACTATGAGTCGTGAGGCGGCTTGATGTCTTTTCCTACTAATAAAAATTGCTTGTGTTTTGCGGGCGTTTAATTTAATTTTCCATTGATTATAATATTTTAAGAGGGCATTTATATTATTAAATGATATTATTAAATGATATGAGATATTTTGAAGATTACGCGATATGGCTGCCGCTGATTTTCCTGTGTAGTAGATGCATGTGTCATCGGCGTACAGAGATATTTTGATATTTCGAACCCTGGGGATATCTGCTGTGAATAACGTATAAACTATGGGAGACAGTGGCGATCCCTGTGGTACGCCTGCTTACGGGTGCCAGTCCCGGGTGCATGGGCCCAAAATGGCAGTGACCTGGGTGTATGAAACGGTCACTTACCACGATTGTGGTACTCCCGGGTTCCGGAGCCTACCATATGGCTTTAAATTGTTACCACGGGAGACAAGCTATGAGATTCAGCCCCAGTATGTGTGCTAACAGCTTAGGCTGATAGTTACACCATCTGGGTTAAACAGCCAGTATGTGTACTGATAGCGTATGCTAACAGCTACACCATCTGGTATTATATTCCAAGCCCCATATGCTTGTCATTGGGTAGGCCCTTCGGGAGCTTCGTGGTGGCTGTGGTTAATACCCAAAGTCACGCGGGTACGAGTCTAGTCAGCTCGGGTGTGGTAATGCACTAAAACATTACCGGGTGCCGGGCCCCATAGACCGGCAGAGGTTTTAGATAGGCCTCGAATATACCTTAGTGGAATGTCCATCCCATGCACATGGCTTCCAAAGGTACAAACGCCCCGGCTTGGTAACCCGGAGGCACTGGGCGTCGGTTGCCGCTATAAAGTAAAAAGGTACATTCACAAAGTCTGTACTTGCAACGCCGTGCGGGATGGCCCGCCGTGTACTTAAACCAATCATGGTAGGCGTACACGTTAAACGCAAGGCAGAAATCTGGTACGCCTGCTTCTATTGGTCTTATTGTGGAAAGATAATCATGCTTTTGGCTTGCTTCTTCTCTTAAGCGGGAAAGTATTATAGCTTCTGTTATTTTTGCCAGAGCTGGTAATAGACTTATTGGTCTCCAGTTTTGTGGGAGGGTGAGATTTTGGTGTGCTTTTGGGATAACGATGATTGTAGCCAATTTCCATTCCTCTGGGTAAGATCGAAGGCGAAAGATTGCATTTATTATCTGTACTATATGTTCTAAAATATTGTCTGGAAGGGTTTTTAAGCTTATGTTAGTAATTTTGTCATAACCTGGTGCTTTGTGATTTTTTAATTTTCTAATAATGGATTTAATTTCTCCTAAGTCGGTATATCGAATTTCATCACTATCTATTGCATTTAATTGTAATATTTGCTTGGCTGATGTTGTTATAAAACTTTCGCTAAGCGGGCCTGATGAAACGGTTTGGGGTAGGTTTTCCTTGAACTGAAGTTCGAGAGTATCGGCGAATGTCTCGGCTTTGTCTTTAGTCTCGTATTTTAGTCCGTCTTCTGAGTATATGGGTGGAATTTGTGATTTCTTCTTATTTCTAAAATATTTATTCAAGCGCCAGAAGTGACTTTCCCCTGGATTGAGGTTTGTCAAAAATTCTCCCCATTTGTTGTTTTGAAACAACCCAATTTCTTCCCTAATTCTGTTTGTCAACCTATTTGTTTCTCTTCGTACGTTTGGATCTCCGGTGCGGCAAGCTACTCTTCGTTTCCTATTTCTTTGTCTGATAAGCTCTTTAATGTCCCTAGGAAGGTCGAACTTGTTGTGGTTTTCTATTTTTCTTGTCTCAGAATTATTGTTTTTGGCTGACTGAATGGTTTCTGTTAATTTTCGTATTGAAGCGCCTAATTCCTCTTTTGTTCGTATGTCAGGAAATTCGTCTATTTGGGCAAGGCTATTATAAAAGTTGGACCAGTTTGTTATTAGTCTTGTGTTAATTGGGGCATTAACATAAATGTCTCTGCATATGAATAGTACCGGTTTGTGATCCGAACTTAATTCGTGCAGAACTTCTAGACTTATATCGTTTTCGAAGCTTTTTGTTATAGCTATGTCCAGGGCGTGATGGTGTCCTGGGCCAAGAAGTGTGGGTTCGTTAGGGATAACGAATATAGCCGGCTCTATTGCTGCTATATTCCCCCAGTCCCGATGGTATGAATTAATATCACCGGCGAGAAAGATTGCACCATAGAAAGAAAAAAGCATTTGAAGATCGTTTTCAAAATTTATGGCTCGTGGTGGTCTATATGCGGATATGATATTAAATTTAAAATTGGGGATATTTACCCTTACTATTGTAGCTTCTAGAGCTTGGAGGTCTGGCGTGTTTATTAAGCAGTGTGGAATTTGTTTTTTAATTAGAATCAATGTACCTCCCCCATTACTGGCTGTTCTATCGTTCCTATAAACGGAATAATTAGGAAGACTGAAGCGTTTTCCTGGATTTAAGGTTTCCTGAATTAGAATAATATCTACACTATTGTCGTAGAGAAATTGATTGAGCTCGTATTTTTTTGGGGTAATGGAATTAGCATTCCAGGTGAGAATAGAGATATGATCGGCACGCATCATTGATTTAAATTTTTTGGAAATATACCTTGGATTAGCGAGGACATCATATCCTTCATCATTGCACTGAACTGCATTTGCATGTTTATGAAGAATTTTCCCATTTGTGTTGTGAGGTGTTTTTAATGTTGCTGTTTCGTTGGTCTGTGTCGGATGTGTTGTTGGGGAGTTATTGGCAACTTTTTGCGCATAAGTCGTTTTAAAATTAATTGGATTTTTTGGACACCCTCGGTAACTTGTAGGATGCACACCTCCGCAATTTACACACTTGGGTTTTTCTTGTGGTGACTTAGTGCATTTTGTAAAGTGGTGGTCACCGTCGCACTTTACACATTTTGGGCTTGCAAAGCACCTATTTACTGCATGGCCGAATTACTAGCAATTGTGACATTGAGCACTGCCTCCTCTCGATTTTTGAGCTTCAATATCTACGATAAGATGGCATATCGATTTGATGTTGTAGATATGCTTTTCTTCTCTTGGGAGTAATACTTTTATTAATTTGTGGTTGTGTTGCTTCTGGTTTTTAGGTAGAAGCATTCTATGGGGTCAAATCCTTGACTCTTTAGATCCTCTTTAACTTCCTCTGGGGTTAAACCGTGTAGGCCTCTAATAACTACATTAAGACATTTTTCCTCTTTGAGAAAATAAGTGTGGATATTGGTATTTCCTTTCCGAAAAAATTTTTGTTATTTTCCTGTGATCAGTTGGGGATTTCGGTATTATTTGGATACCTAATTTGATCCGTTTGGCTTGATTTACTTGGATACTGTTATTTCTAAAAATCCTGTATATTTCCTGCCATTTTTCCGGTTCTCTCAAAATGATAGGGACTGTTTTTTCAGCCACAATCTTTTCAGATTGTGTTGTTTCGTCTTCCGGTGTAGTCTTTTTAGAAGGAAAGCTTGTAGATTTTGTTTGCGATTTTGCGGAAATTGAAGCGCATGGGTGATTAGCGGGAGCGTCCGCAATAGATGAAGATGGTGGTGTGTCTGATTTTTCGGTATCGGTTTGGATTTCGTCGTCGTCTGTCGACTGTACTATTTTCCTTTTTTTATTATTTTTGTCTCATTTTTTGGTTTATTTCGCATTACTCCGTCACTTAGTTTCCTAATTTCATCTTTTAGCTCGCTTATGACTATCGTCTGTTTGTTTATGATTCCTGCCAGCGTGTCTATTTGTTTTCTTAGATTTTTGTTTTCCTGAGTCATTCGGTCAATGCGGAGATCAGGGTCGTCTTCCTCTTCTTCCGAGCTATCACAGTCATTTTGTTCGCTAAAGTCATCATTATGTTCGCTTATGTCATCAGTCATCTCAATATCCTCATTTTCAGAGGAATCCATGTTGCGTAAGTAATAATAAATTATATCACTTACCGGAACTTTCTAGTGTCTCTATCACTTTCACTTTCGCCGTTTTTTTTTACCTCGTTTATCGAACGTTTATCACTCAATTTTTCGTTTATCACTTCACGTTTTTCGTGATTTTCACTTTCCCATTACTTCGTGAAATACCTGTTCGTACACTATTGTTATGTATATTTCAAAAGATACGTTGCCTTTAGAAAGAGAAGTAGGCAGGTAGCTAGGTTTTACCTTTCTACCAGTTGTCAATCTCTTTTTCTTCGTGTTAATAACAATTCACTGTTTTGATTTTTCTGAGAAATACATGCGACCGTCTTTGCGTGCTGAACCGACGCAACTCCTGAGTGTGCATGTTGAGTTCACTCGCCATGAACTATGCACCCTGGTTCCGAGGTTCACCGAAAGCTGTAAAGCGGTACCACGGGTGGTGCGCACCTAGGGTCTTCTAGACCCCGCTAATATAAAGCCCACGCATATAGTGTATAGTGGGTAGGCTTCTCACATTGTGAGAGCTTCGTGGTGGCTGTGATTGATACCCAAACATTCATAGCGGCCCGTATGCTATGGGCGTTGGTTGTCGCCATAAATCATAAAAGGTACATTCACAGAGTCTGTACCTGCAACCCCGTGCGGGATGGCCCGCCGTGGACTTCAGCCATCAATGGCAGGCGTCCACGTTAAGCACAAGACAGCAATCTGACCTTCTTTTCTTTCTTTCAAACTGTCTCACATTTTTCTGTTATTTCTATGGATGCGTATGTTCATTTATATGGCATGTAGTCTATTATGTATATGTGCCGCTTTGTTCATTGAAGATTGGAAGTATAGTTTTCGGAAGAATGCTTACGACAGTGCCTACGGTCTTTAATTACCTCGCACTTGAAGTAGTTTTGCAAGAGGTCAACCAGTTGTTTGTAGCAGCGAGCAATTTTTTCTGGGCCATTTTAATAATTTTATTGCATTTCCAAACGGGTCCAAATGCCCGCACTTAGCTCGTATAAACATGAAGTGTTCATCGTGAAAATTAAAACCTTTCATCCGATAAATGGACGGGCAAACCCATACGCAGGTAAATATGAGGTCCTTGTTGAAATGTATCGGATCAATTGTTGAAAAAAATGCATGCAGAGAAAATCTCATGCTGAATATAATAATTTCATACAACAAAGGTAATTAAAGATCGTTGGTTGGCGTAAGCATTCTTCCGAAAACTATACTTCCAATCTTCAATGAACAAATCGGCACACATGCATATTAGAATGCATGCCATATATATACGCATACGCATACACATCCATCGAAATAACAGAAAAAAGATAGACAGAAAAATGACAGAAGAGGTCAGAAAGAATGAGTGAAGATCTTTTGAACATTCATAACAAAAATACTTAATACTTGGGTCTTGAAAAATGCCTCTTTCGTCCCTTGTATGCGCCCACGTCCACCTTATACCGTGTCCTAAGCCCATTTCATGGCCTTTGACATTGATTAGCGCATATATCCGTTTCGCGACATTTGCTACCGATTGACATAAAGTCATTTTTTCGTAAGAAACGCCCCTTTGACGGTATTACGTATTTTTAAAAGTAAAAGTAAACTTTTAACTTTTACTTTTAAAAATAAAAGTTAAAAGTTTACTTTTAAATAAAAGTTTTGAAAATAAGAGTTATTTTCGAGCATTGGTTACAAGACTTCCAATTACTTTTGTGTCCTTCATATATCGCTAGCGCCCACTTCTTTTGCCTGGCAACACATAAAACTTAGGGCTCTCCAAATGAATACAAATTAACAAAATTCGCTCAAAAAAGAACATAGACCCATTAACCAAAACAGAACATTTGGATTGCTCTTGCAATGCTTTGGTACGACCAAATTAGAAGAATTACTGAATAGCTTTGTGTTTAGAAGAAACAATTTTTTACGAGTATTAGTCACTGGAGGTTATACTAATTTCGTTTCTCAAAAAAAAATGAAAACTTGGGAAGGAAGAGAATCTACAAAGGCAAAGCTTTTACCACGAGAGAGAGAGAGAGAAAGAGCGAGGAGTGGGAGAGAAAAAGCAGACGGACCAAGGTGGCTTAAAAGAGAAGAAGTGGGACGTTTCAATGTTGTGGAGAAGATAAAAAAATGGAGACTATACGCACATCTCAACTTACCGAATTTTCTGTTAAATTGTATGAAAATCCACTCCATTTTCCAAAACCTAACAAAACCACGAAATTACATCCAAATGCAAACGAACAACCATTGCGTTTTGATTCCGTAACTATCGGTTTGACTACCTGTCTGCTCGTCACCTCCAACTGACCTACTTGGAGCAAAACTAAAGCCAGCCATTAAAAGAAGCATGAATTTTGAAAGAAACCTTTACCGCAGCTTTTAGTTTGAAAGTGCAATAAATTTAATGGAAAAATGTGGTTTCATGTGGGTTTATTGTGTATTAACGAATAGTCATTTGGTTTACATCTAGGTTTTACATCTAGGCTATTTAGTAGATGAATATAAAAAAGAAATTAATGGTGTCAAGGTAATGAATTCTCATACTATTTGTACATTGTGTACATACAATGGCTACTATGGCTATGTTTATATGAATAGATGATGATTAAGTGCCGGTTACCATAACCATCTTACCATCCTTTCCAATTCGTAATTTCAATCAATTGAAAACAAAAAATTGACGCTGATGTCCTTTTAGGTAAAAAATTAACCGTAGAGCAATTAATGCAGGCTTGATGATGATTGGCACATGAAGAGACTTTATTCAGTCTAAATGTTGGATTTCTATACACAACTTCTTTCTGCTCGATTACCTGTTTTATAAAACCTTTTCCTAACTTATTTAAACACATATACAAAGAGATTCGTCCATTTATGTAAGCATCGAAGTAGAATTATATATTAACACACAATAAGACTCAACTTTAACGAGCTTAGGAGGCAGATGCCTCTTGGTGCTTAACGCGAACGCCTGCCATGTTGGCTCAAGTTCATGGTGGGCCTACCCACACTCGGGATTGCTGGGTAGACTTTGTGAATACCCTATATCTTAGGAGGCTTAGGAGGCAGTGAAGGATGAAGTGTTTAATAATAATGACACTTTTTTTGATACTTTGAGCTTGTTATGCATGGATTCGTTCGAGGACTAAGAGCGAATAGGAGGAATAGCAATATTCGCTGTTTAGGTTTACTTTAATATCTTTGTGAGGACCAATTGCTTATGAAAATTCTAGAATCAACAGAGTGAAAGCTTTTTTCTATTAATCCAATTCTGTATCGGGCGATAACGACACTTCGAGCGTCGCTCAAATGTTACTTACTCTAGCTATAATTATCTAATTTCGTTTACCTTCAGTCACCCTGAATGAGTTTCGCCAGAAGGCCAATTAAAAAAATGGTACAAGAAAAAAATAATAAACAACTGATAGTTGTTAAAATTATGCTTGTTATGATTTCATTTTATTAATTAGCCTTTGCATAATACTGACTGTTCAACCTTCTATATAATTCGGCATTCCAATTTAAATCCTTTTAAAGAATAAGATCGAATTTTCACCACCTGTTTTTCATTTGCGAAAAGCTTCCAAAACTAAAAGATTATTATTAATTCTTTAAATGTTTTAAAGGAAAACTTTAAATTAAAAAATCCATTAAATTCATTTCAAAATGTTTTATCTGTCTACAAAATAGTTTTCTATAAAAAATGTGGAGCTAAAATAATTTATTCCAAAACGCAAAACCATTCATTCCAATCTAATAAAATTGAGATATTGAAAAATTATATTTAATTGGGGCAGAAATTTAAATAATAATTCTTACTAAGAACGATCAGATCTCATATTTCTAAGTGAGAATTGGTGGAAGCTAAAAATCGGTGCCTTTAAATAAAAAGAAAGATTGATTTAAATTCCAGAAAATTGATATAATTGTCAGGTATTTAATAGTGCATTGGACGTTGATTATGGATAGGCATATAATACATAAGTTTTAAATTTGATTAAGCACAAAATGCTTCAAAACTTTCGGAGAAGTTTCCCGAGGAGAATATGCATATGAAAATAATATACGATAACCAGGAGTACAAGGCGATGGTGCGCGGTAAGTAGGCACTACATTGTTAGTCTACGCTGCTCAAGAGCCATTCTCATAACTTTAATGAACCGAAGAAACTTTGTTGAACAGACCAAGTGATTTGGAAGACTTAGAGGCATAGTAAAAAGTAATTATTGCAAAGTTGATACAAATTTGTTGATACAAATTTATATAACTGCGACTAAATTGCCTTTAATAAACGGCTTTCAGTTGTGGCAGGTATTTATATTGTAATGGGAATTTATTCTAAAACGCAAAACCATTCATTCCAATCTAATAAAATTGAGATATTGAAAAATATCAAAACCAAGTAAAGGCAGCCATCAAAGACTTCGGGAAGTTGTTTCGTAGAAAGTTTGTGCAATTAATTTCATATGACCTCACTCCATCTGTGTAGGTTTATCCAAATATATGTAGGTTTCAAGTTATTGATTCAAGCGCCTTTGCAGACAGTAGTAATTAATGATAATTAGTTAGTGCCTTTAATCAACCATCAGTACACTTTATTGCGCTGCTGCTGCGCCAATTAATTATTATTTGCTCTTGTGAATTTATGAGTAAAATTTAAAATTTAGTATCCTTCGGCAGATTAATTAACATATTGTGCTTTCTCGAGCGCGTGGATGAATTGTGTCGAGGAAAAAGCAGATTTTCCCTTGTTCCGCCAGAATATAAATTATTATTTATAAAAAGTTCAGTAAAAGAAAAATAAAATTAATCTGCGTTGCCGAAATTAATTGAAGTTAATTACGAGTTGAGAAGCGATGACGAAAAATGTGGAGAGAGGGAGATATAAAGGCCTCCATCAATCACGCTATCAAAGAATTATGCAGAAGTCGCAAAATGTCAAAATATTAATTGAAAAAAGTTCACATTTAATTTTTAAAAGTCTTAAAATATTACAAAAATTCTATTTATTGATTTTATAATGATTTTACACAGTCCATTACTTAATTATTACTGTTATTATTATTATAATTTTATTTAAAATTAGTTTTAAAATGTTTTTATATCTTGGGTAGATCATTTTCCTTATTTTTTATTACGTTAAAGAAATATGTTGCGACAACAAGGAATGAGTTGAAATCTAAAGATGAAATTTTCGGTGTATCTTTTCTGCAGAGCGGCTTATTTGCATGTTGTACCAAAGGGGTTAAATCATTTATGCAACGATCAACGTTTCTTTGCTGGGAAAATGAAAAGTAACGAGCAAAACGAGAAAAAGGAGCAGAAAATGGAATCAATCAAATTTTGGTTAATGCCTGGAAACAAATTGCATGGAACGCTCGTAAACACATACATAAATAATTCACAAGATTAATTGTGAATTCACCGTCACCGTCTTCGAGGACCAACTTACAGATGTGCTTGTATGAGAATATTCTACCTTGGCATGGTAGTTGTTGTTGTTGTCATTACATTTAAATTCGGAATTTTTAATAAGAATGTTATCTTCCAATTTTTCACTATATTGTTTTACCTTCTTATCCTTTTCTCTAATTTTCTGCTATTCCAGAGTTTACCACAATTTCTTAACCACAGAAAATGAAGAAGTCTGCTTGGAAAATGGATGAAATATAAATTAATTTAGCTTTAAAAGGCGAATGGTTGGTCTGAAATGGGTGGTTGGTGGAAACTTCGATTATTGGAATTTATAAAAATGTCAAAACACCTAAAGATCGTTATTTTAATGTAAAAGCGAGAGCATCTATGATAAACTATACGGTGCATATTTTCCATTAAGGATTTATCTTCTGCAAAGAAATTTCATTCCTTTCGTGAAATAAAGTTCATTCATTTCTGCATACTAAAGTTAAAACCATATTTTCCCCAACTCGTCTGAGGGAAATTTATTTTATAAAAAAAGACACATTTGTATCTAAAGGTTCTAACGGTTTGTAAAAACAAAGGAAAGAAAGAAATAAATTTTGCAGGTAGGAATCTCCTTTCGCTTATGGCGGTTTTCCATAATGTCGATATCGAGCACTGAAGTATTAATTGTTGATATTATCTGTGCTATATCCGAACGACATCTCATCCCATCATGAAAGTCTCAATTTGAACATGGTCCCGTTTTTATGACATTGCACGGTCACGAGAAACGAATTATTCTCCATGACAACAAGTAGTCAATATTCTTTTTAACACTATCAATATTATTATTATCATTGTCATGGCAATTTGAGAAAGGAAAAAGGACTTGAGTGGCAATGCTAACAAATAACTTCCTTTGTTAAATAAATCGTTGCGTCCGTTGTTATCACATGGGCATGACGTGTCTATGCTGGGCAATAAAATAATTCTAGTCACGTTTGATTGTTTTTGTTTAATACGAAACCGCAATGACGTTCGCACCATCTGTGTACAAGGTTAAAGATAAGCGTGTAAACAGAAGACACGTATTTTCGACTTCTTATGTGCGAGGTTTCGCGTTTATTGGTTCTTGGTCTTGTGAATATTGTCATTATCATTGACGCGTTTCCATTTTTCTTGAAAGGTTGTCATTTCATTAAAATTGATAGTGCGTAAGGCACTGATCAGGACGTGATCAATTCTAAATCATTTGTTTTAGCCATCAGCAAACGCTGTAATTGTTCCTCAGGAACATGATAATATAATCATAAACTGTGGTAATATACTTTAAAACACACAAATTTTAAGGATTTTTATTCCTTAAAATCCTTACTTTGATTTTTTAAGAGTTGAGAAAAACATTGCCGAACTGTGGACATTAATATGGAGATGAGAATTGCGGTAAATGTGGTTTTTAAAAGAATTGCGATAGCTCTTTTCAGTCATTCAAAACGGAAGGGCTCCAGAAAGGATTAGCTTTTATTCTCTCGAGTTGAAATTTTAAATTGTTTTATGTTTTTCTTTTCCTTCGTTTCTCATTAATCAAATATATAAAATAAAGTAAAATTATCCCCCTAAAATAGCAAATAACGCAATGAAAAACAATGTTTATAAAAATACACAAGAAATGACCCCTTATGGTATTAAGGTACCATTGAAATCTCTTTAAAACTCGTCTACAGTTTTCAGTCTTTTCTTTAAAAAAAACGGAACTTTTTTACCTAAAAAAAGTTTTTTGTCTCTTTGTCAACTTGTTTGATTTTCAAGATAGAAATGAAATTAAATGAAATTATCAACATTTTATCGCGTACAAAGCCTCAAATGCAATTTTACGTTGTTGCTCTTCGTTGCTCTGAAGGAGCAATTAAGGGAGGATTTGTTGGTTCCGTTCTATAGAAATCGCTTGTGTAAAGGTTAGTCTAAATTTATTGTCATTTACTGTAAGTATTTGTTGATATCACTTGTCGTTACACGAACCGTCATTGCCCTAAATGCAAGTATTTCTGCTCTGCTCTGAACATGTTTTCTTCATTTTTTCTTTAAATCGCTCTTAGTATTAAATACTTCAATTCAATTAAATGAAAAGTTTCTCAATTAAGGCATGACAAAGCTTCAGTAGTGCTCAATCGGTGAGTTTTTGTGGAATTAAGTAATCAATAGGCTTCAACAATCGGACTAATTTTAAGGCAGCAACCAAAGTTTCGAAAATGCTTTGGTTGATTCTAAAGTGAAGCATTATTAAAAGTGCATTATATAATTTCAGCCTTTCAGTCTATTTTGTGTCTAAATATTCCACCTCTTCACCATCAAGAGCTCTTATCACTCATCCAACCGACCAAAGCGACCGACGGAGTTTGGTTTGAAAAATTACTAACATTTTTGAATCGAAATATCTGGATCACAGAAGTGAGATAATCGTGTCGTGTATTAGAATAAATAACAAATCAATTTTTGCCATTACCATATTAATCCCTTTCGAAATTAACGGAAAAACAAAAATGGCAAACACTTCAGGAATTTTACTTTGTCGACGAGATGGAAAGTATAAGGCGAAGAAAGAACAATCCGCATTAATTGCATTTGTTTCAAAGCGTCGATAAGTAACGGAACAATTTTACGTTTTTCAATAAAAAATGTGCTGTTGGGTGATGAGCGTTTATGCCCAGAAAAGGTAGAATTTCAATAATAATATAATAATAATCTGCAAAATGATTGAAAAATCTGCAAAACACAAATAAAAATTTCATTAAAAAACTAGTAAGAACGCTAACTTCGGCCCGGATGAAGTTTATTGTTTTTTAGCAAAATAATTTAATATTCGTAAAATAATTTAATAATTTAGTATTTAATGCAATATCATTAATTTGTCGTCTATTTCTGTCTACAAATGTTGAAAATGAAATACGAATCCGTCAATACATAAATTTCGTCTCCAAGCCATTTCAAAACTATTTTCAACAACAAACAATGCGAAATGACTGAGAATATTCGTGTATTTCGTGTAAATACCTCCGCCTTTTTAATAATTGTGGTTCTGGGTAATTGTGAGTACGAGGGTAAAACTTTTTCATCCAATTTTGTCTAAAAATGATGAAATTGAACTGGGAGTTGTTCAGCAAACAGCATATGATAACAATGAAAACGTGTGCCAAATTTCATGTAAATACCTCTTTCGTTCCCCTGTAATAGTTATTTCAGCAGGCAGGCAGACAGATGTCTCTTCGTCCATTACATGGACGCCTGCCATGTTGGCTCAAGTCCATGGTGGTGCTACCCACAATCGGGGGTGCTATGAATGCCTTTTATATCGGCAAGAACCGACGACGGCAGCAACTTTGCCCTATTGCACCATTTGTGTACTTTGGAAGCCTGGATAGGGACAGGACATTCCTCGCAGGTCATGATCACGCGGCCCATCTAAAATGTCTGCCGGTATTTGGCTACCGGTTGCCGAGTTGAGGGAGTAGGACTCCCCCTCAAGCAACTCTACGTGGACGCGATAGTCTCTACCCGCGTAAGCTTTGAGTATTAACCACAGCCACCACGGAGCTCCCACTAGGGGGCCTACCCACGATGTGCTATATGGGTGGGATTTATATTAGCGGGATCCAAAGACCATAGGACAAGTCCGTGACCAAAAGTCCGTGACAAGTGGACTTTAACTGACCTGATGCAGTGACTATCATATTTTGTTGCCTCCTGTCTTAACAGGACTGGCACCCGAAGGCAGGCATACTCATGGACTTATGTTAAGAAATTTCTTTCAAAATTCAATGCAAACATCTCAAAACAGGTCGATAGGAATTTTAGTATAGTAGCCTCAAATGATTCGTAGGGATGTCTAGAATAAACCAAAATAGCTCTTATGTTGCTCAAATGGTATTTAATACTTTTATCGGGACTAATTATTTTCAATTTGTCATCACTTCATGGAGCAATTTGCTTACTATGTATTCTGTTCAACAAACGTGTTGAAATTGACAGATTATCCACCATGAGATCGAAGGTTATAACATTTGTTTACTAATTTTTAATTGTTATCATTAATAGTTGTGGTAACATCTAGTGGCTCTGATAGTTTTGTGAATAGATGTCGCTGTCATTACTGGAATGTTCGCGAAGATGCTACTACGAATTTATGACAATATATAAGATTTTCTGCATTCAGTATTCATATTAAACCGTTTTCTATAGAGAAATAGTACGTTAATGTAATGTAATTACAAGACACTACCATACTATATGACAAGTATCTACTGCTAAATTATACTTTCTATGAGATTTTACAGAAATTTATAATTTTGCAAAACTATATAAGAAGTACGGTAGAACTAAATTATCGGAAAAATCAAAATTTAAATTATATGAAACGAAAAATATTTCCTCATTATAATGTAATATCCAAGAATAAAAAAAGATCGAATTATCATTTTCGTTCCGTTTAAATTATATGGTTGATAAATCCAGTCCTAAACCAGTCATTAACCTAGCAAAATTCTTTGATTTGTTGTGCACAATTTTATTTGCAAAGAAAGATAGAAATGGTTTGGGTACTTCCTTTCCCTTATCGAATTATCGAAAAATATATGAAATTCACGTAATCGCCGGTTAATTCCAACGAGTTTTCACCACAAGCACAGAGCGAGAGAAGTGGTTAACAGAGACGCATTTATTGAATTTGCCGTCTGCTGAGTGGCCGAATTCGCCGTCTGTTAACTCCACACTGGTTTTCGGGAAACGTTTTCCGCGTGTGTGTGAAGTTGGCACCTCATCTTTGAAAAAGTTGAATTTTTTTCGGAGTTCTGAATGCACCCCAAATAGTTCTGGAGTTCTCTGCTAGTTTTGGGAATAGTTCCGGCGAAATAAGAAAAACACAAAATTCCAAAGTTTGGGGGTGCTAACTTCACAAAATAATAAAAGAAAAATGGCTATAACTTTTGAGTTTTTGAAAATATTTACTTAGTGTAGAACAATTTTCTCCAGAACTATTGGGGTGCTATCCGGAACTCTAAATTTTTTTTTAAAATTCGAAAAAAAAATTTTTTTTTTAATAAAAAATTTGAAAATTTTTTTTTGCTTTAGAGTTCTGGATAGCCCTACCGCAAATATCAATATCTCTATTACTGTCAAATATTACTTCAGCAAATTATATACAAAAAAACCAAATTTTTTTTAAAAAAAGGAAAAAATCTTATAATTTTCGAAAAACAACCTGTGGAGAATAGGTCCCCTAACAACATTTTCATGGCTTTGGGGGTGCTATTCAGAACTCCAATAAAAATTTTATATTTTTGAAAAAAATAATTTTTTTCCATGGGTCGACGGTAGGGTGTCAACTTAATACCTCCAAAGTTCAGAACTATTGGATTCTCGACCGGAACTGTAATAAAACTTATATATTGTCAAAGAAAAATAAACGTTTTTGACGTTTTTCCGAAAATGAAAAATAAAAATTGGCGATAACTTTTAAAATACCAGCAGTAGGGCAAAAAGTGACTAGGCAAAATTTTCATAACTTTGGGGGTGCTATTCAGAACTCTAATAAAAATTTTATAATTTTGAAAAAAATAAATTTTTTACCATGGGTCGACTGTAGGGTGTCAACATAATACCTCCAAAGTTCAGAACTATTGGATTCTCGACCGGAACTGTAATAAAACTTGTATATTGTCAAAGAAAAATAAACGTTTTTGAAGTTTTTCCGAAAATGAAAAATAAAAATTGGCGATAACTTCTAAAATACCAGCAGTAGGGCAAAAAGTGACTAGGCAAAATTTTCATAACTTTGGGGGTGCTATATAACTTTGGGGGTGCATAAAGTTATGAAAATTTTGCCTAGTCACTTTTTGCCCTACTGCTGGTATTTTAGAAGTTATCGCCAATTTTTATTTTTCATTTTCGGAAAAACTTCAAAAACGTTTATTTTTCTTTGACAATATATAAGTTTTATTACAGTTCCGGTCGAGAATCCAATAGTTCTGAACTTTGGAGGTATTAAGTTGACACCCTACAGTCGATCCATCGTAAAAAATTTATTTTTTTCAAAATTATAAAATTTTTATTAGAGTTCTGAATAGCACCCCCAAAGTTATGAAAATTTTGCCTAGTCACTTTTTGCCCTACTGCTGGTATTTTAAAAGTTATCGCCAATTTTTATTTTTCATTTTCGGAAAAACGTCAAAAACGTTTATTTTTCTTTGACAATATATAAGTTTTATTACAGTTCCGGTCGAGAATCCAATAGTTCTGAACTTTGGAGGTATTAAGTTGACACCCTACCGTCGACCCATGGAAAAAAATTATTTTTTTCAAAAATATAAAATTTTTATTGGAGTTCTGAATAGCACCCCCAAAGCCATGAAAATGTTGTTAGGGGACCTATTCTCCACAGGTTGTTTTTCGAAAATTATGAGAATTTTTTACTTTTTTTAAAAAAAATTTGGTTTTTTTTGTATATAATTTGCTGAAGTAATATTTGACAGTAATAGAGATATTGATATTTGCGGTAGGGCTATCCAGAACTCTAAAGCAAAAAAAAATTTTCAAATTTTTTATTAAAAAAAAAATTTTTTTTTCGAATTTTAAAAAAAAATTTAGAGTTCCGGATAGCACCCCAATAGTTCTGGAGAAAATTGTTCTACACTAAGTAAATATTTTCAAAAACTCAAAAGTTATAGCCATTTTTCTTTTATTATTTTGTGAAGTTAGCACCCCCAAACTTTGGAATTTTGTGTTTTTCTTATTTCGCCGGAACTATTCCCAAAACTAGCAGAGAACTCCAGAACTATTTGGGGTGCATTCAGAACTCCGAAAAAAATTCAACTTTTTCAAAGATGAGGTGCCAACTTCACACACACGTTTTCCGCCCATATTATTCTGACAAATACTTTTTTACGTAAGCGTGAACAAGAGCGGTGGTTTTTATACCAGAGAAGTAATATTTAATTCGATTTCTCATTTATTATAATGAAATAAATTCTAGCTATATTACTTTCCAGATTTATTTGCTAAATAGTATTTTATTTATTAAATTGTAACGATTCAATAATCTTAAAAAATATTTTCTTGTCACCCTGTCGTCAGAAGATTATCTCAGTACGTAATGCACCCATACGCTAGTTAGTGGTAGGAACCTCAGCATAGAATACTATCAGATTTGATGATTGATCGTTCCATATACTTATACGTCATAATCCCATTGAAACTATGATGGTTTGATGGCTCAGATAACGCACTCACCCACTTTCTATGCACAGTTCAGAGGTCCAAACCTCCACAGTTTTCATTGTCGAAATTAAATATAAATAATAATATGACAATGACAAATTGCACTGGTCGATAATAACGACAAAATACAAGTCATATATTAAATTCTATTATTGTTGTTTCAACAACTACCGACCACCTTTCCATTTTGAAGAGCAAATTATCCAGAGTTTGATTTTCCTCCCTGTTATGTGAAATACATTTGCGCACGACAGAGAAATGTACTTTAATAGAATTTACTTGTATATATGGCACCATAGTAAATTCATAATCAAAAACTTTTCTTTCGTTTCAGCATCGTGTACTCGCATGTACATCGTGTACGACCATTTGCCGCAAAGGCAGAATGAGAGCTGTGGTTAAAAGATACGCATTTATTGAATTCGCCGTCTGATGGGTGGTTGAATTCGCCATCTGCCGGCTTCAATCTTCGACTCATGTTAAGAGATTTCTTTCACAATTCAATGCAAATATCTCAAAACTGGTCGATTGGAATTTGACGAGTGTAGCCTCAAATTATTTGTATCAATATCCAAGAATAAAAAGAAAAACCAATTTTCATTTTCGTTTCGTTTAAATTATACGGTTGATAATTCCAATCTTAAACCAGTCGTCAATCTAGCAAAATCCCTTGATTTGTTGTGCACAATTTTATTTGAAAAGAAAGATAGAAATGGTTTGGGTACTTCCTTTCTTTTATCGAATTATCGAAAAATAAACGAAATTCACCTAATCGCGGGTTAATTCCAACGACTTTTCACTACAAACACAGAGCGAGAGAGGTGGTTAAAAGCACATCTATTGAATTTGCCGTCTGCTGAGTGGCCAAATTCGCCGTCTGCCAACTTCACACCGGTAAATTTATTACATATAAAACAGTTCAAAATACTTCCAGCTAACATGCAAAGAGGTCCTCAACAGTACTAGTGTGAAGTTAGCACACTTTTTCATAGAACACTTTTTGGGGGGAAACTATCTAAGACACAATTTGGGGAGTAAATGGGTTGCCACATTTGGGAGAAATATTATTTTTAAAGTCGAAATGGTATAATCTTGGACACAAACCCAGTATAGATTTCTATTGACACCTTTGCATACATATGTTCTCTTAGATCGTATAGCTGCGTATATTATTGCGAATACATGAAAACATTATCATCCAGCAAACATTCGTTCTACAAAAAGTTGTTAAGAGATGTTTAACTAAAATATTCCTTTGAACATAGACGAAGGACCCACTTAGCACCCTGTATTAGTCCATATGACTGGCTGCTAACGATTTACTAGATATAATTTTTGGAAATTTGGAGAAATTATCATCCAGCACATTTTCGTTTTGTAAAAAATTGTCCAGATATATTTCGATGAGATATATTTTATAGTACAGAGGAAGATCCCGTCTAACACCCTGTATTCATTCTTATGACTGACTACTAACGATTTACTAGATATGATTTTTTGAATTTTGGCATGAATTTTGGAGAAAATATGATCCAGCACACATTCGTTTTGCAAAAAAATGGCCAGAATTATTTAACTCAAATATACCCTCGATCATAGACGAAGGTCCCACTTAGCACCCTGTATTAGTCCATATGACTGGCTGCTAACGATTTACTAGATATAATTTTTGGAAATTTGGTGAAATTATCATCCAGCACATTTTCGTTTTGTAAAAAATTGTCCAGATATATTTCGATGAAATATATTTTATAGTACAGAAGAAGGTCCCATCTAACACCCTGTATTCATTCTTATGACTGACTACTAACGATTTACTAGATATTACCTACCTCGCTACCTACTAGATATTACCTACCTCGCGATCTACTAGATATTACCTAATCGCTACCTCGATTATATCATTGTCACTATAGGTTTTCTCCTCCACGATTTCATATTCAACGTGCATATTTAAACACAGCTTGCTTAGAGAGTATTTTATATCCTCTATTGTATCATCCACCTCATGAAGTAAGAGCTGGCAGAACATTCGACACCAATATCTTATATTTTGATAGTTGTCTTCGTCGTACAAGTACGAAATTATTTCTTTGATTTCACCAGCTATCTTTTTATTTCCGAAGTATTTATCCACTTCTCGCGTCATGTTATGCTGGTAGTGCGCAACGCATAATTTCAGAACTACTTTGTTCTCCACCAGCTTATATCCTTCTTGAATTATTTCAAAAGTGAAGTTTATGTAGTCTAGTAGACTCATTTGATTTAGACTTAAGCATGCTGCATTTAGTAGAGCTAAACTAAAGTCTGTGACTATTGTGGTAAATATCGGCCACATTTTTAGATATTTGCATTTACTATAAAAGGTGTTTAGCCAATAACCGATAGAGGACTGATCGTGTAATGACGAAATCCTCTCAGCTATTGCAAATGTGCGATTATTAGGGGCATTAATGACCATGGCATAATAATATATTATTTTGTCCGCCTCATTCAAAGCTCTGACAATATTCCCCGTAGCATCGAGGTGACATAAAATATCCATGTTTCCCATTTTTTTTATCGTGGTTATTTGTTTTTCACTGAAGAGATGGATATCTAAGTTCCGGGCAGCTTGTTGTACAAATATATCCCCAGTTTGTTTTTCATCTGCCATCATTTTTAAGATATCTTGGAAGTCGTTTTCGTCGTAATCTGCTTCATTCAAAGCTTCACTGCGAATTTTCCTTGCAGTGGCATCAGAAATTATATTCTGTAAATTATTTTCCACAGTCAGCATTGAAATATCTGCACTTTTTATGCACTCTTCTCTGTATTCTTGGGGATATATGGTCATTAATTTTTCTTTTAATAACTTACGATTCTTCCCCCTCACCTGACTAGTCAGGTATGAATCGTGATGTTTCTCACCTCTTATCTTAATAAGTAAATGTATTGCGTTTTTCTCCAAATTCCATTTCGGTATAAACACGTGAAAGCGTAAAGTGCAATTTTGATCCCTACATACAAATCTTAGGCTATATAAGTATTTTTGTTGTTTTTGTTGTCCTTTTGCAGCTACAATGCAATTATGTATGCTTTCAATTTTAGGCCTTACAAAGTGAAGATAATTTTCTGAAAGGGCCCATGACTCTTTGTCGATTATTTTGAAATAGTCTTCGTGACTCAATGATATATCAAACCGTTCAAAGTTTTTATTTTTCTTAACTGTTTTTATATGGGTGACGGTCGGATGTATCAGCTTCTCAGAGTTTCTATCTGAAGCTATAGAATTGTCATAATTTTCTTTTTTATTCAAAATTGAAGGCAACAAAGGATTTAGCGGAGTACGAAAGTCTTCGGATGAGTTTGTATTGTTGCAAGGATTAATTTTTAATTTAGTCACGCTATTGCTTAATTCATTATTTTCATTTTCTTCTCTATTAATAAATAAATCTGCATTTGATGGATATTCCATTTCGTCTTCATCCAAGGGTTCATATTTCCGCAAAGTGGGGTTTGCATGGCCTTGTAATGCTAAACGGAAACTTTTAGATAATAAAATATGTCACTTTTATACAGCCAATTTGAGCAAACCTTGCTGGGAAGCGTCTTCATTTTCTAAATTTTCAATATAGGCCTTAATAGCAATCATATGCTGCTTTAAGAAACTTCTTATGAACTTTACGTCCTTGCTATTTGATGCTGTTAAATATTCGTTTTCACAGAGAATCTTCTGAACATCTACCTTGTTCACAATTTTCTCTGTGAATGGTAAGTTTAACCTCCTCATTGCAATGAATAACATTCGCGAAAATGAGGATGGTGTCAAACTTTGTTTAAATCTTAATTTCGCCTAAATTATATTAAATTTATACATAAGTAACAAATTTCTGCAGTGTACGAGGGTAGTCCCAGAAGTACCCGACCACTATTTATATATCTATTTTTAGTACTCATACACTATTTACTCAAGGGTTCGCAAATGCACACTCGTGGGTACCAATTTCATTTCCATTTTGCTCTTGCTGATATATATATATATATATATATATATATATATATATATATATATATATATATATATATATATATATATATATATATATATATATATATATATATATATATATATATATATATATATATATATATATATATATATATATATATATATATATATATATATATATATATATATATATATATATATATATATATATATATATATATATATATATATATATATATATATATATATATATATATATATATATATATATATATATATATATATATATATATATATATATATATATATATATATATATATATATATATATATATATATATATATATATATATATATATATATATATATATATATATATATATATATATATATATATATATATATATATATATATATATATATATATATATATATATATATATATATATATATATATATATATATATATATATATATATATATATATTATATATATATATATATATATATATATATATATATATATATATATATATATATATATATATATATATATATATATATATATATATATATATATATATATATATATATATATATATATATATATATATATATATATATATATATATATATATATATATATATATATATATATATATATATATATATATATATATATATATATATATATATATATATATATATATATATATATATATATATATATATATATATATATATATATATATATATATATATATATATATATATATATATATATATATATATATATATATATATATATATATATATATATATATATATATATATATATATATATATATATATATATATATATATATATATATATATATATATATATATATATATATATATATATATATATATATATATATATATATATATATATATATATATATATATATATATATATATATATATATATATATATATATATATATATATATATATATATATATATATATATATATATATATATATATATATATATATATATATATATATATATATATATATATATATATATATATATATATATATATATATATATATATATATATATATATATATATATATATATATATATATATATATATATATATATATATATATATATATATATATATATATATATATATATATATATATATATATATATATATATATATATATATATATATATATATATATATATATATATATATATATATATATATATATATATATATATATATATATATATATATATATATATATATATATATATATATATATATATATATATATATATATATATATATATATATATATATATATATATATATATATATATATATATATATATATATATATATATATATATATATATATATATATATATATATATATTTATTTATTTATTTATTTATTTATTTATTTATTTATTTATTTATTCATTCAAAAGACTTAAACTAAGTACAAAACTTTATAGCTTAATGCAGGAAATAACAAACAATATATATTGGAACAACAAAAATAAAGATTAAAGAGTTGATAAAAAATGTACAATATTACGTTTTAGAAAGAAAATAGAGAATGAAAAATCTATAGCAGGATACACAAAATTAAAATCCATGCAGGCATTCCGAAGAGGCTCACGTTGCAGATAAGATGTCCTCCAAAGACTCAAGCGAAGAGGCTCAAATTGCCTCAACATACGCTGTGGAACGTTAATGTTAATGTTGCTTAATAGATAGGAGGAACTCGTGACACCGGTTAAAGTTCTAAAGATGAAAATCGCATTCAACATTATTCGCCGATTAACAAGTGATGGCAGATTAATCAATTTCAAGCGAGATTCATAAGATGGCAAACTAACGGAATCATCCCACTGAAGATTTCTCGGGCAAAAAAGCAAAAATTGCTTCTGTACGGATTCGATCTGTGAGATGTAGCAGCTATAGTGGGGACTACAAACAGGCGAAGCATACTCCAGAACCGGTCTCACCAACGAGGTGTACAATAATTTCGTTACGTAAAGGTCATCAAATTCCTTTGCCCAACGCTTTATAAAACCCAACAAACTATTAGCTTTACTAACTATGCCGCTAATATGAATGTGAAAGCGCAGTTTCCGATCCAAGATCACGCCGAGGTCATTAATAGAATCAGTTATTTCCAATCTCCAAGACCCAATAGAATAATTCCGGATCACAGGATCCGCAATACGAGCAAAAGTGATCTGTTTGCACTTTTTCAAATTAAGGTTCACACAATTCACGCCGCACCATGCAATCAAGGAATCCAAGTCCGATTGAAGTAACAAAGCATCACTTTCATTTTTGAAGGATAGGAAAAGCTTCACATCATCAGCAAACATAAGCACATTACCATTCCTAATAACTGACGGGAGATCATTTATGAACACAAGGAATAGTAACGGTCCCAAGTGACTCCCTTGTGGAACTCCCGATGGCACATCAAACTCTCCAGATACTGAGTTATTAAAAACAACCGTTTGGGTGCGGTCACTGAGATACGATTGGATCCAACTTAAGAGCGGTTCAGTAAATCCAAATAACTTTAGTTTGATACAAAGAAGCCTGTGATTAACTGTATCAAATGCTTTACAGAGGTCTGTATAAATTACATCGGTCTGCATCGAAAATCTAAAATTATTTATTGTCCGAGACACCAATTCCAATAAATTTGTCGTAGTTGAATTCCCTACTCGAAATCCATGCTGAAATGGCGAAATTGAAGAATACACGGAGCGAGATATTTGGTCCGTAATCACCTTCTCAAAGAGTTTCGGAAGTGCACTGAGTTTAGCAATACCCCGATAATTATTTAAAAGATGCCTGTTTCCTGATTTGTGCAGAGGTAGAACAAATGAAGACTTCCAAGCCCGAGGAAAATATCCGGTACAAAGAGAAGCATTAAAAATAGCAGTAACTGGAATAACCAACTCATCAGCACAATTTTTAAGTATACATGCTGGAATATTGTCAGGACCAGGATTATAGGTGCATTTTAAATCCATTAAAGCACGTAGAACAATCGATTCATCAATAACTGGCTGGACCATTTCACATGGAGAGACGTTGTAAGGGTAAGAATCCAAGCAATAGCTCGAAGAAGAATATGTAGATTTGAAATAATCGGCAAAGAGATTACAAATAGTTTCAATATTGTCCGTCTCAATATTTCCAAACTTCATAAACGTGGGATACACCGAAGTCTTCCTCTTAGTATTAATAAAATTCCAGAAAACTTTAGGATCATGACGAATATTTAATTTAACTTTCAGGATGTAATCATTATATGCCTGTTTACAGCAGCGATGATATCTGCTCCTAACAGACAAATAGTTTAATAGGTTTAAAGTTGAACGCAGTCTGCAATACAATCTAAAGCATTTCGTTTTATAATTCCTTAGTATACGCAGTTCATTGGAAAACCAATAAGGACACGCAGCCGTTCGTACCTTACGTAAAGGCACCGAAGTTTTAAATGCCGTAAATAAAATGTTATTGAAAGAACTAAGTGCTGAATCCAAACATATGATTGATGGATTATTCTGAGGCAACAACGATCTCCAATTAATGGAACAAATCTTATTCTTTAAACTAATATAATTAGTTAGTTTAAAACAAAAGACCTTATGCGAACGAGAATTAGTTCCATGCCACGGCAATAAGCAAGATTGCAGTATACCAATATCTAAGGTTGGGTGATGCTTATCCTCAGGTGATACAAGAGGCGCACAACGAGATAAATTAAATATGTCTTTATCATCAATGAAGACCAGATCCAACAGGCGATTATTATCATCACAATTATAAATATAATAAAATTATCAGGCGATTATTATCATATATATATATATATATATATATATATATATATATATATATATATATATATATATATATATATATATATATATATATATATATATATATATATATATATATATATATATATATATATATATATATATATATATATATATATATATATATATATATATATAATATATATATATATATATATATATATATATATATATATATATATATATATATATATATATATATATATATATATATATATATATATATATATATATATATATATATATATATATATATATATATATATATATATATATATATATATATATATATATATATATATATATATATATATATATATATATATATATATATATATATATATATATATATATATATATATATATATTATATATATATATATATATATATATATATATATATATATATATATATATAATATATATATATATATATATATATATATATATATATATATTATATATATATATATATATATATATATATATATATATATATATATATATATATATATATATATATATATATATATATATATATATATATATATATATATATATATATATATATATATATATATATATATATATATATATATATATATATATATATATATATATATATATATATATATATATATATATATATATATATATATATATATATATATATATATATATATATATATATATATATATATATATATATATATATATATATATATATATATATATATATATATATATATATATATATATATATATATATATATATATATATATATATATATATATATATATATATATATATATATATATATATATATATATATATATATATATATATATATATATATATATATATATATATATATATATATATATATATATATATATATATATATATATATATATATATATATATATATATATATATATATATATATATATATATATATATATATATATATATATATATATATATATATATATATATATATATATATATATATATATATATATATATATATATATATATATATATATATATATATATATATATATATATATATATATATATATATATATATATATATATATATATATATATATATATATATATATATATATATATATATATATATATATATATATATATATATATATATATATATATATATATATATATATATATATATATATATATATATATATATATATATATATATATATATATATATATATATATATATATATATATATATATATATATATATATATATATATATATATATATATATATATAATATAACTAATATATAACTAATAATATATAACTAATATATAACTAATGTAAAATTTATATAATACATGACTGTTCATACCAATTTCAAATCCCCAATTTTCAGCCCGGGAGCTTTGGAACTGGCGGCTTCTTTAGATATGCTTCGAGTATTTCTTGAATTCTAAACGAGATTTCAAACTATAAACTCTGCTATCAAATTTGCAAATTGGCTTACCATTTTCAAATTTTTTTTCGATTATTGCCTGAGATTTAAATGTTAAATTTATATAAAAGAAAAATACAGAAATCGCAGTGCATTACTTACAATACAAATGTCGAATGTTCTTAGAAGTAACGAACATTCGTAGTAGGCGGTTTTACATTTTGAAAGGAAAAAAGCTTCTTGAATGAGAAACTTAAAGTACCATGCACAATATAAAAACCGTGCAATAAGTGGGAGGGGGCGGAAATTTACAACATATAAAATAATCAATTAAAATTTTATATCTAGTTTTCTATAAAATTTGAGTTTAATTGACCACCGAAAGAATTATAAAAAAATGGTAAAATATTAGGAATATAAATGTGTGAAAATTTCTTTGAAATTTATTTTGCAGGTTTATGCTAATACGTGTTTATTTTTAGAACAAACATATTTATATCCACGGACTATGAAATATTATATATCGTTTATAAAAATCATTTATAAAAATGTTTTTCATTCGATTCCAATTAGGTGCGATGGAAATAAAGGTTCCCTCGTAAGCTCTTTCTTAATTCCCCTTGCTTTTGGTAATTTTTTTAACTCAAGCTACATTGAAAAGCCGCCATGAGATAATTTCACTTAAATTTCTCCATATACTCTTGGTCTTTACTTTTACGCTATAGGGTTTTAAAACATGCAAGTCCATTTTTATTCCAAACAAAAATATTTGCCTAGTAAAGTACGTATAAAACAATGTAACGTGTGCAAAATATTCGCATGTGGATACAAGAGCTTTTCACCTATATGTTGAGTGTTGGATCATTTAAAACGTTCGGATCAAGACTAACTATATTAATCCAATCCAAGAACATCTGAGGAAATAAAAAATTTTAGAAATTTTAAAATCGCTCTTGGTATATGCAATAAAATATTCGGTTTATCCATATGATAGAACATATATGCCCAAGCGTCAGCCATTTTTCAAGAGAACTATCTATTTCATGCGTAGGCTCCATCTCTTGTGTAAGCTAGGAAACAGTGAATGAGAACGTCTATATGAAAAAGTTAGCGAAGACATAAACCAATAGTTGAATCAAGGGCCTTCATCGATGGGTTGGTAACTCTATTTTTAATAGTCTCCAAAAAAGTGTTCTCAAAAAATGTGCTAACTTCACATCGGTCTCAACAGTCATGTTCTTGCTTGCAGGTTGGCTGAAAACATGAATCAGTAGTCTCATTCTGAGACTAGAGGAAAATATTTTTTAAGATGAAAATTTTATTAACACAATTGAATATTGAAATTCTAAATTACCGTTCTAATATATCTTATAAACAGTGCTATAATATCTCTTATACACTTTTATATTTTTGCTTCGTTTTCTTAGTCTTTATTCGACTAAAGATATCTAGCAGTTACTAAACTGTTGGATAAGTCGAGTTGAAAAACACGGACGTAAGGATTCAATGCTTTTTAATGTAAATACATCCAATGGTAGAGATGGCTATACTATAATCAATCACGCTTTAGTAACTTTATGTGACGCATCGACTTGACTCAATTTCCTTAATAGGTTTACAGAAGCATTACCTAAGGTCCTAAAGTAATATGTAACTTATGGCTCACGGCATAAGTGAGCAACTAACGGGAGCAACTAAAGTAAAAGTTATATGTCATATACTATGATTTGACATAAAAGGGTAATCCCACAGTTTATAATACTGTGTTTTCACTTTCATTCCCTTTTTCAGCACTCCTTCTTCTCTTGGCTGTGGATCAAACTGTGTTTTTCGTCTTTTCTCTTTCTTATCATTTCTCTTATTGACCTATTATTTGGTTGAGTCATTAATAAAACTTGTAATATCCGGCTTTTTTGTTTTCTTAATGTTTCTGCGAGTTTTACCAACATTAATTGCCAATGAGCATACAAATGATATTAATGATATTAAATGATATTAATGATATTACTCTTCATAAAGTTTTATCGCAAGCATTTTTCTCCACAAATTATTGGGTATTGCGGTTATTTTATGATGTCATTAATTGTGGTAAATTTGCCATTGGTCTCAGTTGGTTTTGATTATAGTTTATATAATCGATTATGATATTTGGGGCTTGAATTTTTGCTGTCTTTTTAATGTATATATGACAGAATGTTGGCAAATATCGAATATTGGGCTATTATCAGATCAATACAGCGGGTACTCTGGTGAGAGATGCCAATGAAAATAGTTCCACGACGTCATCGTCATCATCAACAAAGTAATTTCAATGAAAATAATAATTTCTTTGAGCTTTCATAGGAACCTTATTAAACTACAAAATATTTTTATGACTCCTAGGTTTTCGTGTGTTTCATATGAGTGAATTTTATTGAGGGTAATATTTCAGGATATTATAAAGGATATTTTTTAAGTTCTCATAATAAATCATAATATTTGATATTTATGTTTGAAAATTCACTTTGACCTTGAACTATCAATACTTGAAAACTTTAATTCTTGAATTATCAATAATCAAAGTCGTAAAGAGGATTCGACGGTTCTTCCAAACTTTTTGTTTTAGGGAGGTGTAGAATGTCAGAAAGGGGGAGAGATAGAGAAGGAGAGTTGTGGACAAGGAAAGTAAAGGCCATAAAACAGAAATTAAAAATAATTTGTGCGACAGCGTGGTTTTGTGGTTGTGGTCCATAAAATGTACACTACATTCAGAAAACTGAGGTGGAACGGAAGAATTAAATTCAGGTTTCAATTTGTTATCAAAGCCACAAAAGAAATAGAAGTTTATAAACAAATTATACAGATACGCCATATAAGTTTTACATATAAGTTTTCAGTGAAAATCTCTCTCTGTCAGTGTATGTGAAAGTTGGTTCCTCGGGGTCCCAGGCGTTGCTGATTTTTAGGAGGTTTTTGTTGGGAGGCGACAAGGAGAGGCATCGGGAAACATACTTTTTTGGCACTAAATGTTTCAGTGTTAATCAAACACGGCAAAAATTAACGTTATGTGCATGTGTAGTCCCTAGACCCATCGGGTGTAGAGTATAAAAAGGCTCAAACAATAAAGCCCTAAATAAATTCCTTGCATAAAAGTTAAATTGAAAAAATAAGTGAATTATTACTGCTTCCTGCACGAAGAGGCAAGGGTAAAAAGGTGAAGCATAACTCACTTGCGCACCATTTTGTTTACTGGAATTAAGCGACTGCGGGCTGATAAATGGAAATATTAATGAATTATCTTACATTTTTTAAAAAAAGTTGGAATGTTGTGGAATACGACATTGTTTGTGTAACTATTTGTCAAGAAGGCAACGTGTTGGTTCTGAAAGAATTTTTTTCTTTTTTCTTTCTTCTTGTGTTTCCTTTTTTTCGTACTCCCACGGCCTTCCATAAAAATAGTTTAACAATTCCTTAAAATTTGTTGGGTTTCCTTGCAAAATACAGTCAACGTCGAAGTCGATGCAATGAAGCTACGAGCCACCTAGAAGTTGTTCGACATACACTCGAATCAGGAGCTACTTTATATGACATATATTTTCCTCCTTCATTTTTTTTTTGGTAATTTTTTCTTATGAGGCGAGATTCGGCGAAAGCAACACGAAAAACAACACAAACTTGCAACGATAATAAAACCGAGAAAAGAAACGGAAATACAAATAAATAAAAAAAATACAAAGTACACCCTACACCATACGCTCGTAATACAAATTTATAGTGCGATCCATGACTTAGTGATCCATTTCCGCATTCTTCGTTAGTTAAGATCTTCATTAACTTATCTTCAACACAACTCTTCTCAAAAAAACCAACATATTGTAAAGTGTAATCGTATCTATTACACTTTACAGGCTGGGCTGGGCTATTTTCGCCCATTTTCAACACCTACCAATTTATAATAACAGAGAATATCCGTGCCAAATTTCGTGGTAATAGCTCCATTCCTTGTCCAGGGAGTTCACACCCATTTTCTGCAAGAAAGTTCAATATTCTCGGGAGAGTTATTTACGTTTACAAAGATTGAAATTCAACTACGCATGTAGATATATTCATATCAGGTATCATTAGTGGGCGTGGTTCTTATACGACTCCACGCATTTTCAATACCAAACAGTTTATAATAATAGAGAATACTTATCCCGAATTTCATGTGTTTCTGTTTTCCTTCGCTGTAATCGTGAATTCAGCAGACGGACAGACGGATAGACTGACGGATACACGGGCTGATGAATGAACATGGCTAAATTGGCACAGGGGCGATGGTGAGTCGTAATATATACATTTCCATATATATTGCGCCTCCTTTAATGCGTTGCAAGTGGAGCCACAACTTCAATATACTTTTCACCTTTTGGGTGTAGGGTATTATTAAATTTTGTACAGAAGTTGCTTTTGGACCGTGCCGATATTTTATTTCAGTAAAGACGGCGTGGTAAAAACAAGACAGGGAAAATCACAGAGTATGATAAGCAAAACAAACTACAGCACAATAACGCATTCAGAAACAACAACAACAAAAATAATAAACAATCTCAATTTCCCTTCTGATGAAAAAAATATTCACGAATCTTTTGACAATCTATTCGTCAAATCGGCGACAATAAAAATAAATAAATAAATAACTTCGCTTCCTTTAAAGTGAGTTTTCGTCGAAGTCAGTCCAAATCAAAGGAACTAACTCCGGGAGATCACACAGAACTACCCATCTACCGTCCCATTCGAATAGTCTTTTCCTTCAAAAAAAATATACTTGGTGTGATAAAATATTGTGTGAAGGAACTCAATAACGGATTGGCGTCCGAGTATGTGGTGATGGTAATGGTGGTGATGACATTGGCACGTGTTTTTCCTGCGTGTTTCTTTGGTGTTATTATTGTTAGTTTTGTCCGGAATTTATTTGTTTTCTCTGCGGGACGTTCCTCTGCCACAATTCTTCATTATTTTATCAATAATCCGTTAACTCTGGACGTTAAGGGGGTGTAAACTATTAGAGAATGACTTTATTTCGTCGGAGTTACACGAATAGCATAAAAACTGTTGCGGCTTTTTTATCGTATCTGTAATTTTCTGATTCTTTAACAAATTAATCACGATCTATCAAGATGAACCATGCTGAAGTTCCTTGTGATAATAGTTTGGTGCTTAGTGTTAAAGACACCCCCGCATACGGATATTTTTCGCTTTTTATTGTTTTGGGTTTATTTAATCAAACTGCATTTTGATGTTTATTGAGCGCGTCGGCTGAGTTTGATGATGACAGATTGATTAATGATTTCTCTTTATCTCATGTTTGTCTTGGAGGTGAGCCATTTCCGGTAAATTTCAACATGCCATTTTATTGATATTAGTTTCTAGATTGAGTGATTCCTGCGCCAATTCCTCTCTTTATTTATTGTGTCCCAGCATGCTTTTCTGTTGACGTCGCAACTTATGAACTCTTAGTTAGTTCTTACATCTTTTCTAGTGTTTTTAAAGGTAGCGTTCCTTTTTTTAATGCCTTTAAAATGTAATTTCACATTTAATTTCGAAATAATCGCTTTTTGAATGGTTTTGTTCTGCATTTGGTAGAATTCTTTCCGAAAACACATACCGTTGTTAATTTATTAATTAATTTATTGTTATGAGGGATTGTCGTTCGTCTTAATACCTGCAGAAATCCATCGTTTTTATAACTTAAATTTGCAAAATATTGAAAATCCGTTAATGTAAAACTTTTTCATTATTTCCTAGTGATCGTATTTATGCCATTAAGATGGATTGGAACTTTTCCAACACAAAATTTCCACACTCAGGTTTATTAGTTTGTTTTCTCGTTCGCGTTTTTGTGCTCGAAGCTTTAATTTTTTGTTACTTAAAACTTGTGATAGAAGTAGCTACATTTTCTACTTCTCATTCTCCCTTCACAACATGCTAGTTTGCGGCATTTGTTGATGGGTGCTTCGTATGGTGCTTTCACGATGCCGAGGATTTATGATAAAAGGCGATAATGACTGAAAAGGTATAATGGCGGAAAACACATACTCGGTTTACAAGACGCAATTGAACGCAAAAGAAAATATTAAATAATTTACAGTCAGCTTGAAAGCAAAAAGTAGTATGATTGGAAATAAGGCAACCTCCTGTAATAGCATCTTAGCGAAAGGCGCCAACAATTCGTCGTGATGAGCTGATTAATGTAATACCACTTAGTCCGCGACTTTTTAAGCTAAAGATGGAATTTTTTGAGGCAGATGAATGAAAGCAATAAATTTTGATTAATATAATTTACAGTAATTGCAACAAAGGATTCAGCTGATTTCCCTCCCATTCCCAGAGCCTCTCCCTGCACTCATGATTTTTCTCAATTTAAAAACTATAGTATTTTCCTTCACCACCCCAAAGACCAGTCAGCAGGTGAATGGTTTAAATGATGTTTTCTATCATTAATAATTTGAGCTAGTAAGGTTTGTCATCACCGCAAACACGACTTTGTTGTTATTATAAACCGCAAGCGATTGTGGCTGAATAATTAAAATTTATTGATGCTGAAGGAAACGATTTAACTTATCGCTAAAAGTATCCCAGCTTCCTTTTATTTACCCTGCTGGTAAAGAAACAATAAAACTGAATGCCAGTTCTAAATTATTTCGCTCTCCTAAAAGTGAAATATATATTTTTGCAATCTATTCTAATTGCGTTGCGGTTGAATTGTATTGATTGGGTCCGTTCAATCATATGAGAAACTGAAAGTCACACATGAATTCTCGTACATGTGTGCGAATACTCGTACATAACACATAAATTTTGTTCTGACAAACTAGCTCGAAACGGATGAATTGGATGTAGACAGACCTGAACCGGACCTGAATTGCATCTAGACAGACCTAAACGGTCTACGTACTTTTTAGCACGGACTCTGGTGCATTGCAATGTGTGTTAACCCTTCGCTGATTTTTGTGCTAACCGATAAAGTGAATGGTTGACTGGTCTTCTACTTCATTAAAACTCAAAAAACTTCATAAAAAATAAAAAACGATATCGTAAAGAAGAATCAGCTACAAAGCGTCTACGATGCGAAATATGAAAAAACGTAGTGGCGAAATCACTAAACCGAAGTGCGAACTTATTTTATTGCTGGCGAAGCAGAAAAAGAGAGAGAGAGAACTATTTTTGCATAGGCCTTAAAATATTTTGTTTTTGAAAAGGTTTTTCTCGAAGAAGAAAAAGTAGGTTTGGATAAACTACTCGAGAATAGAACAAAAATACTCTTTTGTAATTCTCATGAGTATTTTGTTATTCTTCGTGAGTATTTGTGACGACGTTTTAGTCTGTCATAAAATTAATGATTTTATCTTTGCGAGCTCTGTCGTAATGAAAGTCAGAGATTGAGAAAATGAAAGTGACAGACGTAGTAAAAATTAGAAAATAGAAAAAACGAGTAAAAATTAGACAACAATTAAAAGGATTTAATGGCTTCTGTGTTAAAGCTAACTTTGATATTGTTATTAATTTCATCATTGTTGTAGCGTTATTAAGCAGGAGAGCCATTACATCGTACACATAAACGAACATGTGAAGAATTAGTCGTTTAATTCAATTGTAACACTAAAAGACTGGTAAAAAATATTTACTTAAATATTACCTATTTTATTAAATGAAGAAAAGTAATTAAAATAATCAGGCAATTTTATGAAAACTAGCTAGATTCAAGAAAATAGATAGATAGCTAGATTTAAGAAAATTGTCTAGATTCGCTTATGTTAGATACATTCAATTAGTCGTCGCAACCATGACTGCCTTTTTGCTGATGTCACAGCAGGGAAAGCCGATCACTTGGAAACCGAGTCTCAAAACGTCAAAAAACTTTTAGTTATGGGCTAGCTTCTTCTTGTGGTGATAAGAAGTAATTGCAACAGTTTATGCAATTGGTTTTACGCTATACGTCAACAGTTATGAAGAGGCCAGCAACAAACTACATCAAAGGTATTATCATCCTGCCCTTGCATGCTATCAATAGATTAATAGTTATCAATAGACAAATTTTAGAAAAGTCAATTTTTAAAAGAAAACAAACCATCTGAATAAAACCACAGAATATCTGAAAAACTGGGGTGGAAAGGGAACACGATGTAGAATATGTAAAAAGTACCTAAAAGGAAGAAGCATGTTTTGTTACGGAGAAAAATATTGACATGAATGTGAATGTGGAAGACAATAAAATAACACAAAGGAGAGAGAGGGAGACAAAGGCAACTGTAAGGACGATAATATAACAAGATACGTAATGGAAGGCAACAACAGAATACGTTCATTTATAAATGCCATAAAAAGTGAATGGCTTGTGGGGAGGGGAACATTACCGATTACTTGACAGGCTCGATTAAGTCAGAACAGAATTCGATTATGGTTTTGCTCCTTCTGTCACTTCTTTAGCTGGTAACCTGCTAGGGTAAACTGCTGGAAGCGGCCTGGTAAGTGCGACTTGTTCTGAGTCGGTTTAAAAAGCAACTAATTTGGAAATTTGTTTCATTTAAACTACCGGAAACTGTAAAGAGATCTAAAGGAAACACTCCACGAACGTCGAAATAAATGCATTACCAATATTGTTAAGGATGTTTGCATCAAAGAATTTATCGACAACACAAAACATCACCCTTAACAAAATTTTAGCCGAAATTACACCTACATGACCGTGGTTTGCGAAGGTACACAAAAAGTGCCAAATACAGGACATTTGGCCGCATGTCATGAACACTTGGTCCCGTCGGACTAAAGGGAAAACAAATAAGGCAAGCTTTTAATGAAATAGTAAATACAGACAGTCAGACAGACAGGCACACCTACCGAGAATGTAAGGTAAACGAAGTTGTTATCGTGTAAGGAGTTCATTTTTCAACATTCTTTATATTTTCTACTCGAATAAAACGATGAGTAACTGCGTGGACAATTTTCCCCCTGAATGCGAGAGGATAATGAGCCCGACGGGTTTATAAAGCAATAGGATCAAATTACAAAACCGAAATAATGATAACACTCCTCAATCAGGTGAAAGGTCTAACCGCCCCCTGGAGGCAACAATAAACTCAGTTTTTCATAATATAATAAATGCTTTTAACATATTTGTACAGATCGAATATTAATGTCTGGCACAAAATTAGTTTGGTGGTAATAAACAGAGAACGGCGTTCGAATGACTCAAATGACTAAAAGGGCCATTACGTCATAGTATTACAATTGACATTTCCGGTTACTCGAAAATATGACAATATTGATTACTGGTCAATACTAAAGTCAAGTTGACATATAGTGATAGAAGGTTCAGATATTTTTATAATCATAAGAGTTAGAAGTTATTTAAAATGAGTTAAGAATAATTAGAAAGACTGTCTTATCGCTTTACGGTTGAGAGCAAATCATGTACAGAAAAATAAGATTTTGTGAAGAATCGAAGAACTAAACAGTTGGTTAATGCATTAAAACTTTGACAATTTCTAATCATAATCAGAAATACAGCATCTGCTTACGAATACTTAGCACCATAAGAGCGTGGCGACGCTGAAATTACTTCGATAAATCTTGCGATCGAATAGACTCGTAAAAATGTGGACAAAAATCTTTGATTTTGACTGAGTTTCTTGTAGTCTCTTAAAGAAATCCGAATAACGCATAGGAATGCTCTCTTGCCGGCAAGTGGTAACGTTATATCCCCTGAAGCCCTAGTGGGGCCCCACATAAAATTTTGAGTTGTAGAAGTTGTTGGTAATCCAGTGGATGTGCTGAAATAAGGGTGCCTTGTTGGTTTTTTAAGTTACAAGGAACCAAAGACTGCTTTACTGAAAGTGTTACTTAGATGATGGTGGCAATAGATCGACAATAAGATCGGAACAGACCCAAGTCAGAGGCGATAGAAATATCAACCTCTTAGCAATGAAATCGGCATATTCCTGGCATTTTTACATTCAAATCGTTATGGATGGACACATCCTGTAAATATGTTCCAAACAACAACAGTCGCCGAGAGATTTAAACAGAATGGAGAATAGTTCTCCCTTCTATTTCTGGTTCATTAATGGTGGTTCTGAATTGATTTCTTAATCGTTCGAATTAACAGAAATATCTCTCTTAAATATACTTCCAATAAACGTAAAAGTCGCAACATGTTGTTCACATCAATTGTAACATGTCGGATCCCAACATGTTGACTTCCAATAGACCTGTTAAATAAAATTATGCTGCTAAGATTCAATCAACAACATTCGCAAAAATAATACCCAATTGAAAGTCAACAACAGATTGCGTAAACAAAATCATTCCTGCTGCTCATACCTGATGCTGGAAATTCTTATGCATTTTTGGAAGGCTTTAGGTGTCATATTGTTTGTAATTGGGAGTTATGTAATTTTTTTACCATTTTTACCATAGTAGCCGTACTATTCCTAAATATATCTTTAAAATTGTGAACCCTGTGTTTTACTAAATAGAAGAGATTAACAGAATGCTGTTAAAGTTACTTCTCTTCAATTTCGTAGTTATTCTTCTCGTTTAGCGCGCCAATATCTCTAATCCTCTCTCTTTCTCTCTCTGTATGAACTAATACAATAATTACGCTTTACACAATTATATATCTTTATAATGAATTCAATCATTATTCGAAGTTGTGTGTTGCAATGTTTGTTTCGAACTAGTGCAATAGTAGTAACGAACGTATAGATGAATTTGTCTGTCTCACCTGACTGCTGGTTTGGTGTCGTCAGACACAAACTAAATTTAGTTAGGCCACTTTCTCGCCTTCATATGGTCATTGATTATTAGTGGGTTTTCTTAAAAAAAAGAAATCGATTTTATTTCTTTGTGTGCGTTGCATGTGTGCATTTTTGTATGCGTGCAATCTGTCGAATTACGAAAATGTTTAGCTAGACATGTCTAATAAATTATGGCTTAAATAATCTAAAAAATATCTAAATCTAAAAAATTATATAAAAATAAAAAATGAAAAAGTGGTAAATATCTATAGAATTATTTCAACAGAATAATTATTTTAATAAAAATCTGTTCTATATTACTAATACCTAATTTTAAAGAATTTACACGAAATAATCGTAAATTATTTTAAAAAATCCCAAATTTTACTTTTTTGTATGGTTTGGAGCCTCGGAAATAATATTGTTCGCTGATCTTAGGGTATAGAAAAGTGCTGCCCAATGGTTGTATGCAATGGTTTTCATGATTTTTTATTGATCTTGGGTCATTTTTAATTAATAACAAAATGTTGATAATATATCTAAAATTAATTGTGTAAATTCTACTTCGACTGCTTTCGCTTATATACTACACCCAAAAGGCGAAGAATATATTTATGTTTGTATTGAAATAATTTGTTTATACTCTATATTCTTTGTACTTTATGAAAATTTTGTTAGTAGTTTATGAAACTGAGCTCAAATATCTTCTGTTTTCTAATAGAAAAGTTTTTCAATAAAAATTAATTCTATTCTGCCGCTGTTCAAAGAAGGCTGTCTATTTTTATCGATCAAATTCAATAGGTTATGGGCCCAGCTACAGGATAGTACACCATCATTTTTGGCTTTTAAATCCTCAATTTGTTCAGACCTTCATTAGAGTGTTCTTCAAAGAATTTTTCAAGGATATTGCAGCGAGTTTTCTGGAAGAAAATTTTGGAAATTTGGTCGCAGGAAAAAGGCTGTTTTGAAAAGACGAAGGACATGAAACAGGATCTGAAAATTGAAAGGCTTAATGATAGTAGCCAATGGGCAGTCTGGAACTTTCATGTGAAGATTTCATTAATTGCTGCCGATGTGTATGATGTTGTTACGGGTCTCGAAGAGTTTCTCGAAGTTTTTCAGTTTTGTTAAAGAGCCATCTGAAAACATCGTTACGTTTATTGCTCGTCTCGAAGAACTGGTTGAACGGTTAAGAAGCTTGAAAGAGAATGTATCAGAAAATATGGTTATTACAAAAATTATTACGTCATTACCTCCAGAGTACGGAGCATTCGCTAGTGCGTGGGAATCAACTTCAAGAACGGATCAGTCTTTGGATAATCTGAGAGCACGATTGATGATTGAAGAAGATCGGTTATTGTCAAGAGGTGCAGCAGAGCCTGTTGAAGCATTAGTCGCAAGGAAATCGCATGGATTTAAAAAACGACAGAATAATAGTAAGTCAAATGAAAATTCTAAGAGTATTAAAAAAGGCAACTGTTTCGCATGCGGTGGTGAAAGTCATTGGAAACGAAACTGTCCAAAGACCAAAAACGCTGGAAATAGTAGAGATGGCCAAGCCAATCTGATGCTTTTAATATTCAAATGAACAAAGATAGCTAGATATTAGACTCAGGAGCAAGTCATCATATGACCAATAGGTTAGATTGGTTTAGTAAATTTGATGAAATTTCGAAAACAATAAAGATTGCGAAAGGTACCATCAAGTGTTCTGGTATAGGTATCATCAACATGCAGTTTTATGATGGTAAATTTTGGCACCGAGGATATCTTACTGACGTCATGTATGTGCCAGACATTGAAAGTAACTTGTTTTCGCAGAATCATGCATTAGATAAAGGCTTGAAAAGTGAAGGAAATAGTCATTCGATTCAGTTGAAGCGTATGTCAGATAAAGAAACAATCATGACAGGTTTTAGAAGTGGAAAACTTACTATAATGGGAATAAGAATTGATTGTTTCAAAGAAATAAGTGCTAATACTGCGTCACAAGAGCTAGTATCTTTGCGAACTTGGCATGAAAGATTAGCTCACCAAAATTTAGCATATATCAGAAATTTCCTAAAGAAGAATGGAATATCATTTGTTAATGAGCAATTTACATGTGAGGGTTGCATGTATGGAAAACAGCATCGTGATAATTTTGCGACACGAGAAGAAAAGTCTACAAAATGCGGCCAGATTATCCATGCCGATGTGTGTGGACCGATGCAAGAGTTATCTATTGGTGGCTCAAGATATTTTCTACTGTTGAAAGATGATTTTTCGCATTTCCGTTTCGTTTATTTTATTAAAGAAAAGTCTGAAGTTTTTGAACGAATAAAGGCATTTATTAGATTGGTTAAAAATGCATATAACTTCAAAATAGAAATTTTTCTAGCACATAACGGAACTGAATTTGTTAATGCAAATATAAAAAATTTCTTTGAAAGCGAGGGTATTCGATTCCAAAGGACTGTTCCATATACTCCGGAACAAAATGGTTCAGCCGAGAGGGAAATGATAACGATAATGGAATCTGCAAGGACCATGATACATTCACAAGGTATGGAACAGAAGTTTTGGGCGGAAGCGGTTAGTACAGCTGTCTTCGTAATTAATCGTACAGGGACCAGTATAGTAGTCAACAAAACTCCATACGAGCTGTGGTGTAAAAAAGGATCTTCATTTGAATATTTTCAACCGTTTGGCAGTAAAGCGTATATGCATGTCCCGAAAGAGCGACGTCGAAAGTTGGATGCAAAATCTGTGAAAGGTATATTCGTTGGATATGATGAAAATATTAAAGGATTTCGTATTTGGGATCCTGCCATTGGAAAAATACAAGTTTCTCGAGATGTAAAGTACGCAGGAAATACTTCAGATGTATCAAAGCATAAGCTTGTCGATTTTCGCGAAGCAAATAAAATTGATTTAGTATCAATTCATCATAAAGAAGTGGAAGAAAATATATATGAGAACGTTGGCATTTCATGTTCCAACGAAGAGGAAGGAGAAGAGTTCATTGATGCAGAAGAATCTGTATTACCAATGCCAGCATCTTCACAAGTACAGAAAAAGCAATCAAGAGAACTATCTAATTTAGGATATCAGAATATTTTACCGAGTCGATTACGAAAAGGTCCAAGTGGTGAAGATAGCAGTGAAAAAGGTAACATTAATCATTTTACTGCCTTACTATCTTTACACGAAGCAGATGAACCAAAAACATACGAAGCAGCTATGAAGTCTAAGGATAAAGGTCAATGGCTATTTGCAATGAAGGAGGAGATTGACTCATTGGCAAAAAATAACACTTGGACTTTGGTCGAGACGCCTACTGATCAGAAGGTAATTGATAACAAGTGGGTTAACAAAATAAAGTATAATACTGATGGAAGTATACAAAGATATAAAGCTAGAATGGTAGCTAAGGGATTTATCCAAGAGTATGGTGTAGATTTCGAATAGGTGTATAGTCCAGTAGTTAAGTTCACATCATTGCGAACAATTTTATCTATAGTTGCCATTGAAAATATGAGCATTCGTCAATCTGATGTAAAGACAGCTTTTTTGTATGGTAGTCTCGATGAAGATGTTTATATGCATCAACCAGAAGGCTTCAATGATGGTAGCGGCTTCGCATGTAAACTTAATAAGAGCTTATATGGATTAAAGCAATCATCACGTTGTTGGAACCAGAGGTTTACAATTTTTATAAAGAAATTCAAGTTTATACAAAGTAATTCAGATCCATGTGTTTTTATAAGTAAAGACCCAAGGATGATTTTAGCCATTTATGTCGATGACGGGTTATTAGTTGGTGCATCGAATGAAAATCTTGATTCAGTCATTGAATATTTACGAAAAGAATTCGAGATTAAAACTTTTGAAGCAAACTGTTTTCTTGGATTAGAAATAGAAAGATTTGTTGATGGATCTATTCATTTGCATCAAAAAGCTTATGCATTTAAAATTTTAAAGCGTTTTAATATGGAAGACTGCAATGGTACAGCAACACCATGCGACACGAATCAAGTTTTAGAAAATTTTGATGATTCTACTGAAACAAATTTTCCATATCGCGAATCAGTTGGTTGTCTTATGTATTTGGCAATAGCTACACGTCCAGATATTAGTTATGCAGTCGGTATTGCTAGTCGTTTCTTGGAAAAACCTACACAAGGCCATGTAACTGCAGTAAAACGCATATTTAAGTATTTAAAACAAACTATGAGTTATGGAATTTACTTCAAAAGTACGAAGATTTTCAGTATAATCGGATACAGTGATGCTGATTATGCAGGTGATAAGGAGACTAGAAGATCAACTTCAGGATATGTGTTCATGTTTGGTACTGGTGTTTTGAGTTGGTCATCTGAGAGACAAAAGTCGGTGGCACTTTCAACTACTGAATCAGAGTACATTGCTGCTTCTGGAGCTGTCAAAGAACTTGTATGGTTGAGGCGTTTACTTTCGGAACTAGTTGAATCTGCAATTGAAGTACATTTCAACATGGATAATCAAAGTGCAATTCGTCTGATTAAAAATCCTGAATATCACAAACGTACGAAGCATAAAGATGTTCGGTATCATTTCATCAAGGAGAAATATGCTGAACAAATATTTAATCTTCATTACGTTCCGACAGACGAACAATTGGCAGATATTTTTACAAAGGCATTACCACGCTCACGTTTTGAAATTGTACGAAGCTCTTTAAATATTATTCAGAAATTTTCATTTTGTACTGTAAACAAATAGCGAGAGTATTGAAATAATTTGTTTATACTCTATATTCTTTGTACTTTATGAAAATTTTGTTAGTATTTTATGAAACTGAGCTCAAATATCTTCTGTTTTCTAATAGAAAAGTTTTTCAATAAAAATTAATTCTATTCTGCTGCTGTTCAAAGAAGGCTGTCTATTTTTATCGATCAAATTCAATAGTTTGCAACACACTGACATCCGTTAGGAGATATGCCAGGAATAGAATAATATATGCGTTTCGGCTCAGAATAGTTTTCCTATTTGTTTGCCTACCTGTGAGCTTATCTGTCTGTGGCTAACGCGATTGCGGGAGAATAAATTGAAATTTGATTATTTGAAATTTTCTGTCATGAAAAATTGTTTGGAATTGATAGCGGGCAAAATCTGATGTCTTTTATACACAGGAAATAATTGAAGGCACACCCACCTGTCAATCAGTCAAGAAGTCTTTTAGAGACCAACATTAAGGTATGTCGCGTGACTTTGGCATCTCCGAAAATAGCATTTTATCCAACTTAAAAAGAAACAACTCATTCTGCCCGTCAGCATCAGCGAGAGAATCGAGCGCGACGCTTATTTTTTAGCGCGTATTTCAAAGGCGCTGACAAGGTGACATGTAGTGGTCGACGTTTTTGTGTCCTCCACGTACGTTCTTCTTGAGTGATTTGTAATGGTTGTTTCATTCAATGAATGTTTTTTAAGTCTGTTCTATGAACGTGGAGGGGAAAGCATTAGATAATTCTTCTATTCATTACAAAATCCGTAAATAATATATTAATGGATTTGGGCGGAATGAGCTAACGCCTACATTATGCTGGTGTAGTAATTTTCAAACGGGATCTTGGGAGAAACACTATTGAAGCCGCTTTTAATACTTTCTTCGATTGCATCTTAAGAACATCCAACCTTATGAGCACGCATATGGAAAAGGAAAGATTTTCACATCTGTTTTGTCGCTTCTAATGAATCACTTAGCTGCTTTTGAGAATTTTTACGCGTGATACAAATTTCAGCAATAATAGCATTTTCAATACACATTGACAGACACTTAAAATTTGAAAATTAAAAAATAAATTTGAAATTTGCTTTGTGTGGATGTGTCGATTGATTTTAAATGTAGATAATTAGTTACTGAATGGTTTTAATTACCGAAGAATTCTTTTCATTCCTTCATTCAATCACTCGAGCTATTATATTTCGTACATAAAATAATTGATGATATACGCAATATGGTGGTAGATTATTAAAATAATGTAAAATTTTGGGATTTTTATATGTTTCAATGTTTCCAAGGAGTGTAAAATATAAGTATAAGTAAAAGTAGGCAAACAACAACTCCAAAAGGAAACCTTTTATGGAGAACTTCGTAAAAGTTGTCAACAAATGCATTAAATAAGCTCAATAATTGTCAATAGTATTAAAAAAATCTTAAATATTTCCGAAGTCTTGGATAGTGAGCTTGAAGAACGGCACGTTATTGCTATTATGCCAATTAATTCGTTTTTTGAACGAATTTTTCATGTACTAAATGATCTGATTTATTGCTCGATATATATTTTGCTATTCCTTCCTTCCATCTCTTTATCTTTCGCTTCTCTGTTTAAACATCGTTTAATAACTTTTTATGTCATTTTGTTCCACCCTCTAAATTTTCATTATCATTGAACTGAAAAAATATCTTGCCAAATCACATTAATGCAGCTTTCCACCCTGTCAATCCGCTTCTATTTTTGTATTTCTTCATTCTGGATTTAGTTTCAGGCGTTTCTTTCCTATTTTTTGTGTTTGTGTGGCATCGACTAAAAACCGAACAAATCACAAATGACAATTTTGGCGCGTGAATGAAATTTATTTGAAAATATGGAAAAGAAAGACGACAGTGTGCAGATATTGCAACGTAGTCATGGCACAGGTGATTGAAACGCGCAGAATATAAAGTGTGCTGGCATTTTTGACTCTTTATCTCCCCTCCATAATTGGTTTTGCTTATATTTCACCGAATGTTGTGGTTTCGTAGAATTACTCTCCACCTCCGACACCGCCATTATTTAACCAAATCGTTCTGTTTGTTCAAATTAGAATGAATTGGTTTGTGCGAAAGAACGTTTGCTGCACTAAATGAAAAAGCATCACACGCGCTTTAGATTTGGGCAAATTAAATGATTTGTATGAATGAACGTGTGTATACGTGATTGTATATGTGTATATAAGTTTCTTAGTTTCACTTCTAATTGATTTCATGTCGACATTTCGCTTTTGATTTCGTATAATTCTTCATTGAGAAGACTTTCCTTGGTCTGCTTCCAATTTCGAAAATTTTCCATTCATGGTTTCTAAAAAATGTTTCATGAATATATATGAAAAATTTATACCAAAACGATGTGAAATATGAAATTTATCTTATCGCAAAGTTCTTTACGTATTTATATTCATTGTCTAGGCTTCATTTAAAGCTTTCTGTGATTCAAAAGAGATTGCAGTGAAAAGCGTGGTTTAGGAAACCACTGAAATGTGTTACAAAAACACCGTTACCCTAAAGGACTTATCAAAATCTTTTCTGAAAGAATTTTCCCTAATTGAAGTTTCCTCTTTGAGTTTTCTCTTGCCACAAATACGTGCATTTATATTTGTTCGTTCAATTCAATTGCATTTAGACATTTTCTATCAAATGAATCGATTGCAGGGATCGCATCTAAAGGACAGAAGGGTCAGCTATTTTATACCAGTATTCTACTCAGTTCTAGGTCTTACTAATTTCAAACGTTTGCAAATCATTCGCACGTCTCTTCATACGTTACTTGAATGGTGTTGTTGGGAAATGAGGAGAAGGGGGAGAAGACGAAAAAGTTGTTTCCGTTAGCAAAGCGGATTTCTTTAGAGGAATTTAAAAGCTTTTAAGCATTAGTTTAAGTTTCAAATCCTATAAAATGATGAATGCGAATAAAATTGATTGGTCCAAGAGCATATTGATAAGTAAATACTTATGGTGAAATGGAATTCGCCTGGAAATTGGAAAGGGCCTTCGAAACCTTCGTAGGTTGTTAAACTTTAAGTGGAAGGCAACTTTTGATGTATGTGAAATCTGATGCACTTTAGTGCTACTGCGGTTTTGGTTGTTCTCTGTTTTGATGACATTATGAATATTTCTAATGCGATGACCAAATATGACTTATCATGGTACAAAATATGATGGCACTGAAATAATTCGGTAAAAACGCTTACACGTCTTGCCTCACTTACACTTACACGTTCAAGAATTATGAATTGAAATTCAAAATTTTTTAATGATAAAGATCTGACAAACATGATTCCGTTTGTTAAGAATTTTTCTGTGATGTTCAATGCTGCGACTTTTCCTACAGTTAGCATAATTTTCAGTCATGGTCATGGTGGCTTTAATGATGATGATGGTGGTAATAATCTTGCAAACTGCTGATTTTGCTTTCCTTTCATTTGCTTCTTTCTTGGAAAAGTGTTGCATATTCGGTCTTTCCTTCCTGCTGAAATTTCAGTTGCAGCATTCCAGGCTTTTGATGAGCTCGAAAGATTATTTGACTCGTGCAGTTTTTGCAATATTGTCTTATAAAATTATTACTCAATAAAGTGATCAGACATCTTGAATTCATTAAATTTAATGATGCAGTTATGCAATCCTATGTGTGTGGAATGTGTGGAGCAGAAATGGGAAATAGTGAGAGGGGAAGGGGAAGGATTTTATTGGAAGTGCTGATTGTGATCTAAAGTCCGCAACCCTGCGACCTCAACTTACTACAATGGTAATACCCTGTCATGGCAAGAAAATAAATAAATTGAACTGCAAGAGAGGAGTACCCAAACAAATAAGTAACACACTCCGAGTTCTTGAATTTTCTAGAGTAAACACCATCAGAAGCTTTGCTTTATTATTTTTACCTGCCCCCTCTTCTACCATTCTATATGAAACAATATCTGTCTCAGACACGCACCAAATAAGCATAAATTAACACTGCCTTCCTGAATAATCAACCCGAACTACACGCACGCCTGGAGATAAATACTTAATACTACGGCGAACAGTCCCTCGTAGAAAATTAGACACAAGCAAAAAGGAAGTATTTACATTTTTTTCTCATTGTTTGAAGTACAACGATCTCATTGAAAGACAATGGAATTATAAACTAAACACCGCGGGGTTTAGGAGTCGCCCTTCGGATGAGTTATGACTTTATTCTCAGCATTTAATTGTACAAATTCAAGATGTAAACTAAGGGGTCAAGTATATTTTTCTGACTTTAATGTACTTTTTCTTTTTTATTCTCTCTCTCCCTCCCTCTCTCTCTGTGTATCTATCTCACTCTCTCTCTCTCTTTTTTTTCTCTCTGTCGCGTTATCCTGGCGTTCTGCATCAACCGCCTTTGTTCAAAATCGTGAAACATTTAATGCGATTAATAGTCGGAGGATTTCGAGACTAACTGGATCATAGTTCCTCGATTAAATTTAATTATTTTCTGTTGCTTGAATAAAGAGCCTTTGGGAAACAAAAGTTCATAAGTGTGTTATTTATCTTAGAGACACCTCGATTGGCACATCCGCTGATTGCTGAGCTGTCATCAGTGCTGGCGGTATGTCATAGCAGCAGACCAAATTATTTGCGCAAATAATTTTGCAAACAAATTAACATTAACTCACAGAGTCTGTTATTAGAAATAGAGAAGTAGAATACTCTAAATTTTACCCTTCAGAAAACAGGTTTGACGCCCATTTTTTATAATATTTTGGTCTTGTGGACACTGTACATGAGATTTACCATATTGCTATTCTTGTTTACGATATTCATAATATTGTATTTATTGGCTTCTTAGCAAGATACAAAATTATACAAACGTCATTATTGTGAGAAACTAGAACAAGCATTTTGGCATCATCAAAATTGTTGTTTCCCTGAACTATTTTTTGACGCTTCGAAGAGACAGATTCCTCTATTTGTTTTACTTGAGCACCTGCCGTGTTGGCTTAATCTCAAGGCGGGCCATCCCGCACGGGGTTGCACGTGCGAACTTTGTGAACGCACCTTTTTACTTTATGGCGACAACCAAGGCCCAATGCCTACGGGTTACCAAGCCGCAGCGTTTGTACCTTTGGAAGCCATATGCATGGTATGGACATTCCACTTAAGGTATCGTCGAGGCCGATCTAAAACCTCTGCCGGTCTATGGGGCCCGGCACCCGGTAATGATTTAGTGCATTACCACACCCGAGCTCATCCAAACTCGTACCCGCCTAACTTTGGGTATAACCACAGCCACCACGAAGCTCCCGAAGGGCCTACCCAATGACAAGCATGTGGGGCTTGGAATATATAAACCAGATGGTGTGACTATTAGCCCAAGCTATTAGCACACATACTGGCTGTATAAACCAGATGGTGTGCCTATTAGCCTAAGCTATTAGCACACATACTGGCTGTATTTTTCGTCTGCTTGTCTCCCGTGGTACCAATTTTAAGCCATATGGTAGGCTCCGCAACCAGGGAGTACCACAATCGTGGTAAGTGACCGCCTTTTACCCTCTGGTCACTGCCATTTTGGGCCCATGCACCCGGGACTGGCACCCTAACTTCGAAGAGACAATGCTATTGATTCGATGCCACATGTGCGGCAAGGTAAAGAATTTCTTAGCGAAGCACGAGATTTTTGAAGTAGGATTAGTGAATTGCATACATGTGTGGGGGGTGTCCTAGATCTTTATCTGTGTCTGGCGAGCACTCCTTCGTTCCAATGCCTCGGCAAATGCTCTACCAAGTCATTTATTTCCATTGAATTTCTACTGAACCGCCACATATAAATGCTCTCTAAAACTGTTCAAAATATCAACCACTATCTGATTTTACGAAATTACATGCACATAACTCTTTGCCTTAATTATATAAAACATTCGTCTTCATGAATTCGCAGTCTATAAATAATTCCTGTCTCGTTCCATCGGGAAAGTTTCAATTTAAATTTTTAGTTAAGTTCATTTGAATCGTATGTAAAAGATTTTATTTTCTTCTAAAATTAATGTTTAATTTGTACTCATATTCTTTTCATAGGATGTAGGATCCCATAATTATTCCTTCTTCTTCTCAAAATGAGAATAATGTAAATACTTTTCTGAATAATTTTTCATACTCCTGACTTTGTTTCGGAATTTCATTAATTTTAAAAAAAAATTTGCCAAATTCCATTTTGCAAATTTAAACATTAGCAATTCTTTTAGGAAAATATTGTGCTTGTGATTTCCGAATTTCAACCCTCTTTTCCACCAACTGAAGAAGAAAGGGGATGTTAATTAATAAATGTTGTAGAGTTAGTAAAATTATTTTCTCTGATCACTCAGTGATACATGGAGTGATACACATTCGCACAGTATTTCTGATAAACACACACACACACAAACTCATACGTGCACGTACATCACACCTTGCACAAAACACATACGAACGCTCATGAAAATTAAATCAAACAGGGAAAGCCTTTCACAGAATGAAATTTCTTTCGGAAGGCCAGCAAGAGTTATTCTCAGTATTGCAAAGTAGTAGTACGGTTGAATCACATCTGCAGGACGCAAAGACGCAAGACGCAAAAAACCGCAAAGGGACCAGATTCCAGGAGCCAAGAGAAGGTAAACAGGTACACATTTATTAGATCGGTTCGGGATAGGAAGTATAGATACAAATCTTAATGAAAAGATAAATTATTGTATGAAAATTTTGAAATATGTTTTCAACAAATAATAATAAATTTTGGGAATTTGGAAACAGAAAAACCAACATTCCTTTATTTCTACTGGAATTATTTGCTGAGAATTTTTCAAAATTTTCAAATTTTTCAAGATTTAACGATCGAAAGTATTTTTATATAAATTGAGATATTAATAAGTGAGTTCCCACTCCAACGATAATTTCGACTTTTTTAAAATATCTTGATACTATAAGGTGAATACAACAAAATGTCATTGAGTAAATAGCATTAGATATTCTCTTATTGCACTCGTGGCTTTTGGTTATTTACGTACGCAATTCTTAAGCAATTAATTTGCTTTAAATAAAAATAAATTAGCAGAAATTTTCATGGAAATTTGCCTTGCTTGATTCCTTTACGGCCGGCCTAACACGTTTACTGAGTTTTTTGTATGAGAGTCCTAAACATCAACGGAGCTCCCACGTTCGTTGCAAAGAATGTGGCGAACGAATTCGCCTACTCACTGACTTCTCCAACTGAGGTCTCAGCAATTTTTCATACGTTACGCTATACATGATACTAACAGGTTGTCGGTGATGATTATAATAGTGTAAAGCGGGTGGATGTGGGGAAACGCAATAATGAGGTTAGTTTTAGTGACGGTGAAACAGTTGTGGTAGTTAAAAGTAATAATGATAGCCAGTGGCCATGAAGTGCAGCAATTATTTTTTTTGATCATTGCATTAATGATCAGAGAACTGAAAAGACCTACCTCCCATCTCGAAAGGGGTATCGGTATTCTTTGACTTACTCACTAATTATCGACATAATTTGAATGACGAATTATGTGTACATATCTCAAGCAGCCGTACGCTTACATCATAGAAATAAAAAAAATTGTACATGATTTCGAAAGCCATATAACCGGAACTGAATATAAACGTATTTTTTTGTTTTTAAATAAAACAACAGGTATACCAAATATCTGAAAAGGGATATTAAGTAAGAAATAGAAATAAAATGATTGGGCATTCGAAGAAAAATACGTCGCAAATTGTTAATAAATTTATTCAACGATTATGCTTTGAAAAACTGGTCCACCTGCTGCAGAGTAAGAAATGAAGCTGGGAAGTGAATGGTGAGATGAGCACGCCCCATAATGTCCAATTAATTAAAATAAAAAATTGTCACCGTTTGTCAGCTATTCGTTGAAGTGCAAGTAAATTTATGTTTCAACAAAATTTGGATTATTTTCGAAATGATGATTTATTTTTCTTTTTGGCAAGGCAGAGAAATCCATTTTTTGATACGTAATGAATTTCTTAATTTTAATTTTAGTCAAATTTTGTGCATTTGGCTTTAATCGCATTCAGGAAATTATTGTAATGACGAGCAATTTTTGAAAATGTTAAATGATTCAAATTGGATAAAATTTCTATCTTTATTTGTGAAATGTTTTTACACTGTGCAAAATCTAGATATAAAAATAGTTGACTAAATAGGTTTATGAAATATCCAAACAATATAAAATTTGTGATGGAAATGAAAAAATCATGAAGCGTGGTGAGATCGAGCAGATAGGTTTTCGCGCAAGAACCTCTTTTGAAACATTTTAAATTTATAAAAAGCTAAACTTTAAATTAATAAAAAGGAAAAACTTTTGAATTTTTTCAACCGCAGCGTCGTATTATAATAAATCATTTCTAACTACAAAAGAAATAAGTCAGATGAACTAAATTAAAATATTACGTCTGCTCGCACACCAATACGCACCTCACGCACACACACGTAAGCTCATTGTCCTTCTGTCTAGCATTTATTTAGGAGCCATTTTTTAGTGGTAAGGAATGTTTTGTTGTTTTTGGTCTTTGAATATTTTTTGCAATCTCAACGATAACCTTAACCCCCATCCCATACACTCACCCTGTCGTGGTTAACCGAGCTGTTAGATTCATAGCAAAGGTCGGTTGTTGAATTCACCAAACTACTCGGTTAGCGCTGACGCATTAGTTTAATCAGTTAACGAAGTTTTTTTGAAGTAATTTTTTAGGATATTTAATTCTCTTTTCCTTTCAAAGTCTGTTATTAATTATTTTTGAAAAATTATAGAAACAATTAGGTATATATATCGTCTCTTTACACACACAGTCGTATTCACCTACACACTTGCTCACAAATGGAAAAAGTGAAACCGCAGAAACCGTATTCCAACTTCCATTTTTATTCTTTAAAGCGCGGCTTCTGATAAATTGTAATTAAGAATGTTAGGAATATTTATAATAGAATTGCAGTGAAAATAATTAGTTTTAGGTCAGTTCATTCTGCATACGGAGATCAACGTAATCCAATTTGAATACAAGATAATAATGACTACAGAGAAAACAAACATGTAGCAAAGTTATAAGGAAACCGTACCATCGTAATACGGGTTTAATGGCTTTAGGTTAATCAAATTTCTATTTAATTTAAATTTCTATTTAAAGAGAATTTAGTATAATGAACCGAAAATATTTTCCTAAATTGAGATACGATGTTAAATTTTAATGTGGTTCCAAAATGAAATTTCTTTCAGGGCAAACTTTTCGCGACGTAGGAATCGAATTGAATATAAAACTAAAATGATAGAAAGAAAAATGATATAAGTAGTTAACGACTGACTATGCACAATAAGAAATAATATCCCGGAAATTTGGACTTGCTTTAAGAGATCTTTGTATGGTTTTTAGCACATCGAATTTTTATGCATTAAACAATGATTTTATAAATATATTTCCATATTTAAATATCTCTATTTTAAAACGGATATTTTAAGATATGGAAACAATTATGTAATCTGTTACAAAGTCTGATTATAAACATTATCGAAAATATGTAATAATCTCTCTGTGTTCTCAATAAATCAGTCCAAGCATCATCATCATGTCTCTATGATATAAGTGGTTAAAGAAAAGCACTAGAGTATACCAAAATTTTCAAAATTCATTCATGGTAATAATTTAATGGAATAAACATAAGCTTCTTATTATTGATATATCACCACAATGTCAATGGTCATGTAATTGATACTTTCTCTGTTCAACAACCAGAAGTGATACAACACCAATCAGAAAAGAATTAGCGTAAGTAAGAATCAACGAGTAATCGTACTCTTTTTTCTCTTCTTCTTCTTCTTCTTATTGTTTTCACTTTTTTCTTCCATCAATTTTTGTATTGCATGCGACGTTTTTTTCAAAGATGCTTTCCTTCTTTCCTAAAAACACTTTCCGCAACGCGCAATTGTCGTTCTGAGTTTTAAACGAAGATGATGACGATGATGAGGAAAATAAATATGCAAAGATCTCAATAAACACCATTTCTATAGACAAATAGACGGACAGAAGGATATTGATACTGTTGTTGCAATTTGATTGTTGTTATATTCGAGTAATAATAGTTACATCACAAAGCAGCTTACGATAAACACAAGCGGGATTGGCTCAACACGTTAGGTTGCCCTACTTGCCACTTCGTAACGAATTTGTTGCAGTGTGCTGTTATCAGTTCGGCGTGTCATATTTGTATCACGCTTCGATTACATTCCTGACCCAAAGGGCAAAAGGGAGAAAACCAACTGAGCAGAAGCAACGACAACAATGCCACCCATGTCTTGTACCTCATTGCAATGATGTTTATCTTAACTGTCACAGCATAGTTTTTGTTGGTTTCGTCTGAGTTGTGTTGCTTTGTTAAAGCGACCTTCGTTATTTTTGATCCTTCCCTCCTTTATATTCTATTCCCGGTTCCAAACAATTTAAAGAATATTAATTTAATGAAGTGAAAAAAAGGAAATTTACACCCTTATTCACAAGTTCACTTTTTCAGAGACGACGTCGTCAAGAACTAGTTTTTTCGGCAATATTTTTTGATTAGTATTCACAAGTTCACCTTTTAAGACGACGCCGTCCAAACAAACGTGTTTGTTTACATTTCTAAAGACGACGCCGTCGAGCTCTGAGGAACGATGTGAGATTGATTATTCACAAGTACGACATCATTGACGACGACGTCTAGAAATTGGACGACACCTAGGTAGGTGTCGTCTTCTCATAAAAATGAAATTTTTAAAGCAAAATATTTTATGATATTGCATATTTTCAAAATGTATTTATTATTTACATCTATTTGTTACTAATTACATATTATAATGTTAGTATTAAAATAATTCAATACTTAAAATACAAATTAATGATATTGTCAATTTTACTCATATAATTAATAAAAAGAGAAAGAAAAACAAGATTGCTTTCTTTTAAACGAAAAATGCGTAAATATAGTGGAATTTGTGTCGGTATCACTTTTTTTTCAACATTTCAACAAGAGTGAAAAGTAACAAAAAAATTTCAACAAGAGTAAATGAAACACATGTATTGTGCATGCGCTAGAACAAAATAAGAATAGAGACGACGACGTCTCGAGACTCACCTTTTCAAAAGGTGAACTTGTGAATAATAAAATTTTCACTTTAGTGAACATCGAAGGTGGACGGCGTCGTCTTCAAAAGTGAACTTGTGAATAACGATGTTAATTTAATAGATGGATACTTTTTCTTCATCGTTCTCCTCAAAACAGTCGGTTGGCACGAAAATATATTTGAAATCAATTGAATAGTATAAACAATTTGCTGTGTTAAATATGTTCACGATTTTCTTGGACCATTCATCGTGGCGGTTCAATTGTCAATATTTTATTACTTTATTGAAATAAATTCTTCTTCTTCAAAACTATTTTTCAAGATAAGTTTTATTTCTTTCTTTATTCGAGGAATATTTTCTTAATTGATCTGATTTTATTTCTTCTACAAAACTATTTCGGACGTCTAAACAAGTGAAAAATCAGTCACGTCATATAAACGCCTGATCACAGAGCGTATAATCCTCACGAATTAAAACCGCGATCAGCTCTAAACGTAAACTTCCCGGTGATATAAATTTGACATTTTGTAAACGTGCCAATTTTTAATGGTTTTCTGAGGGACCTTAAAGAACTTTTTTGCAGCCACGGTACCGTCTCCTATCGATGGGTCTGACCAAAACCATAATATCACAAACTTTTTCACCTCTCTGCATCTGAAAATAAAAAAAAATTATTTTTATTTCTTTTAAAAAGTTTTTAGTTGCCTAGTGTGCTTCTTTGTTTATTTCGCCTATTCTGTTCGACCAACAGTAAAAAAGTTCCCTTTTCGTCTCGACGAACTTCTGCCTTTGGCAGCCAATCTTAGTTCTCCTTCGATTTCAATAAACTTTTGCCTACAATTTGGGCTTTAATATAAAGTTTTTTAACGTGATTTTTAAAGGGGCACATCATCAGGTTGCCTAAGAAATTAAAAAGAAATTAAAAGAATCTTAAAAGAATTAGTAGAAATTTTTCCACTTGAGAAATATTCGCTTGAAAGAGTATTCATTTAATCGATATAGCAATTATCTAATCTTAATAATACGATATTATTTTAAAAATGTATATCTAGAAAAAAATACCCAAGTGGAGCTTTTCAGAAGCTTGTTAAAACTGATTGTTAGGAATATATCACGAGGGGAATTGCTTTCCATTTCATGGCAAGCTGCAATAGTCACAAGCAATTTTCATAGAATTACGTCAATTTAATTTAATATATATACGAATAAATATATTGAAAAATATAAGAAAAAAATTGGTTACATTAAAAAGGCGATAATGCATAACATGTTTGCAGACAAATTTTCTAAATTATTTATTTTATAAGTATAAGCCCACGTAACATAAATTTCAATTATCATACTAAGCAAAAACGACGAATCATTATTGAATGCTAATCCAAGTAATTCTATAAAAAGCTACCGAGAGGATGAACAGGAAAGTGTATGGCAACGTCAATGAAAATTTAATCAAGCAATCAAACACGGCGTAACCAAAATGATTAGCTACGATTACGTGACAAATGTTTAGAAAAAATTTATAACACGTTTCTCTGTATTCACTAATTATATCATGGCCATTGTCGTCGTCATCATCATCAGCACTGCCAATTATGTGTGCCTGTATAAATACGTAATATTATATTTCTACCCAAAATTTTAAAAATTGGTTAATTTTTGAATGAACGAGAAAATAATTTATACAGAAGTAATTATTTTCTCGTAGCGCGAGAAATTGTGGATGCAGGAATTGTACGATAACGAACTTATTAAATATCAATAAGGGTACCTTCTGTATCTGTCACTATTTTGTTATCCTCTGTTTTTTTCCACAAAGCCAGTCGTCATCATTGTACGTGCCGTGGTTATATCGACGGTTATATGGTTATAGCCTCCTTAAGCTCTTTTGTGCCGACTCCTTTTGCATAGCTTTCCTAAGGCTAAGAATGGAAGGCTAACATGGGAAATAGCAACTATTATAATTTTGAGATTATAATTACGCACGTCCGATTAGCTTTTCTGAACTATTACTATTAATAGTTATTACTATTAATAGTTAAAATTCTACGGCCAGGATGCCAGTGTTAGACATCAAAAATCCACAGGAAGTACGAGTGACACGCCAAGTATTATACTACACCACGTACAGACTTTTTTGAGAAAAGTTGTGTTGAAGATTATTTAGAAGACCTCAATTAAGAAAAGGGAAATGTTAACTATTAAAGGGCTCGTCGCGCTCACTTGTTAATGGATTGAATCCACAAAATTATATTATGGGTTTCTGGGCTCATGAGCTTCTCTTCTTTTTTTATTTTTTTCATTGTTCACACATTTTATAACGCCATTAACTAAAACTAGATAGACCATTTGGTCAAAGAATTTTTATATGAAATTGAATGGCAGTGTTAATTCGTTTTCCTTTAATTTCGATTTTTATTACCAATGAGTGGAGAACCTGTTTTTTAGTATATTTTGTGTCTTAAATCATGCACTTCAGTATAAAATTTTGGCTGAGGAATTTTTAAACTGTGGAATTGGGGTATGGGTGACCATTTCTCAAAATTAAGAGAAAATTATAATAAATGAAAAAGTTTAACTAAAGTGCACACCAAACACCTTTGGGACACGAATATACTTTGGGCAACGAAGGGTGAAAAATTATTCTGTGAGCTCTAGCCTGTTCAATGTGTAATCGTTTTCCTTTGTTTCTTTGTCAGACAATATCAATTATGTCGAATTTATTGAATATTTACGAGTACTTTCGAACGTTTCATTCGTCGCTGAGTTATAGGATTCATATAAGAAATTGGTTCTGGTTTTATTGTTGTTGTTATTGGAGTTGTTAATATTGAATTCGGTTTGTGGTAGTAAATCTTGTCTCACTGTATGTGGGTCACGTAGTTCGAATTGTAATTCGAATAACATGGGCGTTTTCTGCAATTTAGCAGAAAACATTTGCTCCATTCTTTTCACTACAATCTTTTTCTCAAGGCTATAAAAATCTCCTTCAGTTTAGCAATTGAAAAACAAATGTGCCACAAGTTAACGTAACAAATACGGAACAATAACGGAATATAAATCAGCGCTAAATTAATAAAAATTAATTCGTGTATAGACGGTTTAAACTATGTAAAATGAAATGAGCTTTAGAGAAATGATTAATTCAAAATAGAAAAAATTAAATTTCCATAAAAATAATAGTCTAGTCTAATAGACTCTAATCTCTACAACCTACAAACTTAAGACAAATATAACTGAACATAATATAATTCTGGTTTAATAGTTTAATTGGTTACATATATTCATGTTAATTCTCTTTCTAACTATTGAAGTAAACAAGTTAAATATACAAACCTTGAATTCCTATAGACAAAATCTTGACGATTTAAAGTTTTTTAAACCGAAATATGATACAAAGAGGACAGTTACAGTTTGTGAAATAACTACAAACCGAGAAGCAGTTTCATTTTGAGCCAAATCAATTCGAACTGAGTCATTACTTTTATGAATCCTTATTATGTCTTATTGCTCTCGTCTACGCAAATTCAATTTGATTTTAAGCTTTTTAATGGAAGAAGTAGACGTACATGGTCGGTATATATTATACACATTTTTCGGTTAGTTCTAGTTGAATTCGCTTCAGATATCCTTTCATTTATAATTTGATCGCTTTATGGGTGTGCGGAAATTAAAACCGATGCAGATCAACGAGCATAATCTACTTTAGGTCCACAGAAAATATGTTAGTTAATGCAAACAAATTACATTCTGTTTCTCATCTCTGTCTGGAATTCATTGATATGAGATTTTTCGTACTCTTTACATAAAGTCGATATTTGCACAAGACGACGACAATGCGAGCAAATTAATAAAAAATTGATCAATTGATTAATTGAAGGGATTCATAATCATTTCTGGGGCAAATGTAGTCGTTGAGCTCATGCTCATGGTTTCCTGAGGTGGTCCATTTAAATGGACATGAGTACGAGTACAATAAAAGCAAAGCAGAGTAATGCCAAAAGCAACTATGTAAAATTAGAATGTTAGACGTAAAACGGGATGAGTGAAGATAATTACATCCTGGTTAGGCAAAATTACATCCTTCTCCAAATTAATAAATTTATTCACGAATACGAATGGAAACAATTTTCATTTGGGAATAAATGTTTTCAATATTAAATTCTTCATAAACATGAGCAGCAGGTACTTGTTGCAAGAGTAAATTGTTAAAAGGAAGTGGTATCATCAGGCATAAGCATTCTTCGATAATATAACAATCACGGAAATATAAAATAGCTCTGTCTAAAAGTTTTCTATGAAAAAAACAGGCTGACAGACTGAGGTAGACATATAGACAGAGTTGAGGGTGATTTACGGAACAAGCAGGAACAAGTTGTTATCCGTAAGACGGATAAGCAAAAAGCTTCAACATTCCTCCTAGACTCTCTAGTCTCACCTCTAGACCACCTTGTGAGCCTTGCTTATTATTTATAATTTTAAAAAGCAAGTTAAAGTTGAAGGAGTTAACGTTAGCGCAATTAATAAATTAACTAATCCTAAATTCAGTGAAATCTACTTTGTTCTTTTTCCCACCTAAGCTAGGCCGTGACTTCATTGATTACTTTAAAATATTTGAAAGACATATGAGTATGCAAATGTTGCTCGGGCGAAAGTTATGAATGTAAGAAACCGATGAGCATATATTGGAGTTAACTTACTTATAATATTTTTTGCTTGCTGTTGGCCATCATATCTCAATAGGTTCCTAGAAAGCATTAAATTGGCAAAATACAAAGTTTGGCATACCAAAGTCTGCCACGCTTTTCAAAGTAAGTTGATCCTTATAAGCCTTACCAAGTACAATTTTTTCTTGCTGCAAATCCCAAACAACAGATAAAACGCAATCAAGCAAAAAAAGCAAACAGTTTTTATTATCATGAATATCTTACACTGTTCTGAAGGTCTTAGAGGATTTACAAGTTTTTAAGGTGTCTTGCAAAAGATTTTATTTAGTTAAAAGTTTTTCGTTTCTAAAATGCAAGAAATCAACTAACACTACCGGGAGAGCATGAGCAGCATTTAATAAATTTTATTCTTTCTTGAGATTATTGAAAAAGGTTTCTTTGATATCTCGGCATTTTTCAAATAATCTGCACTTACAAGTCATTCATTTATATTATCGGTACCAAAAGCAACAGCAATGATCCATTTTAAGCAATTACCGGAAAGTTTGTGTCATGTCCGAGTGCTGTTTGTGTTCATGTCATGTGTGAAAGTTTGTGTTCATGTCATGTGCTATCTATGATACAAATGGTACAAATTCAAATACAAATGATGAATAATGGAATAAATGTCACCAAATTTGACCACAGTGTCTACAAATGGATGGCGGTAATGATGTTTACCGTCTTACCATCGTTCTCAATTTGTTCATTGTAGGTATTGACCCCTTCGGGCTCTCTGTAATATCCATTTTCCATCTTTCCTCCTTCTTCGAATTTGTTCCCCTGTCGGAAAATTTTGTGATAGCATTCGATAACGATCTTCTGGAGGAGTCTACTTGTAATACAAGCCTTATATATTTTGCCGGAATCTAGGTAACTGTTGTCAATATTATTCAAAGAGTTTACCGGTTTAGGGATACGAATGGGTCAGTTTATGAAACAGTGGCGGGATTTTATGAAGATAGGATGAAATAAAATTAAATGGCATATCTAGTTAATGTAATACACCGCAAATCTATCTGCGGGGATGGACACAAGTAGTACTAGAATCATAACGAACCTCATGTTGTTTCCTTTGTGTCCTTTCACGAAATTGTAAATTTTGCTCTATTGAGAACATGTCGTTGTGCACACACATCCAAGTATCCAAGATAAATGGCAAACAATTGTTGCAACTCATGCTAAGTTCACTCTGAAACAGAGCCATATGTCCCACCCATACTTCAATCCTGACTGGAAACAAGGAAAAAGCATTCATGTTTTAAAGGTCGTTCATTTCGGTTAAGGCCGAGAATGTATATGCTGTGGGACGTATCGATGCTGTGCGGAGTAAGCTCTATTGTCCTACTCATGATTTACGAGTTTAGATCTTCATGGAGGAGTTGACTTTTAAATTTTACTGCTTGTGGCAATTCTCAAGTTTCATGTTCGAGCTTTCGTTATTGCGAACTGACTCTTGTTTGTTGGTTACATTGAAACTGTTTACTCTAGTTATTATTGCGGCTATCCCATATTTTTTCATCCGTAAAAATTTGTGAGATTGATGACTCAGTTTTCGGATGATGGTAACGGACTTCAGTATAATCCTGTTTTCTTATTTTCGTATTATTTTTATCAAAATGTTATTGTGATTTGTCGCTTTATTTGGATTGGGTTGTCTTTACGAAACACGAAATTTTTAGTGCAAGTGTTTCTTTCTATGTGAAATTTTACGAAAGTCGCCACACAACATTTATTTTGTCATTTCTTTACCCCAGCCCAGTGTTTTGAAAACAAATTTGTTGCTGCTTTCTGAGAGAACCGATAATGCGCAGTAAATGCCAACCAAATATATTAATATTAATTTGACGCATATCAACTTCTTTGGGTTCTTTGAATGATTTTTTGTACTTTCGCAGGAATAACGAAGTTAACAACATAAACGATGTCGTTTATGTCGTTAAATTCGTTATTATATTACTTCGTTACATGCTCAAGATGCAAGGAAAGGAAAGGAGAAATGCAAGAAAAAAAACGCAAACGAAATATTTCACAAATTCGATAAGAATTCTGTGGTAATAATTTTTGCGAGTGATTTTTTCGAGTAAATAAATAATTTCCCCGTGCAATTAAATCCATTCTTTTGAGACTCCGAAAAATTGTGAAAGGCTTTCAGAGATTTAAGTTCACTGCTGCTTTTTTCTGGAAATTGGAGAAGGTGACTACTTCACTTCCGATTTATTCTGGGTTTTAAAAATTATAGTTTAAACTTTCGAAAAAGTCGTTTTGTGACTTGTAGAAAAGATTGCAATAAAAGTCTTAGCAAAAATGTTTTTAAATAATTTTCAAGTTTTCACATATTTTTCGGTGGGGAGGTGTAATTAATGGAAATGCAAAATCAAGACTACTTAGTGCTCCAATGGACTAACACGTCATCAAAAATTAAAAGGCTGGTCGCCTACCTCACGAGATGATCAAGTTGCGGAAGGCTTAACATTATCACCTTATCCTGTAATCTGTTTAAATTTTTCCTTTAACTTTTCCAGTACTCCCAAGGAAATTATTTGTTGAATATGCAGAAAACGTTTAGCAATTTGCCCAGTAAGCTATTCCATCGCATTCATTAATTCATATCAAGTTTAGGTTATAAATAGGTGCTCCATAAACCCCAATTTTTCTCCACATCTTATTCTTACCTTTTGTCTATATTCGATTTAACTTCCTTACTGCTTTTTTTTCCTCTTTTTCTGCTTTCTACAGAATGCAAACGAAACTTTTGTGTGGCTTATGCGAGCAAAAACTGCGTGATCGACGAAAAGATTTGCCGCTATTCGACCCTATTGCACTGTTGCTGAGATGTCGATGCAATCTTTGCGCAATACCACAAGGCTGAAAATGAGCTCTAACGACATCTGATTAAAAACGCACCACCGTTGCAATTTTTTATTGGGTCCATCCGGACATGTTAAGCGGAATGTTTGAGCTCGTGGAGAGTTTTTTTACTTTTATGATTATCTGGAGTCCGATTTCATATAAATCGGCACGATAAATGAGACGAATATAAAAAATTTCGCAAAAGCTGTTTCTGCTTCGAACAACATTGTGCCAGTAACGAACGTCGATGTTGTGTTTAATATTATTCATAAACGGTCGGATATGATTCAAACTTAATCGAATTTACCAGCAGAAAATATCGCAGCAAGCAAAACGTTGACCACAATCCACAATCAGAAAAATGATTCTGGGCTTGAGAAAGTTGTTCACTTTTGCAGATAAAGAAGTAGTGAGTTTCCTCTGTAAAGCAATAAAGGTTGTTAACTTAATGGAATACCGGTAATAGCTTAAGTTGAAATATAGCTTAATTTTTGTCACATGTGCGAAAACGTCGTTGATCATCCTCGCAAGGTAAAAAGTCGTAATGACGTCTTTATTGTTCGAAACACTAATTTGTTTCAGTGCATTGCTAAAAAATTCTTGATGTTTTTTAAGCAGAACATTTAAGTAGAATTTTTAAGAAATACTGGCACAAAAATTCTTTGGAATTAATTCATATATTTTTAACTCTTGTGCAAGTTCGCTCTAGTTCACTCGTTTTTGCGGTAAAATTCCATTGACGTAATTCATTTTTGTCGTCGCTTGTAAATTTATTATGCCACAGAGTTAAAGAAATAGAAAGACATGCTTGTTGAAAACTGTTTCAGAAATGCCTGTCAAAAAGATTGATTTTTTAGAATGGCAGTAAAGACAACAGTGATGATATTAATGTTTAATAACAGTTTGTTTTCAATTTCTTTTTAATTTTATTGAAAGTCTCTGAAGACGGAAACTACTTTTTCATGTACCTTTAACACCTTTAATTCGATATTTTGCCTTTAATTGCGACTTTTTCTAATTTCATTTTGATGACTTTAAACGATGCAGATAATGAAATAGAATACCACGGGGCAATTCTTTAAAGTAGACTTGAAAAACGGAAATGGTTTAAATCCAAGGCTGTATTCGAAAGAAATACTTGAGAAAATTCAGAATCTATCATTTTTTAAATTTTAGTGTTGATAAGAGCCTCTTCAAACTCGCTATTTCTTAATCTGTGTCTTTTTTAAGATCATTTGTTGTCCTTTAAAACCCTTTGATACATCCCCTCAGTTCTCTATGCGCTTTAACTTTTCCACTACACTCTTTGCTGTATTTTTATATATCGTGTATGATGCTGATTGTCAATGGCGAGCATTTAATTTTCGGTTTTTACATTTTCCGGTTTTTACGATCTATGCTTTGAAAGTAAACAACCTGTTATGAAAACGTCACGCGAACAACTGACCTATCATGGAAATGCATTGCTCAGAGTAGCTACTTTCGCTAATTGATGACGATCTGAGGTTAAGAATCTAAACACTTTACATATACAAAGAGCATTATAATCTAGATAACTAAATACATTACGACTTAGATGTTTGTGAGATAAATTTTCCTTTTTTTTAATTACTATAAACGTAAAAGTTATACATGAACATTTTTATATGTTGAAGATTTTAACACTTAAGAATATTGCGTTTAAAATTCTGCAAACTTTACAACAACTCTTACATAAATAATAATAATTTTCAAATTTATTCATTAATAAATTTTTTAATTTGAAAAGATTCAAGGGGTTTTTTACTTTCGACAACTATACATTCAGTATTTATCATTCGTGCAAAATATTCGGCGTTCATTAAACAACAATCTAAAAGTTGTTTAATTACTGTTTAGTAAGAAATGAGTAGTGGTAGTCGCTTTAGGTAAATTTAAGTTTTGTAGTGGCTCAAAATTATTGTAATTAAATTAAATTATAACGGCAGTCTATCATTTAGTTTATTTAGACCAGATAACAAAGGAGAACAAACATATCCGACCGACTACGACGTAAGGCTTTCGTATTACCATTTTCTTCTCTTGTTTGCTTGAAGGAACGAAGGCGTTTTCCTATACTGCCGCTATATATTTTCTCTCACTTATATTTTTATTAAAAAGAATAAATGAACGCGTAAATACGAGAGTTTTAAGAAATTAGATTTTACCAGAAATCAGAAGTGTTATCACGTGTGGCAGTTAAAAGAATTCGCAAGAGTATTAATAGACTATGTGCCTAGGTAGCGCTTATAATCGACACTTTTCAAGACTTTAATCAAAGCAAGGAGATAAAAAAATGTAACGAGAATTTTTTAATTCAATAATAAATTATATACTGATAATAATGTATGTCACAATCAAATATAATAATAATAAATAAGTATAAGTACGCCGAGTACAATTATAAAATAAATGATAAATTATTTCAGTCCTTTTTCCCAATCCCTTTCCAACTGTTCCACAAATTTTCAACGGCGGAAGATCTACAAGCTTCCTGAGAATTTGTTTTGGAAACTTTGAAAATTTGCAAGCGCAGGCTTTCATAAATAATGCAGACTAATATTTTTCTTTTTCATGTCTTTCAGGAATACAAAAGTGCAAAAGATCTCCGTGTCCTTACAGTCTCAGCGTTAAAATTCTGGTTTGTTCTTTTGTCTGGCGCTCATTTAAGATCTCAACTTGTTGACGGACTTCAGAAATATGCTTTTGAAGATGAATGTGATCGTGCTGTGGCAAAATGCCAATGAAGGGCAAACTTTTGAAATGAAGAAGGACGAAGTGAAGACTCAGAGTTTAAGTCGATTCACAGAAAGACATTGCAAGTATACAAAATTTGAATATTAGCATTTATATTCAGAAATTTCCGAGAAAGGCAAGTAGACAATTGTGGTGCAACGAATGATGTGGGCGGTCTGTACTACGGTACAATTTATAACATTATAAAAGAATACAAACCTGTGCGAGCAGACGATTTGAAAAGTTCGGAAAATTTTTATTATGCTTCTTACATCTTACTACGTTTGAATGGAGCGTTTGCTGAACACAGGAGGAGGTGTTGTCTAAATTTGTAGAGATTTTATAAGAATTTCTCACGCATTTGATACCTATATGTTATAGCAGACAATGACAGATGTGCATTTTTTGAAGTATTAAGGTGAAAGTTTCTTAGAAGCATCGATTGTTAGATCCCGGGTCCCAATGAGTTGGAATATAATTGATGGGATGAAATCGGGTATGCCATTTTCGAAGTTGAATATCATTTTTCTAAGACAGAATGGTACTTAATTTTAGTTGAACATTGAGTGAACTGAACTTAGAGTTTATGTAATGACAATATGTTTATATGAAAGGTTAATAAATATTAACCTTTAATTATATTATTATCTTAATTAATTTATTATTATCTTTAATTATATTATTATTAATTATATTAGTATCTAAATCTTTTCATTGCATTTAAATGTTTTTACTTTATCGATGTCAAATACTTTTGATAGTTATTTTTTATCCGTTTTGGGTTCAAGTTGCGTTCTTTCTGAATCAACTTGTAAGGGAGGAAATTGTAATGATGATTCAGAAGGTGTTAGTGTTGTGAAAAAGGGACAAATTTCCACATTTGTTTTGCGCCTTTAAGGAATGGGACTTCCGTGCCATTTCGATGAAAAAAGCACGGAAATACTTTACTGAATTTTTTACATGGATCGATTTATCGAATGAATATCTTGAGACGCACACGAACAATAACAACAATAACGCCCGGTAGGCACAAATCCGCGAACAAGCTTTTGTATAACGACTACTATTCACGATAGGAAACGTTAACTCAGAACATAGAATCTCTTTATTTGGCATAAACCAACTTTGTCACTTACGACTTTCACCACCACTGTCACCAACTTTTCTTCTTACGAATTCATCTGGAGGGTTTGCTTTATTTAGTGAAGAGTTCATCCATTCGAAACAAATTGAACTTCTTCCTTTTTATTACCTATACAACACAGTCATCACTGTTGCCACGTATATTTTTTAGATTAGTTGTAAGCATAATAAAATTATTTATTGGTATGAATTGACTCAAAGAATCTGTTTAAAATTTAGAACTGCTAAACTGTTAACTGTTAGATTAAACTGTTTATTTAAACTGTCGTTTTTAAACTTTAATTTTAATTTTAAACTGTCGTTTAAATTAAAAGACGCATTTTTATTTATGAGTTTTTATTTTAACGAATATAACTTTTTCAAAAACTATGTGATTTGCAATTGTATGTAGTTATGTTGAGACAACGTGTCAGTTAATTCAAATGTATGCTTTTTATGTCGAGTATATTTTCCTTGAATAAATATAATTTATTTTTTGACAACTCCTATGAATTGAACTCAATTTTCTATAAATAAATTAAAAATAAAGCAAATGAAGTAAAGTATATATAAAATTACTTTACAGGCACAATTAAATTTCTACTTTTGTTTAATGGATCCAAAATTATTTCCTTGATGGTTACAACTATTTATTCAATACTTTCACAATAAAAGAGCTTCATTGGTGAGACGTCTTCACTGAATTGAAGACTAAAGTTTATCATTGAAATATATACCATAAATGAAGAACTAAAAGGTGTATGCTCTTCAATTCTCTCTTAAAAACTTTTTTCAGGAAGCTTCAGAAGCTCCATACGTTTGTTATTGGATTGATTCTCTCCTCATCTTTTCAGTTATTTTTCACTTGAAACAATCACTTCTGATTAATTTTTGTTCATTTCCTTTGGTCAAAGATCTCTTTTAGGTGATTAAGTAAAATCCATGCAAGCTAATGTAGCTTGCAATTATTAATTCTTGATGCTAAAGTTGCTTTCTTTAGTGGCTCGATACGACCCTCCAGGGATAAACGTCACTGCCGGATCTCATCAATATTGATTTTAATTTCCTTCTCCTCGGGAGTAGTACACCTCTACCTTCACCTTCCTACTTTCTTCTTTCCTTTTTGCGTTCTTCTGAAATTTTCCTGCAATTTGAAATTTCGCAATATCTTTTCTTCCTCTTTCGAAATGAAACCAGCTTTTATCCCACGAAATAATGTTTCTTTACAATTTTTTCTTTTTCAGTATATTTTGTTTTGTAGTGAGGGCCTGCGTACGTGTATGGGCGTGTATGCCACCGCCTCCTTCTGCCCTCTGAGATAGTTGCTGTTTTTGTGCCGGCAGTTATTTTCGGGGGGCCTTGTACGTTTATTTACCGCCACTAAAAGTAATGATAATTTCTCAAAATCATTATATTCACCAAGGAGAACCCACTCAACGACTGAAACGGAAGAAACCATTTATTGACGATTAAGTCATGTTATATTAACAGAAATAATGCAGGGGCAACACTAAATTTTCAGTTAGTGGTGCACAATTCTTAGGACTTCTATAAAGAATGTAAACGTTGTTGAGGCGTATTCCGTTTTCTTTCATGTTTTTCAAGTTTTTCTGTTGAGCTCAGAATATGTTTGGACCCCTAAGGCATGGAAGACATAAATGTACCTACCGGTGTTAGATAGGTAAAATCTTAAAGTACAGAAATTCTATATCAGTAACCTCCTCAATTTCAATATTTTATTAATAATTTTCAATTTTTAATAATAATTTTTTAGCAATAGTTTTCTCAAATCCCGTTTCAAGCTCTTTATAATATTTTGAGTACATATTTCTCTGAAGTAGCGCACATAATGAAATTTTATGTAATCCGAATATTAAATTCAATTATCTCTTAAATCTTCGAGAAATCTAAAAATCTAAATTAAAGAAATGTAACATGATGCACGATTGTAATTTTCCAGAAAAGTAAAATAAATACCACGTGACCTTTACATTTTGTGAGTAAAGCGTGCATGATATGACTTCTGCCATGTATCTCATGCTCATGTCTCTATCAAATGAATTAAGCTTCTGGAATGTGACATTACGCTCGAATCCTTACTATAATCGCTTGAGGTGAAGAAGCGTTCATTACTTAAGTTTACGAAGAATGCGTATCTCGCTCATACTGGTACTCACAACCATTGTTAACAGTAATCCAATATAAGAAAAACAGAAGAGGAAAAATACATGAAAAATTTGGACTTATCAAGATTTAAACAATAAAGGAGGAAACATTGCTTTTATTGCAGTTGAATTTCAGGGATTCGTTATGGATTAAAGAATAGGTAGTAAAAGAGTTTGTAGCAGACATACCTGAAGTGTGTAGTGATGTTAATTTTCGTGGATCTTGGTGAGAGTTGGAAGGACAGACGCATAAAAAGCAAAAACGTAAAACTTTTATTTTAGTGTTTTAGTGAAGTAATACCAATGAACTCATTCCTTCACGCACGTATCCATGAATTCACACAAACCTTTGCAGCGGGAAATATACGCATATGAATGAGAGTTTGTGTTTGCTCTTCAATTATTCCGAGAAAATTATTTGAAGGAAACACGCAGTCGACGTGCGATAAACATCTGCGGCAGAAAAAGTGTAATATGACGCTTTAAAAATACCACACACCCACGCAAACACACTCACATATGCCCACAGAGAAACGCACATTTACTTTCGCATAAATGCGACGAGAAAAGCGTCTTCCATTGGGCTTTCCATGGCTTTCTGTTTATTACGTTTCACTCACATGATTATATATTTTTCTTTTATTTGTTTTTATATGTCTTTCTTTTAATAATGTTTCAATTTTCGTTTTAAGTAAAGTACTAAAAAAACAAAGCAAATGTCTCAGTCACACGCTGGTGGTAAATCATTGGTTTCCACTCCCGGTCGAGTTATTTCAGGTATGTCTGTGTTCTTTAGATGATTTTTTCTGTATCTAACCATTTCATTACGGTTGCAGTTGCGCATTTATTGCTTGTTTATATCATAGCGATCGCAATATTTGCGTCTTTTTAGTATTTTTTTTTTTTGTTTAAGTGTATTCGATAAATTGATGATAAATTGTAGTCTTTTGTATAAACTCAAGTACCCCGGAAATTGCAACAACATAAAGCTATTTGATGGATGTCACTTTGGGTTAAGTGAAATTAAAAGAAGAAAAATATAAATAGAAATAGAAGCTGGAGTTAGGAAAATTGTAAACTGAAACTCTTACTTGGGGACCAGAAATTATTCATTTTATTTGGACATTTCTTTGACATTTTGTTTTTTGGTGAAACAGAACGAAAACATAGGAAAAAGGTGAACAGTTGGGAAGAATAGTTATAACTCAGTGTAATTCCTTAGCATATCGACATCCAAGGATCCCATACGTCCGGTTCAGCCCTAGAACACTAGATTGAAAAGCATTATAAACGGGAAGGAGAAACAAAAAAGGCCCGAACCGGAAAAGCGTTTGAAGGATTATTATGCTTTTCAATTTCATGCAGTTTTCCCCATTAGTTACCCTTTTAAACTTATTACTATTATTACTATTATTACTATGATTAGGATCGTACTATCGAAGAGCCGGGAGATAATTCTGTGAAAAGGGAAGACATGGGAAATATGAATTTCTTTTTTCAAGAATTACCGACATTGAAAGACAAAATATTCTATAATATCACATGTGTCATAAGTAACTCTTTTGTTTACGAATTACATGAAAACAAAATAAACTATTAAGAACGTTATCTTCGGCCTGGCCGAAGCTTAATATCCCATTCCCGAATCTCTAGATAACAACGTTCAAATAAATTGTCGGCGGCTCATATTTATTTTAAATTATTATATTTATATTTATAACCAGCCTTCGCTTGATTCCTGAACATACAAAACAAAAAAACTAAAAGTGAAAACAAACTGACTACTAATTTTCTTCTAAGAAATTAATTGCAGAATTGTTATTCACCCAATTTATCCGAACTAATCAGCGGTTAGTATGAAATATCTGTTTACAACAGATAACACAGTTTTTACCAACTGCAAGAGTGCGTTAAGTTATTAATTTAAGAAAAACCAAATTTTTAAAAAAATTATATTTTTATTTATATATCTTTACCGAATTGTAACCGAAAGGTCCATTTGAACATTCTTTTTCGGTTATATCTCTTTTCTATTTTTTTCTGAAGGAACAGTTGGTACGTTCTATAGCAATCAAACAAGAATCCTAGCAGAGGAACTCAAAGGGATAACAACCATCGCACAGGAAGCCTTGTAAGATTTATTCGTTAGCTTTTTGAAAGAGTTAAAAGAAAATTTTACGTGTCTGACAAATTGGCTGAAGAAGAGTAAAAGTAAACAAACCTGCCCATCAGTAAAACGTTAACGTGTCTGACAAATTGGGGGAGAAAGAGTAGAAGAAAAAAACAAAGCAGAAGCACGTAAATAGATATTCGAATTCAGCTTCGGTGTCATTTTTATTTATCCGTTTCTTTTGTGGAAATAAAATAAAACCCTTTTTCTATTCCTGCTTCTGTTTTTATGAGAAATGTAAGAAAAGGAACTATAAATAAAACGATCGAAAGGAATTTAAATTTTGCATATGCGCTCTTACTTGTGCTCTGGTTATTCTGTGGCCTTAAAATGTGTTTGCATGGCTTTGGTTTGGTTTGTATGGAAGGATTACCATCCTCTTCTTTTTGCTTTGCTGGTTTTGTAATTTTTATATCTTACACTCGAGAGGTATATTTACTCATTTCTTCCGTTTGAAAAGCACATACGTTCCTGCTCGGAACGTCCTCCTGAGCCGATCTAAATGCCCGTTCATTGCAGGCGAACGGAGGGAGATATCGATATGAAATTTGATGAAGATTCATTGTCATATAGGCCGTTTGGCTTTCGACTTTTTATACAAAATTCCTCTTGAAATGCCGAATTCCCAATATCCAATAAATATTCCCAATAAAAGTTTATAAGACATTGAATGTTATCTCCCCACAAAATTGGGCGGGACACAAAAGGTTGTGCTGAAGATTAGGCAGATCTAAATTAACTAAGAAAAGATAAAAGTAATATCAAATGGGGCGTGCACCGCCCTCTAATTATTAGAATCAGACTATATGTTTATATTAAGAGTGTAGGGAATATAAAATTTGGCCGAGCCGGAGTTGGTCATCTTACATGTTTTTATTACTTGCTTAACTAGATGGTAGTTTAATTTTGGAAGAAGCTTGGAATGACTCTTGAGACCGAAAAACAAAACCAATTGGTTAGAGAAGAGTGGTCAATGGCTAACGGTTTTATAGCACATGAAGTGACCCTTTATCATTCGTAAAAGCAATAAAAGCATTTGCCAACCGATTACGTTTGAATTGAATGCGTAATATCGTTTAATTTTTTACTTAATGAGTCCTCCTTTCTTTACTTTAGAATTTAGTATGTTTCGTATCATTCATTTCACGTAGATTTCAGCAGATTATTGAAGCAAATACAACCACATAAAATGACTAACCCTTCTACTAAACTTGAAATCCATGCCCCCGGGAAAAACATCACCGACAGACCCATTGCAGAACTTTCTGTTCTAGGAAAGTTTTTGTAAGTTTTATTTCGTACAATTTGCCAGATTCCCATGCTTTAAAGGATTACATTGGAATTTAATTTAAAATTAGATTTATCATCAAAATTAGTAAAAAAAGATGAAAGATTATTTAATGATATTATAAAAGTTTGAAAATATCGTGTAATATTGTTGGCATTATTCGTATTAGGCAAGTGAGGTTTAAGTTCGGGCACAAAGCAGAATTAATTGCAGTTTAATGTGCATTTAAAATTAACTTAATATCGCTTATTATTGTATTATTCTGCTCGACACTGCATTGAGAATTATAATTTCTTTTACAATTTGCAACCGGGATATATTCTCAAACAGCAATTCCTTCATCTTGTGGTGGCTACAGTCTAGAGGGAGGCATTATATATTCTTGGAAAAGGATCAAATCTCTTTCAATTTCCATTAATTCCTTTGTGAATTTACAATAAAGGCAGATGCCAAGGCCAATAGGTCAGAACAATATAATGAAAATAGTATGTGGATTAATTACCATAACGGCTACTATTACTGCCATCACCACAGCTATTGGCACCAACGACGCCACACCCGCTACCACCGTCAGTGCAAATATGTATGCTATTACTCGGAAACCGTGTTCGAAAAAGTTTCGTTCACGTGACGGTTTTATTCGCGCTCTGGTTGTTGACAGGATTAAGCATATGATTAAACATAGCGAACATATTTTGAGCTTATCGCAAAAAACATATCTTGAGCCGCCAGTTCCTAACAAGAGAAACGATATTTGTATTCGATCAAATATTTCTTTTAATATTTCGATACGATAATTTATTAATTTCGAAATTCACACATCCACCGAAAGAGTACTTCTCAGTTAGACAAAGGTGGTTGCGTTACCATTGTACGAACCGTGTCATCAGCGACAGCTTATTCGCGTACGCGTAAATGCATTAATAATTCTCCGTGATCACGCTGAAATCATTTTGTAATAAATTGGTGACAATTTGTATTCATTTGTTGTACGAAGGCGTAAATGAATTGAAAAAGAAAAAGCTCAAAAATTATAAAGGTTCTGACCCGTTGTTAGGACGAAAAAATTGCGGTTATTTTTGCAAACAATGGAAGAACACCTAACGTTCATGCTTGCTGACCACGAACAGTTTTAAATATGTGGGATGGGGAAAATGCACCGAGCCGTAAAATTGTAATATTGTTGTTTTGTGTATTCGTTTATAAAAGTAGCCCAAAGGGTAGTAGCAAGAGTAGGTCACCAAACTAACCTTAAGGATGAAATTCTGTGAACACGGATTTGTGCAAGCAATAAATCGTTTAACTCACTAAAATCGTTATTGCTGTAGGCGTGACTATGACGCTTATCTACTGCAAAAATTATCGTCTTTCTGTTTTTTTAATAGTTGGGTAAATGTTTCATAAAAACCATAGCAAGAATACCGGGCCGTGCTCTTAGATTGAAATCAGCTCGCATAAACAATAATAGCTTGAACACAATGCCCATTCATCGCAGCGGTGGGCGAATAAAGCTAACAAACGCATATAGACTGATCACAATGAATTCGTTGCCTGTAGTTTTTTTGCCTGTAATATTGTTGCTTTTCACCCGAAGGGAAGCGGTATATCCTTCCTTCTTCCAACAATCCTTTGCAATCATGGCACAGGGTTCTGGTTTGAACACAAATTATAGGAATTTCAACGGTACGGAAGGTTTTATTTGGAGCCTGCGATGTAATTTGGGGCACACTGAAAGCCGTTTGTATGTCGCCGCAAAAACAGATATGCCAAATTGACTAGCCGTCAACTAAGCCACACATTAATATTATTCATCTAATGAATAACGGGTTATTACACTCTAATTACAAACAAAAAACAAACTTCAGTGCCTTTATAGTTAGCAACTTGCTCCGAAAGTTATACTTCTAAATTTGTCGATGTTAGCGCTTTAGGCAGGTTAAGGTGGGATATTATGGTGAAGGTTACGGGGGAGTATTTTTGCGCAGCGCTTTTGGAAAGCGAATTTTAATGGCACGCTGGATGTTTCACCAAATTGCCTCTTTCAAGATACTTCACAATTTAATGGCTTACCATTAGAATACCGCATAATGTAAATATTTCGGCGTCAAATAATAAAACACTTTAATAAATATCTGTCAAAAGTTCATACCTATATCGAGACTAGTGTTGTAGCACTTTGACTAATCGTTGGCAAGTTATTTGGAAAACCATACGCGCTGCACAATTCATCATGCTGAAAAATTATAACTACTAATTCAACGTTGGTTTTGTGGACTCCATAGATAATGGAATTAACGAGAAGGAAAGCTGGTGGAGGATCTGCCATCAGTTAAATTTACGACTCCAAATCAGTCAACTGCTGAAATCCTTTTCGAATCGGAGAATTCTAAAGAATGTTTCTGTAATAGCGGACGAACTTAATTGTTCAAAATACTGTTTCAAATTAATATTTCCTATTCAAAATTTAATTTTCAAAATATGATTAAAATTTATATATATTTCACACTTCATACTTCTTTTTCGCGTATTCATTAATCATCACGAAGATAAGTTTATAAAAATTAAATTCCCAAAGGACACAATTCGGAAAATGCGAGGTCGGAAATTGCGAAGTCACTGAATTCGACCGGTAAACATTTGAAAATTTTATCTTGATGTTAACTTTTCAATAAATTTTGGACGGCTCTAAACACCAATATCGCCACTTCTCTGTAGAAGAGATAGAAGAACGTTCGGTAGTATGTTGGCTGGTTCGACTATGTGCGCCAAGCTCAAAAGAATGCTCCATCGGCGCCTTCTTATCTCCGAAAATTATGCAGTAATTTTTTTACACAGATGCCGACATCTTTTTGTGAAATGTTGCGAAGTATCTATGCAATTACTTCTAAAATCAAGACAAATGCTTTGTGAATTTTACAATCGCTCGCTTTAATTGTCGTTCTCACTTTTATCTTATTGCTGCGTGGCGGTGGTGATGGGGTTGATCCATAAAGGTGGCGCTTCTGCAAAGGATGTACTTGACTGCCACTCTTCCGGCGAGTATCTGTGGTACAAAAAATAATAGATTGGGGGTAATTAATAGTCAGTCGGTTATCTTCTGCATGACTGCACGCCATCCAGGAACGCCTTTGAATATAATAACATTTTAAAGGTTGGAGGAAACGCAGACGATCATATTGGAAATACAACAGGAGTTTTATTTCTCGATATTCATGAGGGGCAATGTAGTTTTGAATTTGCCCATTCGTTAGCGACTTGAACGCGTTCAGGCCATAAAGATAAATGTGGCAAAATAGATGCATTACAGGAGGGAGGATTTCAAGTATATTCATCCATAGACAATGTTGGTTGAAAAAAAGATAATAATAATTGTAATTAATAGGAAGCACCAGAAGTATTTCCATTATTATTTACATTAAAGCGAGATCAAACAGAGTTGAAGTTAATCCACAAAAAATGCGATTGATTTCTGGGAAATGGTAAAAGATTGATGGAACACCAAATACGGCAGAAGTGACTAAAACCAATTTAGAAAAGAAATTTATTGCATTTCTTTAAATAACTTGCAATCAATTGCATTCGATACAGAAATTTTTTACGCAATTAATAAAATAGTCACAGTGCAAATTTGTTAAACTCTTGAGCATGCAAAGTGATGCAGACTGAAATAGACAAAATGTAGTTTTACCTGCAAATTGTCATTTCCTCTATTTATAATTGCCTCTCGTATAATGGGTGTGATCCGTCTACTGGAAGCATAATTTTAAAGATGACCACATTACAGGAGAAGAAGTGAAGGTAATTTTATGGCAGGTTTTGTGTGTGTGATGTCTGAATTTTATGGCATTGTTGAACTTTATAAATCCACAAAAAAACGTCCGTGGACGCGCCACTATTATACTATACCACGTCTGAACTCTTTAGTTAGGTAGTTAATTTAAATTAACTAACTAATTAATTAATTAAGACTTGGAATTTAAATTTTTTCTAACATATAAAAGGACGCACGTTTTGCCATACGAAGCCAAAAGTGTGGCGATTTTGTTGTTGTAGTCGTTAATATCCTTGATAAAGCACGCGTTCATTAGCGTTGCAGCATGATATTGGCGTGGCCTAAAACACATAAATTTACAGAATTCAGAAAAAAATAAATCTTATCAATGAAATTTCTGGAATTTAGGCAGAGAGAGAAACAAAGACGAAAAAGGTTATTAAGAAAGAATATTGCTTTCTTGAGAGGAAATTGCTTTCATTGATCAGTGTCATTTTTATATAACGGAAGACTTTAATTGAGCAAAACTTTTATTCTTTAACTGAGCAAAACGATGCCTGAGAGCCTCAAATAATCATCAAGTACAAAACTAAAACCAATTTGTTTATCTTATGGCAAATTTTGTTTGCTGAACTTCATTCTATTGGCTTTGTATAGATAATAATGACGTAAATGATTCTATATTATGATTCTATATCAAATTAACGAAAAACAATATCTCATAGGTGTTGATTCGTTAACGCTCTGTCTGATTTTTCAGGACATATTCCTAGAATGTTTTAATCTCAAGTGCAAAAAATCCTTAGTTGAATTTGTTCATCGTATAAACTCAATACAAAAGAGTTTGCCAACATCTCGTCATAACTCCATTAAGCAAGTTTGTATCGTGTTAATTGATCATGCTGTTTTTAAATACTTAAGGACTCAAACTGGCCAATAACTTTTCTATTCGCAAAAGTTTAAAACTCTTTAAAAATAAAAAAAAATTAAATCTCTTTTAAAAATAGTTCGTATTTTAGTTACAATTTTGCTATTTTATATTTATATTAAGAAACCGGTCTTATTCACAATTTTAGCATGCTTAATTTTTCAACATTAATATTAAATGATACAATTATTTGAGGCAATAAATTGTTTAAATCCTTTTAATTTTTATAGAAGAATATTTACGCAATTTTTAGGTCTCCTATCCAATAAATTATTATCAACAGTATAAAATCTTATATACGTTGTATAACTGCATATGCTATTCAAACTCGAACTGCAATAAAGCCAGGAAACCGAACATAAGTGTGTTAAATATTTGAAATGCGAGATATGGAGACTGTTATAGGGCCGCAAATAATAAACACAAACCATAGAAGTTCTTCAATTATTTTTAATTATGTTGTTAACTAATTTGTGTAATCAAACTAAGTGCAGTCATAATGTACATGTTTATATCATTATGTGGGCAATTCCAAAACTAAGACATTCTAAACCTGCAATTATGTAGATACCACCGAAAGGATCTTCAGTTTATACGAATAATTCAAATTGCACAGTGGTCGCAGAATTTTCTTAGTTGGTTGTCCTAACGGAGTAAATCGCAGAAAAATGAAACCTAAACATAAACCATTGAAGCTTTTAAATTCAAGCAATTTAAAACAATTTTAAAACGAGTCACGACAGCCCGGTTATTGCGCTCGTAGACAAAGAACAGACAAAGGTTTTTAATTCATATTTTTTTTTGCTTCTATATTTTATTGCAGCTGCAAATGTATATAATATTATAAATGTGTGATTGTGTAAGCGAATGAATGGATTGTTCTCATTGTTAGTGAACTCGAGACTTTGATAAGAGGCTGCTTAGGCAGTTTTCATGATCTGCATCTGATTTCAAGCGGTGGCGTTCATAAATTTTCGCCTTTCTGGCGTCATTGTCGTTTAATTGCAATTGGTGCCAGAGGTGTCACCCGACATTTTAACTGAAATCAATTATCAGTTTTTCGTTCGTTTTAAAAACGCTTGCAAAACCGATGGTAGTTTGATGCTTTGTGACCTTTGACATTTTCTACAGTATAAATATATTTTAAAATAATTCCTCTTGCTGGAATTGTTTTTTATACCTTTTAGCATTCCTAAGCAACGTGGATATGTTGTGTCAGTTTTTAATAATATTTATTTGTTTGGCACATTTCCGGAAAAAAGTGAAAACCTTATGTTTTCACGTCTATCTGTCCGTCTGTACGCCTGTTTGGAGATCTGTACTTACTGTTCGTTTTAATTACTGTGTTTACTTAGTCATAGTGAACACAATTGCCTCGTTTTCGAGCACGAGTCTGCTACGAAATCGTGAAAAACTGTGAGAAATTCTGCATATTATAAATACTATTTACACAAAGACGTTTCAGAATTAATGTAGTTAATGCAAAAGATACAATAACTTGAAAATTGGGTTTCATTGATTATGTAAATATTACAAATATTATTGTTTTCACTACTGGCTGTGTAAATGTTGTCGAACAGCCAGTTGGCACACCATATCCTTTTCTTTAAAATAACATACCGCGCTTCATTTAAAGACGTGTAGATCGTGAAAATGAAGAAGGCGGAAGTTTGTCGTGCAAGCAAATTTATTTACAGTCCTGAGCATTATCTTTATTATGCACATTCATTTCATTTCGTGTGTTTTCTGCGTTGCTTACCAGCTACATGTAGTTCGATTCATTGGATTCTCGACACAAACCACGATTGGTTTCTTCAGTTTTTTTCTCCTCCTTGCGATTGTTATTCTTTTTCTTTATACGTGTTTTATTTTTAGTTTCAAATTTATGAAATTACCTCGCGTCAACTTTTATGGTCAACGTCGTAGACAAAAAAAATATTAAAAACATAATCTGTAGAACGAAAATGAAAATTGAATAAAAATTAAAATTTAAAAAGTAGTTCGAATTACTGTTGAAATGTACGCAGAGCATTAAAAAATCGCTTAGTTTAATGCAATAAAAAATTTTTGCTTGAGATAGATTTCTGTCTGGTGTTTTACGAGGACACCTGCCATGATGGCTTAATTCCTCGGCGGGCCATCCCGCATGGGGTTGCGAGTACGAACTCTGTGAACGTACCTTTTTGTTTTATAGCGACAACCGACGCCCATTTCGCTTACGGTAGCCAACCGTAGCTTTATCATGTACCTGTGGAAGCCTGTGTGTGGCAGGACATTCCTCGCAGGTAACTACGTCGGCACTATCTAAGGCCTTATGCCGGTGGGGACCTCACCGGCATTGAGTTGACGGAGGTCTGCCTCCTCGCGCAACTCTCGCGAAGACTCATGGTCTCTACCCGCGTATCTTTGGGTGGCAACCACAGCCACCACGGAGCTCCCACTAGGGGGCCTACCCACGGTGCACTATATGCGTGGGCTTTATATTAGCGGGGTTGGAAAGACCCCTATACATTGTGCATCACCCGTGGTACCGCTTTTAAGCCTTCGGTGAGGCCTCGGAACCAGGGTGCATAGTTCATGGCTAGTGAACCAGCTTGCACTCTGGTCACTGCCATTGTTGCCCACACCGCAACGGGACTGGCACCCGAATTTGCTTGAGATAGATTTCTGCCTTGAGTTTTACGAGGACACCTGCCGTGTTGGCCTTATTCCTCGGCGGGCCATCCCGCATGGGGTTGCAAGTGCGAACTTTGTGAATGCACCTTTTTACTATGTGACGACAACCAACGCCCACTGCCTCCGGGTTACCAAGCCGTGGCATATTGTACCTTTGGAGGCCATATGCATGGTATGGACACTCCACTTAAGGTATCATCGAGGCCGATCTAAAACCTCTGCCGGTCTATGGGGCCCGGCACCCGGTAATGTTTTAGTGCATTGCCACACCCGAGCTGACTAGACTCGTACCCGCGTGACTTTGGGTATTAACCACAGCCACCACGAAGCTCCCGAAGGGCCTACCCAATGACAAGCATGTGGGGCTTGGAATATAATGCCAGATGGTGTAGCTGTTAGCATACGCTATCAGTACACATACTGGCTGTTTAACCCAGATGGTGTAACTATCAGCCTAAGCTGTTAGCACACATACTGGGGCTGAATCTCGTAGCTTGTCTCCCGTGGTACCAATTTAAAGCCATATGGTAGGCTCCGGAACCCGGGAGTACCACAATCGTGGTAATTGACCGTTTCATACACTGCCATTTTGGGCCCATGCACCCGGGACTGGCACCCTAAATGTTATATATATTATTTTATATTCATTCATATATATATGTAATTCAGAATAAGCCAAATATAAAGCTACATCTGTTATTGAATGCTTGAGATAATTGGAAATGTTAATAAGTGAAAATTATTATAGCCTGATTAAAAATTATGTTTACTCCATTGCCTGAACCAATCAGTAATCGCCGCCGACAGAGTTGCCGAAATGTTCACAGTAACCGACATAATCAAACCAAGAATTAATAATTGTTAATTTGATAGAAACATTTGCAGTCTAAAAATTATCTCTCCGGCAAACCGAACTTTATGAGCTACAAAGCTTCGGAGCTCTTAAATTTATTTATTACAGAATAATAGTCTCTATTAGGTCTGACTAATAATAACTCAAACATTATACTCGTTTTGTCATGAGTTTATTGATAATTCAATAAAATACATGCCGGTATAAATGGCCGAATATCACAAAGTTCAAAACGAAAAGTTGCCTTGAAGTGGAAAACATCTAGAACGCCATAGCGAATGAAAGTTATGGAGCAATATATCCCTAAATTTTAATATTTAAAGGACATCCATTGGAGTGGTGGAGGATTAACTACTACTCAAAATAGATGCTTTGAAGTAATAAAATCTAATCTCTTTTTATCAGTCATAAAACTACTGACCTTTTAGACAACTTCTTATAATCTTCTGCAACTAAATATTCCCAATTTCTTCGTTTCCATTTTTAATTTAGTGTTCTCCTGAAACAATAACTATTTAATTATTTTAAGAAGGTTTCATGGGTTTGTGTTTCGAATTATCGTCACACAAATAGAAATGTTCTATTAAATTATTATAAAATTCCAAAATTAGGAGACCGAATGCAAAAAATGTTCTTCAATTCGTTAATTTCCTTGTGGCGCTCGACTTCCTATTAGCATTATTTGAGGCAAATCTCCACGGCATTATAGTCAATCCTAATCTATTCACAACAATTGTTTGTTAAGAAATTTTTCCTGACCTCATCTCCTCTCTTTATCGTCCCTTTTGTCGTTCCCTTTTTCTAATATAAAAATTTGGCTTCAGAATTCCAATAAAGTCTCTTGATTTCCAAATAAGTCTCTTGAATTCCAATAAACGCCATTTACCATTTGCCTTTGGCCCCTCTCAACGAAATTGTTGAAAAAGGCCAAGGACGTTGGTTTGAATAGTTGAACTAAAGGTTCACACTTGGTTTACAATCATGTCGGTCAGATCATGACTGCGTGGGTCCTCCTATTGTTGTCAAACCTCACTCAAAAACAGTTTAGTCTAATTTAGAAACCGTCAACATGTTGGTAAAATATTGCCGACAGAGTTTAACGGAAGTGGAAAAATGTTCCCAAGTGTGACATTAAAAGTAAATCACATAAAGAAGAAAAGTAGATCGATGACTACAGTAGTAGTGCGACTACAACTGAGTAGTGCGACTACAAGAATTTATAACTCAGCAAAATTTTGTTTGCTTTGAAACTTTTACAAACTTACCCAAAAAAGCAAGCATTTCCTAAGAACTAAACCATTCTACCACATCTTCAAAAAATATCTCGTATAATTTATAACATCCAGCCAAATCTAGAAAAATGGTAACAATGTCGTTCAAGTTCAAGACCGGAAATGAAAAAAATACCTTGACAATATTACATTCACCATTCGATTCCACAGTCCACGTCTCCGGGGTCGTATTACGAACACCCTCGGTCACAACATACCAAACATTATTCACGCTTCTGTGAATTTAGCTACAGAAGATGACAATAAAACGACGCAATGGTTTTCCGTTCGTTTACGGTTGAGATAGATAGAAGATATGGTTTGGGAAATGCACGGATCGCAATGGAAAAAAGCTTGCAAAGAATTGGACATCTTTCCGTGAATTTGTTATTTGACTCTGATCCCAAAAGTAGTATATTCTTATATGGAAATTGATTAATTCCTTAAACGACTGCAAGCAAAGTAGAAGGTGTAAGGAATGAAGGAGAGGTGGCTTTAGTGCAATACTGAACTACTACCTGGCCAAGTACAATCTCGCCCAGTTAGTTAAGCCCTCTTGTTTAATTTTCTATTGCATACTTTTACATACGAGCTGAAGCATTAATTTATTAGACAATGATTTTATCAATTGAAGGGAATCTAATAAATTAAAATAATTCGTTTTGGAGAAATCTGACAAATTGAATTTAAACAAAGGTTAAATTATCTTACTAATAGTAAGAGTTATTAATATGAAATCATGTTCACGTAAATTTATACAAGTGCCACCGGTATAATATAACGGTATCACCGTTATAAATATTTATATTCACACACACACGTTTACATTAAAAATTTGTGGTAAATTAGATATAGTGTTTGTATTTCTTTTTATTATATTCGCTCTGTGACATTTTGTTTGTTCTCATTTATTTTCATTTCAGAACATTATGCGGTGAAGAAATTATAAGAATATTATTCATCCAAATTAAAAAATAACATATTTCTTACAGTGACTGGGCTATAAAAACACATGCGATATCACTATCTATCATGCTACCACGACTAGCTACGTGCTCACCCCATTTCGTACATAAGAGAAAGCTACTGACATTTGTTCGGATCCATCCTATGATTGGATAAATTGACTCAGTACCATATTATATTGGACTGGCCTCTGGGTTAGTTTATAAATCAGCTGTAGCCTGTGGACCAACTGCAACGTCCAGTTAACGCACAAACAACATAGGCGTAACATATGGATTAGATACATAAGACCAGTCTACGGGTCGATTCTTGGCTAGAATTCACATACAGCTCACCTACCTTTAACGTTTGTCAATAATTAATTAATGCGAAAAATGAATTTGATTACAAGTTACAAATTACGTTTTATTAATTTATGAAATTAAATTATTAATTTAGAACTTTATAAATTTTGATTATTTATATATTTATATATTTTCATAAAAATAGTTGCTGTAGTTACATTAGTTTAAATATAATTTTTTTCCTTACATAACATATCGTTCCAAAAAAGTTTTTAATGTTCTATAGGCACTCTCTTAAAGGATTATACTTATGATAGTATAGTCATAGAAAAAACATGATACAAGCTTTAAAACTTGATTTGCAATAATTTATCTTTTAAAACATCGTTGATTTTTTAAAAATTATTTTGCTTGTTTTGTGTGTCTGCCGTCGGGGTTAGTGGCAACGCATGGGCCTATCAAAAATATCATGGATTTATAAACTAGGAAATTTTTAAGAGAAACTAGGAAAAACTTAGAGCAGTCCAGACCAGCACCCCACCGATCACCGGGCCGGACCAGCGTTCCACATACACGCAAATAATAATTTGTAGCTAATGACATTTGGGCCAGTCTAAGCAACAACAAAATGTTGACAATTGGTTCAAAATTAATTTGCAGACGTACGACCAATTCGTTGATTATACTAATGTGTTTACACAAATTCAATTTTTCTTCAGAATATTTGTGCGAGATTTGGATTTAATTATAAGAAACCTCAAACTTATAAAAGGTCTTGCTTTCAATCTTGGTAGATTTAGTGTGGTCTGCGAATTTTTCAAAGCTTTCTAAAAGATTTTGAAAATAGTTTGTAAAGGAAAATCAAGATTTCAAAAAGTGTCATTCAATAATTTGCAAGACATAACTTTTCTTGATTCCCACAACCAGAGAGATCGACAGATAGACAGACGGACAGACAGAGAGATAGGTAAACGATTATGCGGACGAGGCTAGATCGACTCAGGAGGTAATTCTGACCACGGATATATATATATATATATATATATATATATATATATATATATATATATATATATATATATATATATATATATATATATATATATATATATATATATATATATATATATATATATATATATATATATATATATATATATATATATATATATATATATATATATATATATATATATATATATATATATATATATATATATATATATATATATATATATATATATATATATATATATATATATATATATATATATATATATATATATATATATATATATATATATATATATATATATATATATATATATATATATATATATATATATATATATATATATATATATATATATATATATATATATATATATATATATATATATATATATATATATATATATATATATATATATATATATATATATATATATATATATATATATATATATATATATATATATATATATATATATATATATATATATATATATATATATATATATATATATATATATATATATATATATATATATATATATATATATATATATATATATATATATATATATATATATATATATATATATATATATATATATATATATATATATATATATATATATATATATATATATATATATATATATATATATATATATATATATATATATATATATATATATATATATATATATATATATATATATATATATATATATATATATATATATATATATATATATATATATATATATATATATATATATATATATATATATATATATATATATATATATATATATATATATATATATATATATATATATATATATATATATATATATATATATATATATATATATATATATATATATATATATATATTCTTTTCTGTACCTACCACGCCTGTTTTAATGCGCAACAAACAGAAAGAGCAAATGGGTATACTCTATCCTTTCGGGTGTAATTTATAAAAATCCTCAAAGTATGAAATATTATTGTATGCGTGGTCCCTGTTATGTGCTTGTATTTTATGCTCGTCATGATACACGTATAGTAATATTTCACACCTTAAGTTTCTGCCTTGTAATTTACATTCAACTAATCCTTCTATATTCACATTTGAGCGTGTATGTGTTTGTGAGAACATACCAAAGGATTCCTTAGCAATAAATTATTTTACTTATTTCGTTCTCTCTGTTTTATGATTTGCTTCATTCATATTTTAAATATGAAATACTTTGTGGTTAGACGTATCTACGCGTTTGTGTAATTATATGTAGTTAGTTAAGCTTATTTAAATACTTCCACTTAGATAAGACAATTCTCGATGACATTCGGTTATTGAAAATTCAGTTACTAAATTGCATAATTTAAAGGAAAAGAGGAAGCTAAAGAATGAGACGGAAAAGGAAAAGATGAAAAAGAGAAACGGAAAGGACTATGCAATCATTAAATTGATACGTTCAGTAATTTTCAATTAAATTTAAATTAATTGATATAATTTAAAGCTTTTCAATTAAGTCGAATTTTAATGCGTTTTCAGAAAGCAATAAAATTTTAATGATTTGTTACACACAAAAATGACAAATCATTAAAAAAAGTTAATTTCTCTGTTTTTTATTAACTGTTTCCTTTTTTGCGCAAGATGATTTGCATGTGATACACGCTTATCAAGGGTTTCGTGACTGCCATATCTGCCATATCGTGTCTACCAAACCATCCTATGATCTGATTTGAAGGCACTTTTATAATTAGGAGCTCCTCAATGTATTATTTCGTTAGCAACTTTGTAAAGATTGGTTAAATTTATTTGTTATTGAAAAATAGTCTGAATTCTGAGTGAATTCCAATAAACTATTTTTAAAATAATTTCCTTCAAGCTGACACTTCTCAACAGCAAATCTCACTCACGCCACGCCGGGGTCAAACCTAGTAGTAACTAAGCGGGACTAAGCGTAATTTCGGGACTCTTTTTTAAGCGGGACTAATAGCAATTTTTATTCGAAACTATCGAAATCACTTTGACTACCTTACAGTTCCATACTGAATATAAAATTATCACAGCTTCTATACTGAAGTTGGTAACGATACACATCTTTTGTTGTATTTACTACGATATGTAATATTTTGCGAGAAAAGAGCGTAATTGTTGTTGACAAATTTTATTTTATTTTTGCTGACGCCGCTGGCAGTAAGCTAGTGAATATAATAATTCTTAGCTAAAAAAATACTTAATACAAATCAGAGTTTGAATAAAATATACTTTTAGTTTTAGTATACGAAATCAAGATGGCTAACTAATATTGAGTTGGGTGGAATTTTTATCAAGTGACTGAGGTGGTAGGTTACGCTTTTGTGGTTAATTTGAGTATTATTAAAAGTAAAAATCCTTGCCAGTTTCTCCTTCAAGTTTACTTGCAATGCTGAGGTAATAATAATGCGAGGCTTTAGATGTGCTGGAAATCTGAAATGTGTTCGCTTTTAAGCGAAAATTTTACTTGACTCGTTTTATTTTTGGCAGGGTTTTAACAGGCTGCAATACCAAATACAATTATCTGGGTAAGGATACCAACCTCATTATGCGCACTTTCACTTCTTACGCACCTGAAATAGTTATCCAAAGTTTAGTTGTAAGTCGCCACGAGTTTTGAATTTCTGAAAATATTTTGCCATATCCGGTGACACATTATTAACTTTTCAACTAAACTTCTGAAATAATCATAATTAATTACTTTTAAATCAACTTAACAGGAAACTTTAAAATACTTCAAGTGGGCTGGAAAAAAGCCGCGGCTGTGGTGGCAAAAGGATCCTTAGCATTTGAAAAGTTTGTTGGCGGCAGAAACCGATCGCGTGCCACCTAAGGAAGAAGTGGAGTTTAATATAAGGAGAAGTACGTCTAAAAGATACTTCACTTGATTTGCAGTTAATTTCGCACCTTTGAAAGCTTAGTCGAAGAAAATCTTTCGACTAGTACCTCCTCCTCGTAATTTCATTTTGCGCTTCTTTCCCTAACTTTTATTTTTTTAGTTCATTTAACGTCTTTTTTGTTTCTTGCACACTCGCAACTCCTTAATCATAATATGAAATTGATGGAACTGAGTGGAGAAATGTTAACGAATACTCATTGGAGACGAGACTTCCAAAGTTTCCCTTTCGAGCCTTTTCACCCTATGTAAAACTACAATTTAGAAGAGAGGAAGGAATAAGGAACTCTGTTTAGAAGGCGGGAAAATGTGGCCAATAAATATATGGTATAACAATGCAAAAAATAGATAATAAAAATACGGGAAACTTTTTCCTGTTAAGCGAGTATGCATGCACGGTTGGAATGTTTGCACCGTTGCCATGTCCTTCTTTTTCTTCTTTCTTCCGTTTTTTATTTCTCTCTGTTTTCATATTTGTCATTTCCCAATATCGTAAAAAATATATATTTAAATATCTTAAAGATCGAAGAACACTTAAATAAAAATAAAGGAGATTATATTTAATCTTTGTCAATGTAAGAGTCGGACAGCTTTGAAAGTATACTGAGAAGGATAAATTTACAACTGAAAAAAGTTTAATGGACTCTGTGAAATTCTTAGTGGAAACGTCCATTGTCTGCCAGTCGTTCATGAAGTATTTGAAGCTTTAAGTTGCAGGATAATAAATTCCAACAAAAGCATACATATTCCACTGAGAAAATTTTATAATATAATATTTATTATATAAATATAATATTTATAATATGTAACATTTACAACAAGCAGAAGGCAAAACAATTACTCATACAGCAACTGACACAGGCAAAAAAACAGTGTAGTTACTGCTACAACACATAGAGAATTTGTTAATCGAACCAATTACATGCTTCGGGAGTTATTACTTTGCGCTTTCGCGAATTTATGTAATGCAAACAGTTCTTGCTCGCGGATGTGTGTAAAAATGGTTTGGAATCGAACGCCTATGGTGTTTGCGTATGTGGCCGGGTATTATGATTTGAATGGCTCCTCGTGGCAACTAAATCCCTTCGGCGTCTGCCTGTTAATTTCCAAATGGTGAAATGGCAAAATGTGATATGGTTCTGATCTATATCGACTAGAAATTAGCTTTTAAAGTTTTGGATTTTTCCTTTACATTGCGTCGAGATATTATGGAGAAAAATACCTAAGATGGCAGAAGAAATGTCATCGAATCCGCATGTTGCCTGGCTGCTGCAGTTGTTCGAACCCAAATAATTGTTCAACGTGTGAAATGTGTTGCTTAAATAACGCGTCATATTTCATATACATTTATCATCGTGCTGTTTGTAATTTCAAGGAAAGAAATAAGAATGTGACGGAGTTTATGGAGAAATATTCACGGCAATAAAATTTTATTAAATTATTTATGTCTTTACTCCTGCGGTAATAAGCGATAATAAGCCACTTTGATAAAAAGCAACTTTATTACTTTACTGATATTTAACTCTTTAAAACAACGATGTCATTGTTCATTTTAAGCAGAATACAATTTATATCATCTTCTTTCACATCATAATTTAATGTCTTTTTATTAGTTCTTTAAAATAATCATTATTTCTTATTAGTTATTTTTAAATAATCATTAAATCCTTAAAAGGTAATTTTCCAAAGTAATATTGTCTATATTTGGGGGATCTTGAATTTGGTCCAATTTATCCAACCGCGATGGGAGAATTGAAAATGCATGGCACTTTAATAAAAATTTCTTTCTTTATTACTAGAATTATTTAACCTACTTCATTTTATTTTGACTTTATTACTATTACATTATTATTTTTTATATTAGATTATTTAGCAGTTAAATTTAGAAATAATATCATAAGTTCTCTGTCGCTTACATAACATATTCGAGTAATGTCATACGTGTCGTATTTATAGTGGATTACTCATTCTCATCATTAGCCTTATGCTTGTGTTTCAGAAGCATAAATTTCTGTTCTTCATGGCCATATTTTTTTGTGGGAAAGATTTCTATCTCGTTATCTCTGCCAGGGCCTGCGATTGAAAAAATGTGCAACTGGTCACACAAAATTGTCGTAAGTGTGGTGGGTAGGGCGCACTGCTTTGATATTTTTGAAAATAAATTTCGATGTTTATCAAATTAAAATGTTTTGTGTACGAATTTGGCGAAATTAATTATTGTTTGCCTTCCTATGCTACTCCAGTATATTTTTTGCCTCTCCTTCTCCTTCACTGGAAACCTTGTACTTTCTAATTCTATCATATTTTCTCTCGTATCTTGATATGTCTCATTGTGTGGAGTTTTTAATAAATATTTGATTATATTGACAAAAATTCCTTCGTGCGTTTGTCAAAAGTTTGGTAATCATTCCTGATTAACTGCTACTCGATTAACGTTAACAGACGGGTAATCGGAGGGTTCCTATTGGATATAGATCTAGTGAAATATTAATCGTTTGTTTAGTTTTATTGAAATTCTTTTGACGTTTGGTCCATTTTAATTGACTATCTCTTACATTTCCGCAGCTTTTCTAAATTCGCAGGGTCGTATGAGCAATCTTCTTGATTTTTTCTCGATTAGTTTATAATCTGGTCAGTAAGTAGTTTATAAACTCTATGGGTAGTCAAAAAGAATGTACCAGATTATTGACATAATCGAGCAAAAGCAGTTAATCGTACAGTTAATCTGCGGTGGAAACAGCATAGAATTTCTTGGCGATTATTCGTGATTTTTCTCTTCTTTGGCAGCTTGTGGATGAGTAGCAGACCAATATTCGGTTGACACGAAATAAGCAAAATATGCTAGTGCTTACCAGTGCATTCTATCCGAAGACCGGTGCCTAATTTTGTTGAGTAATAGAAACGAAACAGCCAGCCAAAAAACGAGGGTAAACGAAGTTTCGCTTGGGAGCCTTAGCTAAGGAAATTGACGAAAATTTTGAGTACTGAAAAAATGTCTAGCGTTTCGTCAAAACCAGCGTTATGTCTTTCCATTCGTTTCGTTTTGCCTAACAAGGATCTAAAAAAAATATTGTCAGTCGTGTATAATAATTTTTTTAGGATTGTGATCCGAAAAAAAACAAAAGAATGAATAAATTTTGTGTTTTAATCCTTTTAAGAGCGAGACACTTTTAACCGTTTTACGTTTACTTTAACAGTAACGTAAATAATTTTTATTGCGTTTTCATGCTTTTCAACACTCGAAGTAGAATTGTTGTTGTTGTTGTTAACAAAGTTTGATGCAAACTCATTTCAAAGTTTCAAGAGTGCAATTACGGCGTGAAGTGATGTTAAACACGGAGCTATTAACGCTATTTACAGATTAATATTTTATTTACCGGCAAAACAAAAGGCATTTCAGATTCTTCTGTGTATACCTCACGATGATTTTAGTATCGTACGATGGATAAATAGAGAAATGAATATTTTCATGTATTCTTTTCTATGGATGATTATTTATCATTGGTGGTTTAATAATCCGTGAAAGATTTGGCAAGAGAAATTTCATTTTTATTCTAGAAAAACATGGTATCGTTGTATCGATTTCCTCCTTATCTCGTTCGTCTTTTTTTCTTAGTCTGTAGATCATTTAACCATAGGTTGATGAAAGCGGTTGATGGTTTTGTTTTAGTAAACCGGCAAGCGAATCAGTAAGGAATATATGCTAACCTCATCTCTTTGCTAAGGTCGCGTTAAAAATTATAGCCCGGTAAACTAAAATAACACCGATAAGCCTCGTGAACTATGAATACGCCAGGAAGTATAAATAATACTTGTTTCTATGGTTACAAAAAAAATCGCTACAGGAACAACAGTTGCGTTAAAAGAAATTGTTTGATGTTTGTAGTGGTCCAGATTCAAATAAAGTCATGTTTTATTTTATATTTTATATAATTTAACGAGTAACAATTAACACCATGCTTGTGTATTACAATTAGAATTTACACAAAATAAAGCAAAACAAAACGCATGTATTTTAATAAGGTTTAACAAAGTAATAGAAATAAATTGTATATAAATTGTCATTTGATTTTTTTAATTCATTAGCAGTAAATGGTGATGAGCCCACTTTTCATCTTTAGTAGCAATTCGATTGACAACGCTACCACAGCTCTATTTAGCTGTGTTTAAGAAACGATTACTCGTAAATTGGTGACCACAAAATAAGTATGTAAACAGCCCTTGAATAAACTGATTTTCGTGCAGTAACGCAACAATATTACTAAGCTCCTTAAAAATACGAAACCACTTCATTTTTAGTTTTAAAACTCACGAAATTTGTTTGCCTCTATTAATTTTTTATATGAATACTTTTGGTTCATTTCCTTTCTGAAGTCTCGTTTTTATGTTATGCTATATTATATGTTTTGATTATAGTGTGCATAAAATCAAATGGGTCCAATTTTATGATATTGTAAAGTTGTTGTACTTGTTATTAAATATTAACTATAATGAATTCTTTATTAAATTAATAAAACTCATAAGAAGAAACAGAAGCAACTGTCTTTTTCGTCAAATTTTATTTTTACCATATTCTCTGATGTTGATTTTGTACAATCTAACGATTGTTCTCATCTTCGGTATGAATAAATACCAAACAAAGAAATTATTTCATGTCGGCGTTTTTTAAATTGTATTAAATTACTCTTGTAAATGTAAATATTTAACATGTTTACGTTTGCAATATAATTATCATCACTAGCAAATTCCAATCCATAGTCATAAAAGGCAATTGTTTATCATTATCAGTTAGTTGTTGATTTTTATCTTCTCGCTCAAAGTTCTCTGTAGGCTAATTAAATTAAGACGCACCAGTGATGGATAAGAATTTTAATTTATGAGTTAAACAGTTATTAATTTCACAACTATGACATCAATCATTCATTGTGCAACCGCCGTAAGACTTATAATTCAATTAACAATCTTGTTAGTCGTTCACAAAAACACTTATTAGTCCAACAGGCAGCTCAATCCACTCAGATGTGTACGTACTGAATATGTGTCAAATATTGGTAGGCGTAGGTGTGAGTTATTTTGTGTAATTGCTATTTTGAATTATGATTTATTTATAGGATCGTAATAGGATCTCTTTGCGCCCTTGCCCACATATGTGGATATATTGTTATTTATTATTATGAATGCCGTCAATGGCAAATAGAAAATTTCGCAGCAACTTATTCACCACAAAACTTTTCAATTAAAGAAGTAAACATTTTTTGATATGGCGGCTTAACTAACCATCTGACATGCCTCACGGATGTTGTTCTCCTTCTTGTTGTTGTTAAAGCTATTGTTGCTGATACCGAAAACAAGAACTATTTTTGTCGGAAACGCTTGTGGGCGTGGCTGCAGCCTCTTAAAGTTTGAAATATAATCGTCGATTTCTCCTTCCCTTCAATACATAACGGCTTGATATTAGTACCGTTGGAAAGCTTATTAAAAGGCAATTTTTTTATGTAAAATGACATTTTCTCGAAATATACATAGTTTTTGAAAAAAATACAATTTTGTGTTTTACTACCTTTTTTTCGAATTCTAAACCTTTTTACACACAGTGATATGCTATTTATTTATTGTAATATACCGAATAGAAGAGACAACATTAATAGCAAACGTATACAATTTATTTCATTCAAATCGGTCAAGCAATTTTTGAGAAATCTTCTTTTTTAATGAATTACACACTACACATTTTCTGTACCTGGAAACTTGTATATACTTCATGACAACACCTAAAAATTTTGCAACCATGGGCATTTCTCTACTGTGACGAATGTTGCTAACTAGAGTTGGGCTAAATAGTTCCGGAAAGGGAACGGACATGGAACGATTCCTTTATTCTTCGGAACTAGTTCCGGACACATGTCCGGAACTGTTTACTAGACATTTGTCCGGGACATGTCCGGAACTGTTTCTTTGACATTTGTTTCATGGATATGGAACTATTTATTTAATTTAACTACTCCGGAACTTTTTATTTGATATTTGTTCCGGATATGTCCGGAACTATTTGTGATGTATTTTATAATTTTCAAGCAGAACAGTAATGGATCGAAATTTAGGTTTTATATTGGTAGGCGCAAGGAACAAATTTTCATTCTGTTTTATTTGATGAAATATTTTATAACATGTGAATTGCAAAAAGAAAAAACTTACTGTGGGATGCCTCCTATTTAGGTGGCTGCTTAGCTTTCCTAACGTACTGGCAGAAAAAGAAACACATTCAGAGCAATATTTACATTTTGCTCTTCGATTTTCTGCCTTTTCGAAGTGCTCCCACAGCACACTGGTTTTCCTTCGCATCGCCATTAACTTGCGATAACTTTATTATATCATTGAACATAACAGACGAGAGAAAATTACCTTAAATATTAAATCATAGCTGCGTATATAAGAAATTCTTTGTGATGTATTTTGTATCAGTAATTCAGTAATTACGAAAAAAGTGTAATAAAATCCCCTTTTTATGTATTATTTTTGATATATTTCATGTATTTTTGTATATTTTTTATATATTCTTTTCTCAAATTCACTTTAGCACTTCAAAATCAAGGAAACAGTTGATCAGTTAGATCGGTTCGGAAGATCGGTTATCAGAACATGCGTAAATTCAAATAATTGCTTCACTTCAAAAATTCGGTTTCTCCATACCGTTATCCATGCACTTGAAAATTATTCCATTTATGAAAACCTAACACATTCAACATATTGCATTTAATATATGTTTTTATTTTTAACCCTCAGTATCTTAAACAATATGCAATAAAAAAAGAGGATCCGAAATTAATAATAATAATATCTCATTTATTAAAAGACACTATTACCTATAATATTTTTTTATTATTTATAGTAATACATTTTTATAAACAATAATTTTTTATAAATAGTAAATATAATAAATTATAATAAGTAATTTATCAATAAATTAAGAAATGAATATTATTACTTATGTCTTGATTATATGTGTACGCTCACCTATTAAACTTATTGCTTTAGGTGTTCTCTAAATATTTATAATAATGTTCAAAAAAAATCTCATTACTTAGAACCTTTTTGGAAAATCTTAAATTAAGGATTTGAATGGATTTCGAAAATGAAATCAAAGATAGGCTTAATTCGTATTTATAATCATCTCCGGATATGTTTCGGTCCGGAACTATTAAATTCTATCCGGAACTATCCGAATAAATAGTTCCGAGGACATGTTTACTTTTAGTGAACTATTTCGTTCCGTGGAACGATTTAACCTCGGGAACTGTTTAATTTCATAACTAACCTCCGTTTTTACACCTGCATCACTTCACCATTTTGGGTAATCATTAGATTTGCCTTATATCATTGAGACGCCCGCAACCACTCATAAACCAGCAAAAATTATACCAATGTAATTACAAAAGCTTTGTTGATTTCTGAATTTTTTCAACTCTGAAATAGAAACTATTTTTTCTCTCCTTATTATGGTAATGCCAATAAGCGAGAGAGAGACAGATAGACACAGCTACTCCAATTCAATTGTGGTCTTTTATAACTGAATATGGATAGGTCGGAACTACTCGGAGAGGTTTAGTCGGAACTATTACAAACATCTCCGGGATCGGAGACATATCCAGGAACTATACATGTCCGGAACTACACAACTCTATTGCTAACTGTGTGTGGTGATGATAGTTATGCTGATAGTGTACTTCTTGTTTTGTTTGGTTCCCTATTTAAACATAAAATTGTTTCAGAAAAATCGCGCGATTTTTCTGAAACAATTTTATGTTTAAATAGGGAACCAAACAAAACAAGAAGTACACTATCAGTACAACTATTATTAACGAAAAATTTTTAAGAAAAATCACATCACTATCCTTCACAATTACACACATCTCTACATCCAACATGGTGAAGAAATAACCATTGTTGCAAAATATGTATGTTGCTAAGCATACAAATTTTCACGTATACAACTGGTTCCAAAAAGTGCACTGAATATTTCAATTTAAAATAAGATTTCTCGAAAAATCCTGCGCCGATTTCAATGAAATAAATTTTATTACATAGCTGTTAATGTCCTCTCTCTTATTAGATATATTAAAATAGATGCATTGCATATCACTGTGTGTAAAAAGCTTTTGAATTCGAAAAAAAAGGTAGTAAAACACAAAATGGTTTTGTTTTCAAAAACTATGTATATTTCGAGAAAATGTGATTTTACATAAAAAAATTGCCTTTCAATAAGCTTTGCAACGGTACCAATATCGAGCCGTTATGTATTGAAGGTTATGAGAAATCGACGGTTATATTTCAAATTTTAGAAGGCTGTAGCCACGCCCATAAGCGTTTCCGACGAAAATTGTTTTTGTTTTCGGCATCAACAACAATAGCTTTAACAGCAACAACAACAACAACAACATCCGTGAGGCATGTCAGATGGTTAGTTGTTCCGATATGGCTACAGATCATAAAAACCGAGTGAAGTGATTTTTCGAAATGTCAGTATTATTGGCGCATTTAAAGAAATGGTTAATATTTGACAAAATTAACACCATTTACATTAAACACTTTAAGCTTTACAATTTTTTAGAATAGTAACAAAAAAATTTAAACTGCATTTTTTACTTATTTAAAAGAAATTAGCAAACGTACGGATATATGCAGCTGTCCTTCAAAGTAATGTTCGTATTTAAATACAATTCTAAGTGAATTTTAACAATTCGCGCAAGCGTATAACTAAATATATAAATTATGATTTTGTGCCCCGACTGCAATGAAAATGGACTACAATATTAGAGATAGCAAAAATAACGACAATTCAAGCACTAAAGGTTGGCAAATGTTATCTCATTCGGAAAGTGAATGAGTCATTGTTACCTATGTGATAAAACTGGATGAATAACCGATGGTACAAAGTAGATTCATTTCAAGCTAGACAAAAAAAGCTATACCAAAGTCAATTCTAAAATTAGACACGAGGATATAAGCGATTACTTTGAAAAAAAAGACAAATCATTCAAGATGTCACTATAAAAATTATGTTGAGACGAACTCCTTATACTTGTGAAAAATGTCACGTATACTCAAAATGCATGAAGAAGTTTCAATCATAAACTACCAATGTCATACAGCGCTATCAAATTTTGGACGTTGTTTTCTTTCGTGATGTGTTTTTAATTTTGCCATTTTTTTGCTTTTATTAATATAAAATGAATAAATCGTAAAATAAAACAATTTAAAGTGATTTTGTTTTGTCATAAAACAGAAGTCCCTGAAGAGGTCAAGCATAAATCCAGCAGAAATGTGTATAAAAAATAAATTTATACAAAATACTCAACAGAGTCTGACAACAGCGGCAACAATAACAGCTTCAGTAACCGTAACAATCAATCACAAAAGCAACAAGCGCAAAACATGGATAAAGTTAATTTGCATTTTTACAATTATTTCAATAAAAAGCGCTTCTTTTGATTCATAAATTAATGTTCCTACATGAAAGCACACCCACGCGTGTAAAACTATTTGTTTGTAATCATTCTTTTTTAAACTTTCTGATAAAATATATATGAAAAATTATTCAAATGATCCGATGAAAAAGCAATGAGAGCGATATCGTCGCAGTTTTAAAAACGGTAACATAATGGTGTGGGGAAGTCCACATTGTGTGACACCATTTGTGGGTTTAGATCTGGAAACATTCTTTACAAAGAGCGCTAAAAAGTGTATACATTAAAACACAGTCAGTTATTAAGTGACGATGTTGCAACGTTATTAAGACGCATAGTATATTACATGGAGTGAACAACTTACTGGGGAAATTTACCATGCCATGGGTGAAGTGCTTTAATAAAGCATCAATATGAGTGATAGTCAACGAATAGTGATAACAATTTAATGGACATTATTAATTTATCTGTCATTTGTCATTCTTTTGCAGAGTCAATAGTAAGCAGACTTTATTTTTTTCACAATTTTTAGGTTTAATCATTAATTGGGCAACAACAATTATTATATTTTCAGTTACAGAATGGCATATTTTACTATCGAAAATATTACTTAATGTTGTTTGTTTGCGGTTTTGATCCAGTAAATATCTGGTTGATCAAGTAACTTGTAAAAAAAGCATGATATCGATTCAAATTTAAATAAGACGAATGAAAATCGTGTTGTCCCGCATATTGGTCTTCAGTAAATTATAATCAAATGACAAAACTTATATTCCTTTTATCTAACGCCAATAAAAGCAAAATAGCAACCACCACTACCACACAAAAAACAGGACAACACCAATGATAATTTTTGAGAGATACTCAGCGTACCAGAGTATAACAAAAATTCACATTGAGGGGTCGGGTACAATACAATTCCATAATATTCATTTCAATTCCGTTTGAACTCTGGAAATAAATAAAATCCATTGATTGCAATGGTGCAAATCTCGAAAGCTTTGATTTGTAGTAGATAAAAAATTAACAGTGTAAGAAACGCATTATTTTATTACTAACGTTTATAACTAATTCAAGATTCCAAATATGAACTTTCTATTGATACCCGTTTTTCGGTTATATGAAAACATATTTACAACTACATGCTAAAATAATTTCAATTATTTATGTACACAAATACGTACATACATATATAATTAGGTATGTCATGACTGAAGAAAGCAAAACATATGCAGGTATGGTCAAAATGAATAATTTCCTGATTTTGGTAACTTCAGATGTATATCATATATTCCAGATTTTGGTAACTTTATATTAGATTATCATAACTGGTGTGGAGTTAGCATACGGCGAATTCAGAATGGGACAAATTTACAAGAGCTGCTTTCCTAGCCTTGCTAGCATGTTTCTCGCTGGTGATATTGTCTAGAAGAGTGAAGTCAATACAATTTTATCGTCTTCATATAATTTCATTTGGTTCTCTATGACTTCGGTTATTTGTATGTGGTTTTGACCTTAAAATGATGAATTTTTTTGTGACTTTTATTTAATATAGCAATTCTTTTAAGAGTTATGTCAAGCATTTTGTCCAAAGACATAATTTTGTAAATGATTTCAAAATGTCAAAAAGAAAACTATATATTTAACGCACTGAAATTTGTTTTGTACGACCCCAACAATTTTATTCAGTTGTTAGAAGTGTGTTATAGGAATTTGTCTCAGTGATGTGGCCTGTTTAATACTTGATTTAGTGTAGTAAATTGAAAAAATGTAAGAAATAGAACAACTATAAAAACTGTATGGATTAATTCCTTATCTATTAAAATATTCCTTGTATTTCTCCCTATCAGAAGGGAAATATATTGGGGAATTGTAACCACGCGTTCATGGTTTTATGAAAACAGTTCCGCAAAGAGAATGGGACAAACAAAAAAAAAGGATAAATATAATAAATAAAAAATAGTTTATTTATGAAACCACACAACGTGGTTTTTGTGATTCCAGACAAAACCAATATACAATTAGAAAGAGAGAGAGGTATATGCAAATAGGATTATTGAAACATAAATTTACAATAATGGCCATAAATGAAATAAAATTATAAAAACGAGTAAGAGTCTTTGGTCACTATTTTGCTCTTGTGGGCATGTTCTTTCGATTGCATAATCAAGTAGTTTGGTCACAAATTGAACACCAGCAAAAGATAAAGCGCTGCTTGATCCTACGATAAATACAAAAAGAAGTTGAATGGAAAAGACTTTATTTTATGCGAAACTCTAGCAAATTTCCGTTGAGAAAGAGGTAGAAAGTAAGAACCAAAGGAGCAGGAATATGGAAGATGTCAAGTTGGTCAATAAACTAGCGACTAACTTCACCGATTCTTTTGATATTTTAACGGACCACCGTGCAGCTTGAATTATCGCGAATGCATAGACGAAGCTGATGCCACGGAATATATTATTGCTTTTACGAAACGAAATAAGTTGCGTTACACGAAAATAAAAACGATTAAAATGTAAAGAATCGTTTTAAAAGTGGAAGATGCGGAGGAAGTGAATAATATATCCGCGTATTACTCACTAACATTAAAGGCGATGTATTGCGCATGAAACTGTAAAACAGAATTGTAAAATAACATTCTTAATACTCAAGCACTCTCTTAATTCATTTCAGAATTATTTTGTGACAATCTAGTAAAAGAGAAACTATTAATGTAATTAATCGTGGGGGTAGTTCATTTGACTTCCTTACTTTTTGTAGTAAGGGAACTGCCAACAGGCCAGAAGCCGTCATGCATGCACCTGAATAATATTTTATCCAACAGGTGCCCGCACTTTTTTTGTCTTAGAACCAGCGGCAATATCAAGAACAGCTTACGTATTCAATATCAATAAAGGAAAAGTGTGTACTAACAAACAAATCTCAATTTTGAAGTAAGGTTGGTTGTGATATATGTGTTGCAATATTATCACTGCAATGCTAGTCCAGAAAAATGAAGACAAGGAAAATGTTGTGGATCTTATTTGCTGGTTTATTCCGCGACCTCCTATGGTGATATACATTTGGTGATGTATAATCAACTATTGTGTCTATCTAGCCATGTCGGTTCGTCTGTCTCTCGGTTTGTGAGTCTGTCCGTTGAAATCAAGATTACGGGGGAACGGAGAGGCATTCTCACATTAAGTTGGATACAAATACTTTTAATTGTGACGAGCTGTTTGAGAATAAAAGTGGGCGATATCTTATCAGAGCCATGCCTACTTGTGATATCTGATTTTGAGAAATCTATGTTTGTATTTCACCTTCAAGGTTTGTAAACGGAATTCAACGACGAAATTTCAACGAATGGAATTCAACGATACCCAGCCATGACTATCAAATTATTCTGCACGTTATCAAATAGTTCGTTATACTATGGGCGTAGGGTATATAGGTTTTGGCCAGGTCGAATTTAGTGTTCCTACTTTTCATATCCTACACCCATGCTTTCAAGTTCATCCCTTCGTTTGTAACCCATTATAGGAGGGACAGCAGGAGTAGAATAGTGTAGATATTTTGGTATTGATTCATTATATCGAATGGAATTTGACACGAATATTTACACGTTGTAAGAATATACTCTGTTATAAATTGATTAGGGTTGGAAATGGGCAGAAAACATCTATTGTGACGCCTACTTTTTATGATATCAAACTGCGGTGTCTCATCCTCCAACCACCATTGACATTTTGAAGCTCCAATTTTATGGTACAGATGTGTGAAATTTTATGACAGTGCTGGACATTATAAATCTACCACGATACAGGAGTGGCCTGCCCACTTTTATACCATATGTGGACTTTTTGAGAATACCTTTATGATGATGAATTAGTAGATCTAAATTTACAAAGAAAGGGGAAATATCAACAGGTCAGGCATGTACTGTTTCCTGTTTGCTAAGTCATATTATTATGATCAGACAATACATTTATTTACGGCTGCAGGGTACATTAGCTTCGGTCGGGCCGAATTTTATTCTAAAACCTTTAAGTCTACATCTTACGATGTTTCCTCAATTTAAATAAACATTATATACGCTTAATATTTCATTTTCATATTCTATAGGGGTTTACGCTGGTATAGATAGCGGGTACTCCGCTCTCACAATCGTATCATGCTGGACCACTGAGTACGCCTCTTAAGATTCGTCGTAGTGCAGTTACCAAAGGTCCGTCGGAATCTCCAGGGCATGGATGAATGTCGTCAGGTGAAAGACAAAATTTTTCACACTCACTGCATTTAATGACGGTAAGGAGTGTATAGTGCAAACTTTTCGATTCAGATCAGTCATTTTTCTCTGCACCCCATCCGCTTATAAATGCCAATTCACCGACAAATGGATCAACATTTGATTCGGTAAAATCACGGGCCTAATAGGATCAGTATATATAACTCCAACAAAACGGTATCGTTTTCAGAATTGGAAATGCTATATACTGCCTGGATATAGACACAGTCAACTCTCCGATATGTAACTCCATGATGATAACTACCGTGAAGTGAACCGTAATATAACTTCATTGTCCTATTCCCGTGACTGAAACGATTAAAATTGTCCAATAATTTGTTCTTTTTGACCGTGATCAAAAAAACGGTTCCGTTAGGAACGTACTCTAATACAATGCGTGACTGTTAAAACCCAGCGTTATTATGGCTACATTGCAAAAATCGGTGTTATTACCGCTAATAATTTCTACTCTGACTTGGTACGGAAATTGCTCTCTGCACGCTGCTAAACCTTTGTAAACCCGTCCCGAGAGTGATGGAGTTATAGGGGAAAATCCGTCGTGGATAACACCCGGAGTTAATAAGGCAACAAACTGGTGCATCATTGAGATGCCGATGCCCAAGATATATTGACGACAAAGGATGAGTGAAATCGCGTTGACTTTTGCGACTTTTAATAAAATTAAATGATATCAAAACATTCATGCTAATAGAACGAATTATTTTCATTATTCTTATCGAACCATCCACGTATATTTTTGCTTTTAATTACGCCGATACAAAAATATCTTTAAGTGATAAAAAAACTTAAACTAAAAAATAAACTTAAATTTAAACTATCAAAATAATGGTATTAATAAAATAGAGGTACGGTTTAATTGCAATACGATTGCAGTCCAACGGAGAGAGACGTCGACATGAAATTTGGCGCTAATATTTGTTGTCATTATGGGCTGTTTGGGACCGAAAATTTGGTTGTGAATTGGACCAGTTCCACGCCTAATTTTTATGTAATATTCCCTTTAATAGCAGATTTCTCAGTTACTACGTAGGCTTCAGGTTGGAGTTTTATAGCCGAAGTATTGGCATCAGATATTACCGGTCTGAAAAAATGGGTGGGACACATCCCCCTTATTATGTGTAATTTTTCTGACGAAGGTTGCGTTGAAGATTTGTTGGTAGATTTAAATTAATCAAGAAGAGAGAAATGTAGTATTAGAAGGGACGTGAACCACCCATTGATTATTATGATTTATATAAATATAAAATAAAATAAATATAAAATAAACTATAAATTTATATTACGGGAGTAGAGTACATAAGCTTCGACTGTGTCGAAGTTCATGCTCTTAATTATTTTTTTCATATTTGTGTCTATATGGTTTTCCAATAAGAGCAGCTAAGTAGGAAATTACTAAAATAATTCCTTTAGGGAGAAGGGGAATTAAATTTTCATGAAATTTTAGGACTTTTGGTGACTAATTTATGAGCTTGGGAAATATTATTAATATAGAGCTACTTATATACTTGTATTGTATTTCATTTTTTTTCGACCTCATTAGTTCTGACATTGGCCAGTCAGAATCGTGAATATAAAGGTTTAGTTTTAGGTATAAACTTTCATAATGTAAAAATTAGAAAATATATCTTTAAAATAATAAATGGAAAAAAATATTCACATTATAAATTTACTGAGCCCTTTCCGCTTCTGCAATATGTGGAACCTGACAGCTTATTATCAGTTTGGTTTCAGTTCCGCATACCAATAAGCTTATCGTAATCTTCCATCCACTATTGCCATAAATTTTAATCAATAATTATCATTACCATTGAAGCTTTCCATTACAATAACAAAAATGATAATGTTGACAACAGCTTATTTCGAGCCAGCCAGCCAAAGCTATTAAAGTGCAAAATTAAATCTTCGCTCATTTTTAAGTTCAAGCGTCTGCGTAATGCGTAAAATTTAATTATTCGCCAAACTGGAGTACGGATCAAGTCTCACGAAACATTAATTTTTTAATAGTAATGATTATAAAAACTGATAATATTTCTTACTGCATCAATAAACTGAGTCAACTGAGTCAATAACAACTGACACTAACAACTGAGTCAATATCATTAAAAAGAGCCCTGATGACTTTACACAAATAAATGGAATAGATACGAACTGAAACTGTATTGCGTGGAAGCACAGATTTATCCTTTATTTGCTACTGAGTAGCAGACTAACCTAAATAGAGTTTCAAAAGTATACTTTTAGGAAACCTAATAGGGCAAGTGAAGTTAATTGCAAACATTGGTTTAGGCCGGTATTTTTGCATCGTCAAATTAAAAGATAGTGTGGAAACATTTCCTATTTTAATAAGTAAGTGTCTCAAAAGTGTCCCTTTCTTGTTGAAATGAGGATCGTAGGAATTGTAGAGTTGTACGTTCGGTTGTTTTGCTCTTGTGATAATTTTTTGTACCGAGTTTTGCATTTTACATTTCCTCCGCGAATGTAGTAATAATATCTTGCCTCTGCAATACAATATCATCTTTGGTTTATCTGAAGTCAATTATTTAATCCAAGTCGAGGAATGAATTCAAGCTCTTTTGAATTTTATAAGTGCTGTATGCCGATCGTTTCGTTTTGCATTTATCGGAGATTTCTGACTTTTTATTGTCCTCGAAAACGGAATTTCCATGACCCTTTCTGTCTTTCTTTTGAACAGTTTTAATTAAATTTGATCGGATGTTTTATGTGCTTAACACTTTTTTACATTGCTTGAGTTTGATTCTATAGAATTAATCAATATCCGAGTTTTTTTACATTAGATGTGATTTTTATTGTTTATTGTTCTGTCAAATACTGAAATATTGTTGCTTTTGCTTTAGCTTTAATTTTGCTTTTGCCTTAGCTTTAATTGTTTTCAAAACCAACCGAGCGGAACCAATCTACTAAAGGAGCTTGTGGTTAGCTATTGACTATCCAAAGACACGTGGGTTGTCCAGCTAAAGACCACGCGCTTAGAAACACATTTTTAAGTGCTTATGACTGCAAGGTGGAGTCTAGTGTATATTGTACATCTATAAGCGAATATCATCACATTTGACCTGTTTTTCCAAAAAACATTTTGAGGGCTATAACCGCGGTTTTTTTAGGGCTATAAACCGTTATAATATCATAATAACCGTCTGAGACGATTTATTCATGCCCGCACATCGGTCTGTTTGGCTGTCTGTCTGTCTGTCTACGGCAATCACAATTGCAGTCAAACGGAGGTAGTAGCGAATATTCAATTCCGGCATGTACTGTTTGGAATTGAAAATGGGGTAAATAGGACTAGTACCACGTCTACCTTTTATACAAAATTCCGCTTTAAAGGTCGATTTCTCAGTTTCTTTATAGATTTTCACGCGGAGATTTTGTAGCCGAGATGTTGGTATTAGATATTATCACTCCAAAAAATGGGCGACCCACACCCCCTTTATAATGAATTTTCTGAGAAAGGTTGTATTAAAGATGAGTTAGTGAATCTAAATTAATCAAGATAAGATACATATAATATTAAAAGGGGTGCGCACCACCCGTTAATTATTAAGATCAAACTATAAATTTATATTACGGGTGCAGGGTAAATAAGCTTCGGGCGGGCCGAAGTTAGTGAAATAACTTGTTGGTGTTTTACTTGTATTAGTTGTTTGTTAATTACAATGTGCGATCAAACTGTTATGAACTAGAAGATAGAATGAAATATGATTGAACAAAAATAACCATGCATTCATTAAAAAGAGTGAGCTAGTACGCATTGGACGACACCATAGAACTCAACTCATTGACGACCGAAAGAAAATATTATTGTACTCTGAACTAGAACGGATGAACTCGTATCGAACCCAAAGAACCATATAATGAACTAAAGAAATAATGTAGGTAATAATGAGAGCAAATAAACTCGATTAGAAAGCTAGCAAAGAAACGCGCTCGTTAACGAAAAAACGGATAAATATATATTGTTTTTTCTAGAAGAATGTCATTGATTGATCATTGTCATTGATTTAGAGGAATAAGCTAGCAGAACTATAAGAACTACAAGAACGAATTAATTCACACGGTGGAAATAAACGAAAAAGAAAGAAAAACGTAAATAATTTTTGTCGGGAATTAATTTTTTTTTAATATCTCTATTGAATAGCTTCTAAAGTTATGGATTCTGTGAATCCGGAGGAACCTTGACGTTTGTTAATTCAACTTATTCTACTTTCGGTAATGCTCACCATTATTCAACTTCACCTCAGCATGAAAAGTTTTCCAAGAGATATGCAACAGGTGCAACAGGAAGAAGCATTTAATAATCCATGTAGGAGGATACCTAAATTGCAAATTGCGAAAGGTTTTTCTTTGGGCTATTTCCCAAAGGTTTGGGTTTTTTCACAAAGGTTTGTACTTAATGCATGACAATGTCGCCTTTTTTCTCATATCACAAGTGTCAGTCTCTTCGATTAATCTATATTCCTGTCAACTATTGATCAGCCCCTAAGGGTCGTTTTGCTTCTCTCTAGATCAAGTAGATAAGCTCCTTTCTCTTCTTCCTCAGCTAGATTTACCCAGATCAGGTTCGTTGGCAAAGAAATATATCAAAAGCTTAATCGTAATTTAACACCCTAACATTCTAAGAGACGAGTCGAGACGAGACGAGCAAATTTTTGTACTGAAAAACAGCTGCTAATCAAAAAACTCGTCTTTTGGTAATCTAAGAGATGAGTCGTTAATCAACTCGCTTGTTACGTCCTTTTTCCTCGTCTTTTTGGACGAGTCGTGAAAGTATATTTTTTCTGCCAAAAAATACGAGTGCTTTTGAATTGTCGTCTTCATATAAAATTAGAAGATTTTTGGAAAATTTAAAAATAATATAATATAATAATATTGTATATACTTATTGTTCTATATTTTACGAAAATGAGTTGCTTTTCTTGAGTTGGTTTTTTTTTGTGAACGGGTCACTTTTTCGAAATCTGCTATTCGAAAAATTAAGCGGGGAAAATGTGATAAAGCAATGGAAACACAGTTCAATCGAATTCGCCAATATCAAATTATACCAAATCAATTTCGCAGAAATGGAATTCCAATCAAAGATGTGGGTAATGGAAATGAAATTTTTATAATTTTTTTATTTGTTTTGCATCATTTTTTCTTTGTAGTTTTACAACAGCAGCACAGTTCGAGCGTCTATTGGAGAGTATGGAGGCAATGCCAGAGCCCCAAATTATGGAGAATCCGAAAGCCAGTGGGGAAATGATTGGGATAGTGTCAGAGATTACCTTAATTCCTTTGGACCCCCAATTAGGTCCACGATGGAATGGAAAAAAGGTAAGATACATTTACCTTTAACTGTAGAAATTGATATATTTTTTCCATATTTAATTGTAGATATGGACAGATTTAAAGGGCCGGACGAAAAAGAAGCTTGGGCAAATGCGACTTGAACTTGCTGCGACAGGGTGTGGACCCCATAATGGAAATACGTTGACGCCGTTGGAGGAAGCAGTAGCCCAACTGCTTCATTTACAGAAGACGGCAGCACCGTCGGGCGCAAAATTTGGGGTGTCACTAACACCAACACCCCAGCAACTCACATCCTCACTGGCAGTGAAGCGACGGTTGGGAGGTGACCAGGAATTTGCCAGAAAGAAAGCGGACGGTTCACTTGTCACCGGTAAGTCATATATATGCATTTCAATAATTAATATTTGTATAATACTTATTTAATATTAGATATAGAACAGGAACAAATGAACGTACTCCTGGATTCCGATGATGACGGGAATGCAATGCCATGCAGTATGGATACACCCATACAACGAAATCGCGCACCGAAGCGAAATGTATATTTCGACCTGCTTCAGACGCAAGTAAGCCTTTTTAGAAATAATTTCTTTGAATATTATGAATTTAATCTGAATTCTGTTAGGTTTCCCATCAGGAAAAGATTTCAGCCTCATTGTCGGAAGTTGGGGCTGACATCAAGGCCATGGCGAATGCTATGGGTGAAATGGTCGCTGTCCAGAAGCAAAGATTGCTGCTTGCCGTGAAGCAAATACACTGCTCCAATTAAGGAATTTGTGATTTTCCTGGATTATGCCTTGTATATTTATTATATATTCAATTTTTGTCTTGTAATATATTTAAGGAAAACAGGGACCTGAATATGATTTCAATTTGTAATTGAAAAAGTGAATTTTAAAGTATTTAATTTTAACAGAATTTATTATAATTAATAAATAAATTTTATTACATTATTAAAATGGTATTTAGGGCCTGTGCGAAATGAGACTAAATATTAGCGACATACTATTTGCCATTGAGCTGCTTTACAGCCTTCCCGAACTGTGCGAATTGCTTTCCAATACTAAATCAAATGACAGCAGAAATTAAAATTTTGACAATATTTTTTTTCAATATTTGTAACAATGCAAATCTTCTAGCCGCCCTGTTATTGTCTTTCTGGCTTCGATTCTCAATTATTTGCAGCCATAGCCGCTAAGGAAGAGAACATAATTTCCAAGAACTTACGTGTCTCATGCAATGATATAAAGCCGTGTGTCCACTAGCAAGTTTTCTTGCGGAAGTTGCTTCCAGAAGTGACTTCCAAAAGGATTTGTCGTGTAAACACGTATTAGAAGTCGACTTCCAGAAGTTACGGCTTGCAGAAGTTACTTGCAGCAATTATGTGGAAACACGTATTTGTTGCTTGCTGGAAGTAACTTGAACGACTTGCTGTGAACTACAAGTGTTTTGAATACTTGCAGAAGTCGGGTATGAAAAAAAATTTGTTGTTTAAATAAATTAAATTAATTAATTAATTATTTAATTAATTTTTAATTTTTTTTTAATTAATTTTTTTTTAAATTTGTTTTTTTTCTGTTGCCAAAAATCGAAGAGTAACTAAAAGCCGGTCTTTGGGAGGTATAGCCGATCTCATTTTAGTATCCTGCTTTTGAATACTTGTTTGAATTAAAGATAAAATGTATTCAAAATCATCATTAGACATTCTCAGAAAATTTTTCACCTGCATGGAGTCTTCGGTCCGTAATTCTTCAAGTAATGTATTTTGGAAACTTAAATCTACGCGCCGCAGCATCCAATTTCTCACCCAAACACTTCTTTTTGTCTTTTTTTAAATTGTTTCTTTTTAATTAAATATGCTGCGATGGCAGCTTCCAATCTTATTTTGCCACAAGACACTTTTATACTGTCATTCGTAAAAAAAGCAAACTACTGCAAGCTGTACTCACTTTGTGTGGAAACACGTCGGCAATTTCTTGCAGCAAGTTCGTCGTGAGAACTTCTACAAACTACTTCTGGAAGCAGACTTCCGCAAGTTTCGGTTTAAGTGGAAACACTTCAGCAAATACTTGCAGAAGTTCTTCCGCAAGTGACTTGCTAGTGGACACACGGCTTAACACGTATTGTTGCAATTTCGGAAGATTTGGTGCCAAAGCAAAATAAAGGATAGAGCAGGCTATTTGAAATTTCAATATTTCTATATTGGCTGGCATCTGGAACTAGTTACAGAGTGACGGGGAAGTCTTTTGATATATCTCGGTATACTGTTAGAGTCCACAGTAGGCTAAATGGGTTTATAAAACTGCTACCCACAATAATTAAATACCCTGAAATTGAAGCGTATGCCGATATTGGTAGAAGATTTAACCAAAGGGCAAATACGTATATATTTGGAAATGCCATAGGAGCTATTGACGGGTGTCATGTTAAATTGCATGTCCCTATCCGTCTCAGAGATCAATACATCAATAGAAAATTAGATGCTACGGTACAACTACAAGCGGTATGTGATTGTTTTGGAAAATTCGTTAGCATCTGTGTTGGATACCCTGGTTCAGTTCATGACCAGAGAGTACTGCGCAACAGTGAACTTTTTAAAGGAGGATTTCCTCCGCCGAGATATTTTTTGCTTGGGGATAGCGGATATCCGTGTATTATGAGACCGATTTGTATTTTAACCCCGTTTAAAAGATCAAGACCACTATTAAGATCCGAACTCAAATTTAATACTGTTCATAGTAAGGCTAGGAGTGTTATTGATAGTAGTTTCGGATTAATGAAATGTGAAAGGTGGGGTGCTATATTTGACAAGCCATTGCCTTTAACAACTGAAAGATCCATAAAGGCAATAACTGCTGCATGTATATTGCACAATATATGCGAAAATGGTATCAATAATTTCCTCAATCCGACCGAATCCATGTTAGGCCCACGAATTGCTTCGAGTTCTGAACACAACGATAATGAAGCTGTCGCACTCAGAGCTTCTTTGGTAGATCTAATGTAATACTATGAATTTAATATTTGGTGAAAAGATTTAATATTGGAAGATGACCAATTTTTATTAAATAAAAGCATATATATTAAAAGATACAAAAGTTTAATGTTTTTATTAATCTGATCCATCCGAAGTATCAGGATAAATCTCATGTTTTTGTGCCATATATTTTAGAAAAACGTTAGCGGCTTTTTTCATTTCTTTAAGAGCTGAGTTTTCCGCCTCTTCTGCCTTCCTTTCCGTACGCCCCTTCTTTTTTGTTGTTGAAGCGCTGCTTTCGAGATATTTTGCCTCGACTGCAATCTCACTGTTAATTAAGAGTGGCGGTTGTATATTATGGCGCTGTGAACAATATTCATGCAGCATGTCGAAATATGGTCAGGTGCTTATCAAATTTGTCGCACGGGATCCAGTAGGCGGCTCAATAATACTCTTTCAAAACAAAATATTTTGTTTAAAAATAAATAAAAATTTACTAACATTACTTACCTTATATATTACCATAATATTTTGCCATTTCTTACGTAGCTTTTGCCAATCTCTATTTCCCACTCCGGCTTCCCTTCCTACATTTCTAAGGAGGTAAATGAAGATAATATTAATATTAATAAATCACAAAAACTAAATTAATTTCGTACTCCCGAGCTGTGCGAAGATCAACCGTTTTGTTAATAAAAAATTGGTCCATTTGAATCCTGGCTTCAATAAAATTTTTCGTATAATTTTCAGACCCTATTTTTTAACAGGAAGATCAAATTATTAAGTAGATAAGAATCTAACATTACTACTTACAGCGCTCCTCGTATTTTGTTTTTGAATTCATTTTCAAATCTTTCATATATTAAAAAAAACAACGTCTCGATATATAGCACGGTCGAAAAAATACTAAATTTTAGTTCAAAAAGTCGGTAAAATTTAGTCTTTACTGCAATACCGACAAGGCTTAATTTACCGATATTTCCAATTATTTAGTCAAATACTGAATTTTAGTCTCATCTCGCACAGGCCCTTAAGACTTGGAAAAAGAAAAAAAAATTCACCTGAATATAAAGAAGATAAAAGACCTGAAAATAGAAAAGACCTGAAAATACAGGCCATGACTACAATAGGCTCAGCGCAAGCCGCTCCCGCATAGCTACAGCTATATCTGATGGGGGAGGATTTGCTTCGGGATTCCCTATCTGCACCACCTCGGAGTCGGATAAGTCTATTCCAGGATCCGACCAATCGTTTTTATAGAAGATGCAAATGTTGTGCAGAGCACAAAACGCATTGACGACTTTCGTCACCTTCTGAGGTCTATAATGAAGGTCTCTTTCTCCAAACAAGCACCGAAATATATTTTTTAGGACACCGAGACATCTCTCTATATATTCCGGGCCTTGCTGTGCTTCTCATTAAAAGCGATTCGATGGCGCTGCAAAGGGTTCCTGAAAGGGGTCATCAGATACGGCAACAGTTGGTAACCCGCATCTCTTATAATATAAAAGTTTCAAGACATTTAACGCAAGTTTCAAGACATTTATAATATAATTTCAAGACAATTTAATAATAATTACAAATTTAAAAATTACCCACTATCCAAGTGTTACTTCTGCCGTTTTCGTATCCCGATTTTAAAAAATTATTGACCTCGATTATCCTCCAGACGTAGGCGTCGTGATTCGCACCAGGGTGTGTTGCCTCCGCATACTTGATAACCGTATTTTCATCGCAGATCTGTTATATTAAAATTTAAATTAAAAAATTCAATAAAAGGAAATAAAACTATTAAATTTACCATCATTGCGTTAATGCTATAAAACCCTATCCTGTTGTAGTACAGATGTCTGAGCTGCTCACCCGGGGAACATATTTTAATACCGTCTACGCATCCAATGACGCCAGGAATGATATATTTCGAGAAGAAATTCTGTTTAGTTTCGCGTTATTTTGTAGCCGATGTTCGTAGTGAAATCCACTTGGCGCAAATGTGTTCCCCAAATATGTCTAGACACTCTGAAATAGCTCTGGAGACCTGTGTCTGTGACATCATTGACAGACAGGAATTTCCGACGCATTTCTGGTAACTTCCACTTGCTAGGAAACGCAAAAAATGTAGCAAACCTGTAATTCCTTGGGTACCATTGTTGTAAGACACCCGCTTTTCATGTTCGGAGCAACTTCTTTCATAATTTCATGAAAACAATCTTTGTTTAATCGAAAGTTTTGCATGAATCTGTTAAAGGAAAATTATTATACACTCAAATTCGAGAAACAATTTGAAGTACTTACTCAATTTCCGTCAAGTCAAAAATATTTGTTGTGTCGGGAACATGGCGATTACGAATTCGTACGATATTGTCTTCCTCATCATTTACGAAAATAAAGAATTGCAGAAGCGCATCCATTTACAAATTATCGCAAATTTATTTAGAATAATTATATAATTTGTCGAAAATTCAAATAAATTTAAAAATTTAAATAAAAAATGTAATATTGAGAGGGTAATGTCACGGCCACTGGTTATTTTCTTTAAACCAGAAGACTTTATATCGCGAGTGTAGTGTATTTATGGTCTATGATGCCATCTAGGGTATTTATGGTCTGAAACAGATGCGAAAATACGTGATCAAAAGATTTTCAGTGCCTTGGTAGCGTGTATGAAACCCGGGAGGGGAGATTCTGCCTCACGGAGTGGTGTCAGGAAAACAATTAATTCCGTCCAAATGTACTTAGACACCTGCTCCCAAACCTTAACTCCCCCGCAGAAAATCTTATACCCTTATTCACAAAGTCACTTATGCGTCGTCGTCGTCTTTAAACGACGGGTGGTATTCACAAAGTCGACGCCGTCGCTCAAATATGAGAAAATTGTATCAGCTGTTGACGTCGTCGTCAATAACGAAGAAATCGGTATTCACAGACAATAATTGACGACGCGTCGTCTCAAATAAGGCGACACGAAATTCGGTGTCGTCTCTCAAGAAAAATGCACAATCTTACTTTTGAAGAATGAATTATCGTTTTTAAAAAATATATTTATACTATTTTAATGTATTTATTTATTATGTTTGTAATTTGTAACATACTATGTGTGATATTTTAATAAAATTAAATATTATAAATTTAATAAAATTGTCAGATTTTATTACTTTCCCCTTGAAATGTTGGTGTGGGCGGGTTTCATGAGGCGATTTGTGGAGGACTTGCTTCCAATTTTCCAATATCGCTGCAAACCCTTCTTAAAGTTTTCGAATGTTGCAATGCTGAATTCGAAGTTCTTGCGGTACCGTTATTTAAAAAAAATTTAAAACAGTTATATGAATTTTTGTTTAAAAAACATCACATTTGCAATGGATACTCCGATGAAAAGGTAAGACGATAAGATATTCTCGCCTTTTTATTTAAAATAGTAATAACACCACAATTTTCTGAACTTGCGTATATAGGCTCGCATTTACAACGACGCAGCAGTTTGAAGCTCTTGTTAGGGAGATGGAAAATAATCCGGATCTCGCAAGGAGATTACCAGTCTTTGGTGAAAACCGAGGAAGAGTGGAGGAAAATAGGAGAAAAAGTAAATTATCTTGGACCTCCTATTAGGAGTGCGATTGAGTGGAAGAAGGTTAGTTATGTTCATTATTATTAGATATGTTTTTTAACGGCATTTCTGATGTTGCAATTCAATTTTTAGATATGGAGGGATCTGAAGGCGCGTGTGAAGAAGAAGCTTGGGGATATGGAGAGGGAGTTCAAGAGTACGGGTGGTGGTCCCAATAAAAGGATTTCCCTCTCGCAGTTGGAGGAAACTGTGGCAGATGTGCTGCGGATGAGGAGGATGACATCTCCAGCAGGTGCCAGTTTCGGCTTCGGCAAGGAGCCGGTGGGAAAGAACCCTGAAGGGATGCCATCAACATCCTCCGCCGCAAAGCGATATGCTGGTGTCCCATGTGAGGAGCCACCTTACAAACTGTCCAGACAAGCACCAGTAGAAGGTATTTAAAAACAATTTTTCCAGTTAAAAACTTTAAATTAATCTTATACTATATAATATTTTTAGATAGAGAAACAGAAGGGGAGATATTATTGTCTCTGGTGGATGAAGATGTTTCTTGCCGGATTGCGGAGCCTCAGAGAACCCCAGCAAAAGGCTCTGCATTCCAAAAACAACAACTGGCGTTACTTCAAACACAGGTGAAACCCTTATAGTAATATTATTTTTTAAAATTTTACTTCACAATTGCCTTCACATTCAGATTTCAAACCAGACCAAAATTATCGATGTTCTCCAGAAAATGGAGAATCATATGGATAGTATGGCCCAAGCCAAAAAAAAAAATTGCAGATGTAGCTGCAGAACGGCTACAAATGGATTTACGGCGGGAGGAAGAAAGGCGGAAAGAGGCGGCAGAGGCTTTGCTACAACTACGCAAATTTTAAAGTATAAACTTAAACTTAAATTTTAAAGTATAAGCAACTGCATATAATTTTAAAGTATATAAAGTATTATTTTAATATTTTTTTGATAATGAAGTTTTTGTAAATAATTTAATTTAAATTTGATGTCTGAAGTTAATAAATAATTAAAATCTAAATTAATCAATTGCAATTTTATTATTTATATAAAAGTCATATTAATGTTGAACTAACGACACACTCCGCGCAAGTCGCTCACGTATATTTGCTGCAATGTTAAGTGACATTTTAGGCGTACTACATTTTCCTCAATGATGTCTTCAGCTTGGGCATATAGCCAGTCACTTTTGTAAAATATGCACGCATTCTGCAAAGCACAGCATGCATTTACAATCTGCGTAGCTTTTTCAGGTGTGTAATGCAGTGTGCGTTCACCGATAATGCATCGAAATCTGTTTTTCAATACGCTGAAGCACCTTTCGATAACATTTCTTGCCTTGCAGTGCTTCTCGTTGAACAATATTCGATGCTGTTCCGTTGGATTTCTAAACGGTGTCATCAGATATGGCAGCAATTGGTAACCAGAATCCCCTGCAATTTTATACTAATTTATGTTACAATATTTGCATTAAATAGATATTACCGAACACCCACGTATTGGCTCTACCAGCATCAACCACAGATTTCAAGTAACGATCTGCAGCGCTTTGCCTCCAGACGTATGCATCATGGTTGGCTCCAGGGTACGTCGCATCCACACACCGTATGACCATATTTTGAGCACATATCTAAAATATCGTTAACTTTATGAATTAAAATTGTATGTATTAATATTGTATATATATATATATATATATATATATATATATATATATATATATATATATATATATATATATATATATATATATATATATATATATATATATATATATATATATATATATATATATATATATATATATATATATATATATATATATATATATATATATATATATATATATATATATATATATATATATATATATATATATATATATATATATATATATATATATATATATATATATATATATATATATATATATATATATATATATATATATATATATATATATATATATATATATATATATATATATATATATATATATATATATATATATATATATATATATATATATATATATATATATATATATATATATATATATATATATATATATATATATATATATATATATATATATATATATATATATATATATATATATATATATATATATATATATATATATATATATATATTATATATATATATATATATATATATATATATATATATATATATATATATATATATATATATATATATATATATATATATATATATATATATATATATATATATATATATATATATATATATATATATATATATATATATATATATATATATATATATATATATATATATATATATATATATATATATATATATATATATATATATATATATATATATATATATATATATATATATATATATATATATATATATATATATATATATATATATATATATATATATATATATATATATATATATATATATATATATATAATATATATATATATATATATATATATATATATATATATATATATATATATATATATATATATATATATATTATATATATATATATATATATATATATATATATATATATATATATATATATATATATATATATATATATATATATATATATATATATATATATATATATATATATATATATATATATATATATATATATATATATATATATATATATATATATATATATATATATATATATATATATATATATATATATATATATATATATATATATAATATATATATATATATATATTATATATATATATATATATATATATATATATATATATATATATATATATATATATATATATATATATATATATATATATATATATATATATATATATATATATATATATATATATATATATATATATATATATATATATATATATATATATATATATATATATATATATATATATATATATATATATATATATATATATATATATATATATATATATATATATATATATATATATATATATATATATATATATATATATATATATATATATATATATATATATATATATATATATATATATATATATATATATATATATATATATATATATATATATATATATATATATATATATATATATATATATATATATATATATATATATATATATATATATATATATATATATATATATATATATATATATATATATATATATATATATATATATATATATATATATATATATATATATATATATATATATATATATATATATATATATATATATATATATATATATATATATATATATATATATATATATATATATATATATATATATATATATATATATATATATATATATAACCCTTTCGGTTATAGTATAAGTGCTTTAGATCTTGGCCCGGCGACCTTATCCGGATGTGAGTGCCGTCTACACATCCAATCACACCTGGAATACCGAATTTCATAAAAAAATGGTTCTTCACAGCATTTTCCTCCTCAGGTGTTCTTTCCATCGTAATCCAAATTGCACAGATATGACGTTCAAAAATGTCCAAGCATTCTGTTATAATTTTGGATGCCACAGCTTGGGACATGGTAACAAAACAGGCATTTGCCACCGACTTCTGGTAGCTGCCACAGGCCAAAAACCTCACAAATGTTGCTAATTTCAAATGGGAAGGAATAGCAGATACTGAATGCGAGGTTTGCATATTCGGTGCAACTTCCTCCAAAATAATTTTGAAACATTCTTTCCCCATCCTGAAATTAGCTTTGAATCTGAAAACGTGTATAGTTGTAGGCGATTGTTTATCCACATAATTATTAACAAATAAAAACTTACTCGAAATCCGGCAACTCAAATATGTTTGAGGAATCGCGGAGTAAACGATTTCGCGCGCGGTTATCGGATTCATTGTCGGGATCACCTCAATTTCTTCCAAAAGATACTCCGCCAAAGAATCCATTTTTACACAATATTAAAAAATCTGAATCACTAATTCAAAAAAAGACCGAAGTTTTGCTTTTAAAAAGGAAATATTTACAAACAATTTCTATGCGAATATTAATTTTCAGGGTTTCATTTCATTCAACATTATAAAAAATGTTCAGCTTTATAGTCGCAACAAAAAGCAAAAAAATGTCATAAAGAAACAAAATAAACAATGGTATGATTTTTGCTTCAACTGTTTTTAATTTTTTCATCAATTATTAATCCAATATTTCACAAAAATGCAAAAAATTTTGAACGTGGTGCAATTTTTTTAAACAAATTTATTATTGAACACAGCCACAAGAGTAAAATTTCGTGTGTCAACACTGAAAAGTCCACCATCTTTAAATGACAACAAAAATACTACGTTCAGTAGTGAGAACGACGTAAAATAGGGTCACCTGCTCAAAATGTGACTTTGTGAATACGACGTGTCTCGAAAAGTGACTTTTAAGACGACGTCGTCTTAACTCACCCGGTGACTTTGTGAATAAGGGTATTAATGACGGCTAATGTAAATAAGTTAGTATAAGTGCGTGCAGAATTTAACTGAACTGAATTCTTTAGATAATTCAGAAATGGCTGAGATTGGTTCAGGTGTATAAAGTTCAAGGGCGTTTACTTCCTGCAGATTTTGAAAGTGAATGATAAGTCGCACAAAAACTGCTCTTACTCACTAACTGATTTTGGGATAGCAACGAAGTACGATGTGGATATCGTACACATTTTCTTTGGCAGGATATAATAATCAAGTAAAGTTATAACCTATTTTTCTTACTGACTTAGATCATTAGATAAATTTGGGTCTTGAAATTCCTGTTAACTTTTGTAGAAGCATTAAATGTATTAAAAATAAAATGAGATAGTAGGTAAATCACAATCACACGTAGGCAAGTGTTTGAAGAAGGAATTTAGCAAAGGCCGGGGTAGGAATTAAAGATATCATGAATTCAGCGATTTTTGTTTCTGAACAAATTGTAAGTCAAATTAGTTTTTTTTCGAGGTCTTTGTCGATCGAAGGGCTTACTACCCTCTTTTTCTATTTATAAACTAACTGAAACAAATCTAAAACAAAAATTACTTTCATTATTCACATATTTCTATAACTTTTATATATTTCAATTTTTCCTTAAAGTTTTATTTCGCGAGGTGTTTCAAGTGTTTCGCGAAAAGTGGAAAGAATAAAAATTAAAAACTCTAGCTGTGGAACATTTTTATATAAATTTGTTTGCATATTAGTTTAATTTTACTTCAGTTTCGTTCTCAAATACTAATGAAACACAACTTTTTTAAAACACCTCTATTAGGGTGTTTCCAGTACTGTTCGCACTGTGTTTTGAAACTGATTTTAAACTAACACCCCCCCATGCCAGGGGCTTGAAAGTTTTCTTATCTGCACGAAGAATTTATATATAAGAATTGGAATGAAAAGCTTTACAAATTACAGAAAGTCGAAAGGATGAGCATCATAGTTCATCAAACGAATACTCTCATAGCTAAAGTTTCTTTGTAATAGCGGCCTCGAGTCATATGTGTATCTTAAAACCATTTCAAAGCCACGGGTACGAAAATGATAAAAAGTCAATAAAACAACAGTAATCGTGAGCTACAAGCCAAGATTTAAGTGATAATTCCTATACGAATATGAAATCGAATCACGTGATGAATAAATGAATGCAGGCACTAATAAGCAGATAAGTTTACTTATAGAGAAAATCATAATAAATATAAATGAATATAAATTGCATAAAGTAAAATAAATTATAATAATATAAATTATAATAATATAAATTAGAAATTATAAATTATTATAATATAAATTATTATTTAAATTGTAAAATTACTATATAACAACTATATATAACAAATATGTTAATTTTGTTCGGGATTAATTTCATTTATGTAAATTTCCTGTAAGCTTTTATTAAAGTCCGTGGAAAAATTAAATATTTGTTATTATTAATTATTTATTATTTGTTATAATTTGTTAATTATTATTTGTGATTGAACAAATAAGGCTTCGCTTGCATGTTGCTCGATTACTGATTTTGTACCTGTTATAGTAAATTTTCTACCGGGGTTTGACTGGTACTCAAAATTTTTGAAGGATCTTGTGCAGATGCGGCGGCCGACTGCACTCATTAAATGCATATCCAACCACACTCCCTCGAGTGAGCAGATTCACAGAAAAAGAAGAAGAATGTAATGAAGACTGTGAAGAAGAACCAGTAAGAACGTTATCTTTGGCCTGACCGAAGCTTATATACCCTATTCCCGAATCATCTCACGACAACGTTCAAATAAAATGTCGGTGGGTTATATAAAAATATATTTTATATTTTTATTTAAATTATTAAATTTACATTTATAACCAGCCTGTGATGACAGATAGCATTCGTACCAATTTTCAAGATTCATTTGTTCTTTTCAATGCTCATTTTTTGTGAAACAGTTCTAATTGAGGCGTGGCCGTGGCAGTTTTCTGATTTCATCCATTTTAACACCACCCATCCAATGATGACAGGGAATATTTGTGTCAAATTTCATGTTAATGTCTCTATTTTTACGCCTGTATGCCTGTGCGAATTTTTATCTCTAGTGGGCGGACCACGCCCATTTTCTGGATTATATTTTCAAATGAGGCAGTATACTCGGATATACAATTTCACCTTTAAGTTAATACTCGGAGCTGCGAAATTGAGCTTTAAACACGATTTAAATCACAATAAATACCAAAAGTGCGTGGAAGTTGTCCGACTTCGCCCATTTTCGATACCAACCACCCTACCCTAAAACGAAATATTTATACAAAAATTTAATGATTATAGCTTCATTCTCCCGTAATCGTGATTTCCACAGACAGACGGACGGACAGGGCTAAATCGACTCAGGGGATCATTCTGAGCCAGAATATATATACTGTTCTAAATTTATTGTAGCTCCTCCACTGCGATACAAACTTGGGATATAAAAATAGAGCATGAGTTGAAATAGGACTAAACAATAAATGAAGAAAATATATCGTCAACGAAAGTCAAAGATTCACTCTGCCTTTTAAAAATAATTCAAAGGAGTGTGAGGAGGGAGAGATTGTACAGCACACAGCTTTTATAACCTGTACACGTACTAATGAAAAGTAAAAATTGGAAAACAATCATTGCTGTAAGGAGCACATGTGTGCTTCATAAGGATGTGTTATTAATTGCGCTTATATCTGCTTTTAGTTAGACTTGTAAATACACTTGTAACACTAGTAAATAGGCTTATTTACATAAATAATCACGATCTAAAGTTTCTACTTAAAGAAGTAAACAAATTAGGCGTTATCTAAAATACTTAGTTCTTTTGAGAAATATTAATTTTAAAAAATATTGCTTGGTGAAATTGCACCCTTTTTCGATGGCAATGATAAATGAAGCACATATTTACTTCCTAAAGTCAAAAATTTTAAAAGCGAAATTCCAAAATTCAGAGATTAATGGAAATAAACCTTTTTACCGTTTCTGAATCTTTACAGAATTCAGTTTTTTCATGATGAGATTCCGTAAGATACTTTTTAAGATCTTAGTCGGGCATGAGATTTTGTGTCATTTACGTCAGAACTTTATCAGAGGGAGAAAGAGGTTTTGTCGTTCCTTCTCGTAAACTTAAACAAAACTGGAATTAAATCTCGCACAGCTGGCAACCTAATCCCATTACAGTTAGCACACCATGAACCCGAGAAAAACTAGTAAATAGGTATTGTCAAAGTTTTATGACACAATAGGACTATCTTCAGAGGAGCGAACGCGGTTATAGCGAGGAAACACCGCTTACTCTCACAAAACAGCGGTAAATGAGCGCAGAACGTAAGGTTTTCAATTATTCAATTAAGTTAATCGGACAATTCAGACCAAAATTATGGGATCGAATGGCGACAACGAAGAGATCGGTGTGATATACGTGACTTCGTTAACTTCTACCGCCTTTAAATTAAACACGCCTTTTAGCTAGAGGAGGCGTTTGACTGAGGCAATTTCTTTCAGTAAGACATAATGAGGAGACAAACAAGAATAAACACATTTGTTGTTGCTAAGATGGCTAATGATCAATCGGAACGAGAAATATGTGCAATATATGCAATATATTGCAATATATGCAATATCTACAATATGAACAAACATAAATGCATATTATATTTATTTAGAGAAGAAGAGAAAAAATTTTATAACTGGTTATTAATGCAAATGATTGATACGCATGATTGACCTACGTACGCCAGATTGACACCAGATAAGATTGGCACTCTCAGAAATAAGTGAACTGAAATAAAATGGTAGAACTATGAACTTTATGGTGAAAGATGATGAACTCCCAAAAGTCGAACTTGTACTAGAAGGAACTAAAAGGTAACTATAATGACCTGTTTCATGCGCAACCTTTTTTTTATTTGCATGAGCGTCATGTCAACATATATTGCCTAAATAAATTTATCTCAACATTATTACTATAATTATTATTAGTAATTATTGTGCAAGTTCCAACAATTATAAAAATATTGTTCGTTCGAAAAAATTGGCTTCATTGATTATTTTTGAAAATATTCCACTAAAATAAATAAAATAATTGCTTGTGCTGACATTGCTGATGGAGAGTGATGAATGCAAAAATTTATTATCTAAAAAGCAGCCATTTCCTAAAAGAAATTACTGTATGAGGATTCCTTTGACAACCATCTGGTAAAGAATGTTTTCTTTACTAACGCGGTTGCACAATGCATTCTAGCCTTGTTCTCCCTCTCGGTGGATTGCACAAATAAACGAGCTTTGTAAATATTAAATCTCAAATCTAAAGCACTAAGAAAAATTAGAAAAAAAATAATTATTTATATTATTTTTGAAATAAGTTCAAAACGTCTTTCTATGGAATCTTTTCGGCTTCACTGAAATGCTTACAGTTGCCTGAACCGTTACCACCATTATTCAAAATGTAATATAAACTAACATGAATGAAGTTAATTATTAAACCTAAACTTTATCTTCTTCTTCTTTTATGTATACCGCTGCAAATATACAGCACTAAATCATAACAATAACAACAACAGCAACATTTGCGTTATAAACTTCAAATTCATTTTGGCCTTTAGTGGTTCTGGTAAAAATTCAAGCCTGAAACATTAGGAATTTTTGAAGTTTCTGAAGATTTCCGAAAATTCGAAATTAGCAGCTGATGAAACTAGATAATGGTCTAACGTTCGTAATAAACCACAATATTAAAAATTCAACAGAAATTAGAAATTATAGAACATTTCAAATAATTTTCTATTTCTATTTTCTATTTTTTTAATTAAAATTTTTTAATTAAAAATTTTTGACGAATAAATAATTGAAATTAATTAGATATGAATTGTGGTAACTTTTGTTCTGTTACGGATTAAATGTATGTTTTGTTGTTGTTTAGTATAATGATGCTTCATTAAGTTGTTTCCACATTCGCCATTACGGTTTCCTGACTGCTCGTTTTTTTCCTCTCAAAGAAAAAAGTAATTCTTTATTAACAACTTCGTGAACATTTACACTCGTAGTAAAAAACTAAGAAATAATTTGTCCATTTTAACTAATTTTTTTACTGATAATAATAAGTTACTAATTTGTTTTCAATAATAATGCCAGCTAATCATGAATTGAAAAAATGTGCACTGAGTATTACTGAATTTTCACTTGTATTTTCCAATAAATACTAATTATTAAGTAATGAGAAGAACAAAAAAAATATTATGTAGGCATAACAACGAAAAAAGCAATAATAATAAAATAACAAAAATGAGTAATAAAATACAAGTATAATAAATTACAGTATTTAAATACATACGAAGGACGTTTAACGCATTCCCGGGATCTGTTCAGTGTGCTCTGGTATAGCCGAGATCTTTTAAAGCTCTGCGGTGATGATCCATCAACAATATCCAATCCAATTTTTTTTGAAAATGAAACGTCGATTCATCATTATGAAGGAGGATGTAAACAGAAATTTCTGGTTTAAAAAATATAAACATTAATAAATAAAGCTTATAAGCAGTAATTCTAACAAAAATGTTAAAAAATACTCATTTTACCGTTCCGGTGAAGTGAAAAGTCATTCGCACTACCAAGAGGATTCCTTTGACAACCATCTAATAAAGAATGTTTTCTTTACTAGCGCGATTGCAGAATGCATTCTAGCCTTATTCTCCCTCTCGGTGGACGAGGCACAAATAAACGAGCTTTGTTAATATTAATTAGTTTTACGACCGAACAGGATGACAAACGTTTCTCAAGGATGAAACAAACAAAGGTGGGGACACCTTTTCGGGAGTAGTAAAATGGTGCATAAAAATATTGAGATTGAAGAAATTGCGGAAATTACGAAATTGACGAAGTTTGTGAAGTGAATGAAGTTTTTCACAAACTCAAGGGATTGAGTTGTAAAGAGATATAAAAAGTTAAAAGGATTTGTTAGGGCGCTTGAGAAAGACGGATGTATTGAATTATGTATGATTACTATAAGGTGGGGAGGATTCAGTGAAATTATTTTTTACGTTTATGTTACGTTTTAACTAAACATGCAATTTGGTTATCATCACGTCGCAATTTGTATTTATGGGAAGTCATCTGTGTTTTTTTTAAAGCCAGGAGAACCGCGTAGAACCATGGTATGTGATCGTTACTTGACAATTGAAAACACTTCATGTTAATACATCACCGACGTATTACTTATAACTCATTTTGAATTCGTGTAAAATTCAAACCTTAGGTTTTCAGTATACAATAAAAGCAACAACATGTCTTCAGAGCATCGTGCACAGAATCTCTGTAGATTCAAAGCAAATGAAATGAACTCAATAAAGTAGAAATGATATAACCCTTCTGCAGTTAATATTTTAGTAAATTATCTCTATTTTCTTAGTCAGACGGGCCAACATAAATTTCCGAGGAATTCAACTTCGTTTACAATTGAGTTTTTCATTAAAATTATTGAACACCGAATTACAACTTTTGTAAAATTTATTAATGGATGTTTGCATAATTTGAATTTAATATTGAAACAAAAAAGTGTTCGATTGGATTAAAATTCAGATCATAAAACAGTTTTAAATTAGCACGCAATGCATTCATTTATGTAAATAAGCTTTAGGTGTAAAATTTATTTAAGTATTGTTTCCATAACGATCATTATTAAATTTTACGAGACCGAAAATCAAATTTATTTTGTTTGTAGTAATTTGCGTTTAATCATCATATTGACATATTGAGAGGTATTAATCGATTTTATGGCGTGCACAAGTTTTTCCTAGGGCATTGGAATCTGATTCCGAATTGCCTTAATTAAATATTTCCCTATCGATAGCAGTCAAGAGCGCACGATTTAAAAGTCAACAGATCAGCCCGGTCTGTTAACAAATATATGGTAATTGTCCCACAGTTATCTTTGCGTAAAACAAACACCTTAGTCAAGTATGAAGCAATGCGGTGTGCAGTGATTACTGATTGTTAGTATTTTGATTATGAAATTTATGCAATCGCTATAAATTGATGGGCAAGCTGGATTCAGCTCGTTGGCGGACTGAATAATTAGTTACGCAGCCGGCGTGCAAACGCGCGATAAGTGATGGCTGACGAAGAACAAACAAAAATTTGCTATACTTGGTGAAATCATCATCATATCATGGATGCACGAAAAGAATTTATTGACACATTTCCTTAATTCATCACAACAGTTTTTTCGGCGTAAATAATGGCGATGTGTAAATAACGTGTATACGCGTAGATCTCTCAGGGATCATTCCAGATATTTCCTTATAAAATTTGAGATCTATAAGATTCACACTATCCCTATCCAAATATTGTAAACATAACACGTACTTGCTTGCTAAGACATAAAACAAGTCTAAAATAGTTTCATTCTAAAAATGGCATAAAACAGTAAATTTTGTCGATGGGTCATTTTCCGTCCTCTGTTCTAGACTACTGGTTTAAGAATTTTGTCATTATATAGCATTATGGTCTCATTTCAAAACTAAATAGATTATATTTGTTTAATTTGAATAGGAAGCCCAAGCTTTCTTTCTTGGTAAAAGTAAGACTAAAAGGATAAGACTTATTGCGATTTACTAAAAGTATAAAACACAACTTTCAGAGGGTGAATAAACGATGATAAGTTAAAGACGGCATGCAGTAATTTGAGGAATATGATGACACGGATAATAGTAAATATCCGCGAAAACTGGTGCAATATCGCAATAACGATTCCGCGATATGACGAGCTAAATCGCATTTATATTAAATTGTTCAATACATTAACCAAATATAGTGCATTGTGCATTAACCAAATATTGTACAAAAAGACGAAAAGAATTTATTAACGTAGTTACAACAGTAAAATTTTGTGGACCAGCGGTGAATCAGTAGTCCCAAACGTGAGCGCAACGTGAGACTAAATCAACTGCCCAAGGACTGAATTTGTCCTACGTAAAAACGAGACTTTTGAGACAGCGCCGTCTTAAATCACCAATCGACATTTTGAACCTCTAAATAAATTTCTTACGCAGTCAGGATCATTGAATCGTTGCGCGGTTTTCATTTTCTCTTATAAACTCTTCCTTCTCCTGTGTTCGTTTTTATATTTAATTAAGATTTGCAAAGTTCGCTTGCTTTTTCCAGCGTGGGGCATTTCTGTGGGGCCTGCAACCTTCGGCAGTCCGACGAAATTTTCATTTGACCCTAACCGAAATTTTCATTTGATCTTAAGATTATTAGGAATTTATGTTTTCCTCAAAGAAAAGGCACACATTCTCCAACATTCGACTACGAATTTAATTAAAAAAGTAAATAATTGAATGTCCGATTTGATGACATGTAAACATTGCTTCGAAAATAGCAACAAACAGTCATAAGCAACTCCCACCGAATCAAAAAATAATAAAATAACGATTAGTGTAGATTGCGGTTCTGCGTCGTCTAAGCATATTTTTCTCACCGACATTTCTGAGTTTTAAAAAACCTTTTATACAAAAGATACATAGAAAATAGACCAAATTAGTCCAGTCTCACGCCTACTTTTATGAAAAAAACATTGAAAAGAAATTGAAAAGAAATTTTGAAGATGAAATTGTTTGGTCGAGGCCTGTGTAATCTTCCGGCAGCGTTCGATATTATAAACCCACCTAAAAACGGACATGGCGCCCCACCATTGTACTGTGCCAGTATTATACTGATCATTTTCGTGAGGAGTTATGTTAAAGGTGAGTTAGCAAATTCAAATTAAACTAGAAAAAAAAATTGCAACATTGAGAGGGGCGTGTGGCACTTAATAATTATTAGCATCATACCACCAATGGGGTAATCCCTTTTAAACACCCTTTTAAACACATTTCTCAATTTCTGTATATGTTTTATATTAAGAGGAGGGGCCACGCATCGCCAACTTGTTACTGGGATCAAACTACAAATTTATATTACGGGTGTAGGGTCTATAATCTTCGCCCGCGACGAAGCCAGCAGTCTTAATTGTTGTACATACAAATTACCTAGCGTTAATTAAATACCCACGAACTTGAATTAATCTAATTCAGCAACGTCGACAAAATGCAAAAAAAATTGCAAACCGTAAATATTTCTAGAGGGGAAAAGGAAAAATACTCTACAAAAGTCCATAAAAATAAATTTCAAGTCAGTGTCAGGGAGGGTGAGCTTAAAATTGAATATGTTCGTTATGTAAATGTGAGAATGTGTGCTATGCAATTACAAACAAAACCACACAGAGAGAATTAATAATTTAATCTGATGCAACTAATGAATAATAAAGCGTTATTTGGGTGTTATTTCCATATTGTATCCATATTGTATAATATATGTAATTGATTCAACCTCGTGAAAGACAAGCTTAGACGAACATTGTAGAAGGAATCTGTTGTCGCTGACCCGAATATATCTCATAAAACATTCACATTTGCTCGAAAAAGCAAAGAAGTTGCAATTTTTTAATTTTTTTGTTGAAATGTAAATACAATCTATTTACCACCACTACTTATACTTATTACTTATTGACTCAAACAAAATTCCTTTGAAGAAAAAAACAACCCATAGGTAAGTTTATTGATTTGTTTATACGAGTCCTCTAAGCATTTATTAGTGTAGATTAGAGGACACACCTATTATCCTCTCCGCAGGCGAAATTTATACGATGGAAGGCAAAGCATTAATTTCTTTACATACCCAAAAAAGATATATGATATGATGATGTATGTGAGAATCTGTCACTGTCAGGTTTCAGCGGGAGTTATAATGTAAATAGATGCCTAAGAGCTCAAAAGTCAGAAAAAAATTAATATATAAGAAAATAAAACCATTCCTTACATTTTCCTCAGTCACCCTCAAATTATATTTACGTTTTCTAGTTTTGAACTGCTCATGCATGCATTTCTCGCTCTGGTTTTCTCATTTAAAAAATACTTCGCAAGCAGCAGGCGGTAGATTTATTACACGTAATTTATTGTTGCTGTTATCGATAAAGTGTAATACGCACGAATCTGCATGTAATAAGTGCAATATATTCCAACGGTAGGATGATAAAATTGTAGCACTAATACTTGCCACACGTTAGGAGGATATAAAATTATTTGTTAAGGATCGACTTATTATGTTATTTGCTGCCGTTTATGTAAATATGATATGCCGCATGATATCAACTGAAAGTCGCGAACGGTTCCAATGCTTTTGCAAAAAGATTACACAGATATGTTCAATTATTGATGATAATTTCTGTCAAAAAGAATATTAACGTGCGTCGACTTCAGGGGCAATATTTGTTGCTCTCGTAGCATGGTGATAACTTGGTTTCTCAAGTTGTGAAGTAACATAATCTTTAATTAATAGCGAAGTTAACCACATAATAGAGAAGAAATATACTTGCATGTTTGATACATGGGGTATAAAAGGATATAAGCTTTAATCAAACTGAAGCTCCCTCTTACTTGTTTTTGGCTCAGCCAATTCGTTACAATGTCCTCAATAATTCACTTTTCACCTTTACTTAACCGCAAGCGAAATCGCTTTTTTAGGCAAAAGTTCTTTTATTTTATCTGGCTTCTTTACTTCCTTCCGTCATTGATTCATGATTTCTTGATTCCTTACTTAGTGAACTTTAAGGGGACATAAACACCTTCTATTTCTTTCTGCACCTTCGAAACCGTCTACTATCTAGAATAAAGAGTAAAGGATGCATCCTTCAAATACGGGATTTAGAGTTGTTAAATGGAAGCCTTGAACAGTTTTCTGCTCAATTATCGCGTGAATCGTTTTAAAAAATTTTAGAAATAAATCTATAAATGTTCTAATATTCTTTACATTCCTTTACAACAACATTTTCAACCTTTAGGTCACGACCTTACAACCTTAAAAATAAGTCGCGAATGAAAAAAAATGTTTTCTTTTAAAAAAATTGTAATATCTTTTCAATTTACTGGAATACTTATTTACTGAAATACTTAGGCGCATGTTCTCCCAACAGTCTGTAACGCATACCGCAAAGAACAGCAAACTTAAATTGAAGAGTTTGAATTGCAACTCAATAACCAAAACCGGCCAATGTACGAATAAGCCATAAAAATGCATTTTCCTTTTTCAATTGCTTAGCACAAACTGGGTTTTTAGCTTTACTTGGTGTGAGAATAAAATACAGAATTAAGCTTGCAGAATTAAGATGCAGAAGTTACGTGCAAGGATATTCTCAAGAAAATATTTTGATTGGCAAAGGACTTGGAGTATTTGTAAATGAACGCCAGCAACAAAAAAGTTATTGATAATGTATTTCATTACACTTCATTGAAAATATTTTTCATATTAATGAACCACTTTTGAATCTAATAATTAACTATTTAAACCATATTTTGGATTTTTATTAACTTTTAGATTTAATGGTTTCCGATAAAAACCTATAATAAATGGTAATTAAATAAATGGTATTATATATTTATATACCTATGGTAATTTATGACTGTTTACAAATTTAAAGATATGAATAATCGTGCAATTTTTTACTTTTTTTGTTTTCTCAGAACATTGGGAAACACTTGTTCACCTTGTAACAAGAAGCAAATATGTTGTACTCATTTAAATTATTTCCCTATTTTATGATGTAATTAAACCTTGGATGCATACGCAAAATCTGAGAAAGTATATAACCAGCCGTAGCGTATTGATTGCGAACTTGCTTTTAAGTTTGCTCGGCAATCTCTCCTTCATCCAACCGTCTCTACAATATCTGATGATATCTGCCTCGTTACTTACTCTTATCGTATAGCAACAAATCTTCAATTCTTTGTGAAGCTACCTTTTTCCGAAGCTCGTATACCATAAAAACATATTAACTAATAATTAGGTTAGAGAAACAAAACGGATGAAACGTTGTAACAGTAAGATATAGCAGTAAGAAATTTTCGAGTCAAGGATCCTCACGCGAAGGCGGAGGTCGTACCAATCTCATAACGGTGATTGTTATGGTGTTTATGGCTTTTGTCACCACCTGTTTATTTAAAAGTGTTGATGAAATTGATAAAAACATTGTTAATAAAATATTATTACCTTAATGAAAGCGAAGAAATTTAACAATAAAGCAAGGTTGAATTCACATTGATTGTAAAAGGTAGGCATGCCAATGGCTCGTTTTTAATTTCGTTTGGTTTCTGTTGACATTCATACATATTTCCTGATGAGATCTCTTTTTCTTTGCCTTTAACCGTAATTTTAACTGACAGGCTAATAAACAGACTGACAGAGATGTTCAGTTAGGGATTAGTTAACTCAGGAATGTTTCTCTAACTACCTTCAGCCAGACCGAAGCTTATATACCTTTCACACTTAATATAAACCTTTAGTTTGATTCTAATAAATAGACGGCGGGCCATGCCATTTTAGCATTTTCTTAGATTGTAAACTTTAAAGTACATTATTGCCTGCGAAATTATTTTACAACCGAACCCATAACCTATAAACGACCAAAACTACTTGTAAGTTTGATACATTTTTCATAACTTCTACATATCTAGTTTTAACAATCCATCCGCTCATTCTTTCATTCTCGGTTTCGGCCTTCCTGTTTTTCTATTTCTTCCTCCGTTTAATAATTTAATAATTGAGTAGATTGTGCCTCACTCAATTTCCCACAATTTCCCACAAAGCGGTTAGAACTTCGTTAAATGTACATTATGCCAACAGACTCCAACGGATAATTAGTAATCTGTTTAAATTTCGTACGTAAAAGAAAAATTATTTCAAATTTTACCAGTTTCGTACCATTGTAACATCGTTCGCCATCTTGTGTCCATTACGCGACACCAAGCAACTATTATGTGTGCTGCACATACTCTTTTTGTGCAAAATATGCTGGCACGGAAAAGACTGAGGCACGCTTATAAAGAAATTGAAGAAAATTATATGAAAATTAATTTCAAGAGAAAATGAAAGCAGCAAAAGAATATGTTTTTACTTTTATGGATTTGATGCAATAATTCATAACGTAAATAAATCACGACTAGAACGGAAACCGTATTTCAACTTTCAACTCTCCCCGAATTAATGAAAGAGTAAACAATGAAAAATTGCCGGAGAAATATACGGAAATGGAGGAAGGCTTGCGGTGACTGAAAAAATTCACTGCTTAATTTTTTTACACGTTAAATATTTTTGTTAGTATTAAAATAGAAATTTAACAGAGTTTAATAGAAAAATATGTTTGTCATCTGTTTCATTCTAGTTTATTTTTATTTCTGGGGAAAGTAAGTCAAAAATAGAAGAATAGCTTAGGTAAAAGCAAGCGGAAAAAAATTTCATTTCGAAAAAAATGTTAAAAAGACTACCAGAAAATCGACACCAGAAAGGGCACGCTGGAATAACTCTGCATCACCCGTTCACCCAATCACGCTAATGATTTATGAAAGTGTCCCAGAGTATAAATTGTAACAAAAAGTGTACAAAGAATTTGACGAGATTTGACGAGATATCGAACAGTCAACCGTGGTTCATTTTTACGGATTTTTTTAGTAGTACCCTCTTTTCAGCCATCGGCTGGTGTCCTAAGGAAAATATTTTTAAGAAGCAAAGTCCTCCTTCAATCCCGCAGTAAGAATCCTATTCAATACCTCATTTGCACCGTCTTAATCAAAATGCATGGAATGTATTTTTAATTACCAAAAAAAAATATTATTATCAAAAGCTAGAAAATTATGGTTTTCAAGCGCGTAAAGTTTGGTTTATACTCAAACTGGTTTCGGCTATGTGACATCTTCAGTGTCTGTTCTCGTCTTGATTGGATCAGAAACTCTTTCGGTTTAAAAGTTGTTTCCTCCTCCTTCTTTTGTCTCAATTGAGTTTAGGGTGCCAGTCCCGTGGTGTATGGGCCCAAAATGGCAGTGACCAGGCGTATTAGACGGTCACTTACCACGATTGTGGTACTCACTGGTTCCGGAGCCTACCATAGACTTTAAATTGGTACCACGGGAGACAGACAAGCGAAAATTAGACAATCAGTATGTGTGCTAATAGCTTATGCTAATAGTCACACCATCTGATATATATATATATATATATATATATATATATATATATATATATATATATATATATATATATATATATATATATATATATATATATATATATATATATATATATATATATATATATATATATATATATATATATATATATATATATATATATATATATATATATATATATATATATATATATATATATATATATATATATATATATATATATATATATATATATATATATATATATATATATATATATATATATATATATATATATATATATATATATATATATATATATATATATATATATATATATATATATATATATATATATATATATATATATATATATATATATATATATATATATATATATATATATATATATATATATATATATATATATATATATATATATATATATATATATATATATATATATATATATATATATATATATATATATATATATATATATATATATATATATATATATATATATATATATATATATATATATATATATATATATAATATATATATATATATATATATATATATATATATATATATATATATATATATATATATATATATATATATATATATATATATATATATATATTATAATATATATATAATATATATATATATATATATATATATATATATATATATATATATATATATATATATATATATATATATATATATATATATATATATATATATATATATATATATATATATATATATATATATATATATATATATATATATATATATATATATATATATATATATATATATATATATATATATATATATATATATATATATATATATATATATATATATATATATATATATATATATATATATATATATATATATATATATATATATATATATATATATATATATATATATATATATATATATATATATATATATATATATATATATATATATATATATATATATATATATATATATATATATATATATATATATATATATATATATATATATATATATATATATATATATATATATATATATATATATATATATATATATATATATATATATATATATATATATATATATATATATATATATATATATATATATATATATATATATATATATATATATATATATATATATATATATATATATATATATATATATATATATATATATATATATATATATATATATATATATATATATATATATATATATATATATATATATATATATATATTATATATATATATATATATATATATATATATATATATATATATATATATATATATATATATATATATATATATATATATATATATATATATATATATATATATATATATATATATATATATATATATATATATATATATATATATATATATATATATATATATATATATATATATATATATATATATATATATATATATATATATATATATATATATATATATATATATATATATATATATATATATATATATATATATATATATATATATATATATATATATATATATATATATATATATATATATATATATATATATATATATATATATATATATATATATATATATATATATATATATATATATATATATATATATATATATATATATATATATATATATATATATATATATATATATATATATATATATATATATATATATATATATATATATATATATATATATATATATATATATATATATATATATATATATATATATATATATATATATATATATATATATATATATATATATATATATATATATATATATATATATATATATATATATATATATATATATATATATATATATATATATATATATATATATATATATATATATATATATATATATATATATATATATATATATATATATATATATATATATATATATATATATATATATATATATATATATATATATATATATATATATATATATATATATATATATATATATATATATATATATATATATATATATATATATATATATATATATATATATATATATATATATATATATATATATATATATATATATATATATATATACTCAATACCCTGCGTGCAACAGCTGAGAAATATTCTTCAGAAAACAGTAGGATATAACACGGACAACCACATACATTATCTCAAATAATCACACACACATACATAAACAGACACACGTGCTCACACACAGGCTTGCGCACAATTACATCGGTCTAGTCACATTCGCCAAGTAGCTATATTTCATACACAAGATGCGATGACGCAAACTTTGTACTACACGGATTAAATTAAGTTATTGGGTGATAGTCGATGCCAGAAACTGTTATTCGCTAAAGAGTCTTCGAAAAAGTAGAATGAGGACGAGTCTGAACGACAGAGAAGGTTATAGGTTTAATACATTGGTTATTGATTCTTATCGAGAGAATGAAATGAATTAAAACATAAGACATAAGATATAAGACATAAGAGAAGTGAGAGTTTAAACAGGAAAAACATTGGCGATAACAATGTTAACTCGTTGCCGAGGACCATGAGTTACTCTTGTGTAAACCATCAAAATCACATTTTCCTCCTTGGTCAAAATTAGTTTTTAAGTTATTTATTGGTTTTATGTATATTTCTTAATAACGGAAAGAGAATTATAAGAGAATTATAAATATGCCTTTCATGGTAATTTTAAAAGCATTTAGTTCATTGTTGGGTCTTGTACAAAATCAGGGTTTTCAAAAACAAATTGAAGTTAAAGATAAACAAGTGAGAACGTTAACCCGGCTGTAGCTCATATACCTTACACTCGTAACATAATTTCATAGTCGCATCTTAATAATCAATGGGCTTTTTTTGCATCTCTTACAGCTCCTATTTGAGGAATTATTGTGGACCACACTTCCAAAATCCAACGTTTCCCCCGTTTTATTAGTCGGATAGTTTTCTCAAACCTTCTTCTAGCTAAACAATGGGAAAAAAGGGAAAATTGAACTGCCGGTTTCTAAAAAGGTTATTAGAGAAGATGTTGACAGTTACGAATGCAACACCTGTAGCCCATTAATCAAGATTTGGCTGTAATAAAGGAAGCCTCTACCTGCTCGGAAAATGGTTCATTAGAATATGAAATGGATTTCAAAGAACTTCGCCCCATAGAAGCCATGCACATAGAAAAGAGCTTTCCCGACATAGAAATATTTCCATCAGAAAACACAAAGGAACCTACACGTGATGATTCCTATGCACGAACCGAAGGAGGACTTAAAAATGCAAGTACCATGGAGAGAAAAATTGTTGTTCCTCCTCCTTTTCTCCATCTTCACCAAAAAACCACAGCTAATCTACCTGTGCGTATCCTACCTGACACTTCCCTCTTCAGCTAAAGAGATCGATGCCTCAGTAACGTAAAGGATAACCGATATCTCCCATTATCTCTTTCCACTCGAGTGTGGCTGCTTTCAACTGCTTTTTTGACATTGGAATAGGTACGCTGATGAGAATTATAAAAATATCATGATGTCGTCTGTACTTTAGATGCTCAACTCTTCAAAAAAATTATTGATTGCACATAATGCTGTAAACACAACCTCGCGACAAGTTGTCGTACACCGCCGCGATTTGTCAAAAAACTCTGTCGGCGGTGAAGCAAGCAGAGAACATATATTTGTTTATTAATTTAAGTAAGCTTGTATGTTTAAGTTTTATACATATATCTACCCAACTTTGTTTATCCAACTTTGCCTTTATAGCAATTTCCTCCCAAATTTTTTTCTTCTGCAAGATGTTTTTGTAACCAGGGTCTTGCAAATTGTAGAGGCATTTATATTGCCTGACCTACTCAAATATAGTTTCTTCAATACCAGTCATTCTAAAATGCAGAATAATCATTTTAGGAGATATATTTACATTAATTAATACTTACACAAGAAAAATTTCAAAGAAAAAACATAAAAAAGAGACTATTCAATTATATTTGCATTATAGAATAATACATATGCCATTTTATATGTCATTACAGAGTAAACAAACAGATAAAAGAAGAAAAAGATGCGCGACAACTGAGAAAAATAGAAAATTTTCGACTACAGTCGCTGTCGTACGCGTCGGCAGAGCGACAAGTTTATTTTTTTCTCAACTCCCATAAGACTCCATGTATTTTTGACAAGTCGCGGCGGTGTACGACAACTTGTCGCGAGGTTGTGTTTACAGCATAAGGATTACTTTGAGCAATATATTAATTTTATCTTTTTTTCAGGACACATTATTTATTACTACTGTTTTTTGTGGGGAAAAAGAATGTTCTTTCCAGTTTATGATGAGAATAAATGATTCTAGTAAAGTCACAAGTTCAAATATAATACGATATAAATTGAGGGAAAGATTTTACATCTTGCTTTTCCTCGCAAAAATTTTCAGATTGTGCAAAATTTTGAAAAAATTATCGGCGTTTCCGGATCTCTGCTTTTACTATTCCACTACCATACTGTATTTTCCATATTGAAAACATTTGGACATTTTGGTTTGCTTTACTTTATTTGAGGTGTTTTTAGATCAGTTTCTGTACAGGAAAAAAGTAATTCGTTGTTGTCTAAAGTAAAACTTTCCCTTCGTATTATATTTTTCAATAAAAGAGATCCAACAAAAATGTTGTGCAACGTTTTTAATCTAGATTGGTCCAACTGTTTTACTTAAAAGTTCCAATCCGGATAAATCTATGGCAATTAATAACAGCAACCCAAGGGAGTGGTAACACGAGCGGATGAACCTCCATGACTTTAGCTTTGATTGCTTTTCATGAGGAAATATTTTCCGTTCCGGTGCGTTTTATTCTGCCTCGGTCTGCCGGAAAGACAGAAGCGAGTACAGTATTTTAATTTGCAATTTTAAAGAAAATGGCAACAGTTGGATCAACAGAGTTGGCAAATCTTAATTGGTCACTGTCGAGAAATGCCAGAGGGATTATTATATTCATGTAGGAATATATTTGACTTCGCAGGTTCGGCTTTAGAATCTTTTCATAGATATTTTCGTCATGCTATATGCCATAGCATAATGTTTATTACACGTTGCAGATTTTTTCTTTATTGCAAATAAGGTTTTCGTGATTAACGCCATTATTTCCTTTGAACTGTGTGAATTCAAATTATTTTTTCGACTTCTTTTTTGGATTTTTACTAAATGATGGGAAAATTGGAAAAGAAATTAAAGATAACATTTTTTTGTTCAATGCGCTCGAACTCAATATTAGATTCTAATCAGGAGTGTCTGCTTCGGAATCTCACAGTTTCATGGGGTGCTAAATCCCTGAATCGCCTTTTTTTTCTACAAAATAAAGTAAACAAATATTGAACGGTACTTTTAATTTGAGATTAACATTACTTTTTACATTACTTTATGAAAAAACTGTACTTAACATTACTTTTTTTGAAATTCGAGATTATGGTTTGGTTCCATATTCGAAGCGAAATTTTTAATGATTGGAATACCCGGAATATGAAACACGCCTGCGTTTTGAACGGATGCTGCATTTTTTTGGATGAATGAGCCTATTTCTGATTAATCTTGGATGTTTTATAAGTATATGAAAGGCATTCACATGTAGTAGTAACTAGTATCGGATATCTTGAACACTGCCAATTTTAAATCTAAACCCCTGCCTGAAAATCTACAAAATCAATGGTTTTTAGAGGAGGTTTCGACAAATTTAGTTTTAGCTTTCAAAACTTATTTTCTATTAATTTTTAAATTTTTACGTAAAAGAGAATTCCGTTTTTGCCACAGCTCTTAAAAACAAAAATAGCATTAAAAACAACAACATTGATGATAAAAAATAATAAACTGCTTAACTCAATCTGATGACACTAAAATACCGAAAAACTGTCAAGCGTCCCATCAACTACACTATCCTGCCTCGCCCTGTCGAAATCCCACAGACGTAGCTTTCCCTCACTCCTTTTGTTGTTTTTTTTTCACTTTATCGCACCATAACGTCGCGAAGTTGCAATTTTACTTATTGCTCGCGCCGTATTGCGGCTAATGTTCATTCCTCTTCTTTGTTTTATTTTCCATGATTTTAGCACTTAACTCGATGCGATCCTTCTAATTCCATTTTCAATGACTGCAATGGATTTAATGAATACGAGAGTCTCTAATTTCACTTCTAAAACCTTCTGCCGTTCACTTCAACAACGGGCATAATTATCATAAAGCGTTGTTCGTCCTTGTTGTTGTTTCTGTTGTTGTTGCTGTTGTTGTATTCCTTCTCCTGCTCGTATACTGATATTTCTCGCTGTTTTTGAGTTCCGGAAGCTGACTAAATTGAATACATCATTGCATTAACTGAACAAATCGTGTCTGACATTCATTTTAATTTTCACACATTCAGTTTTTTAATTTTCGCATTATAGATGAAATAAATGCCGATTATTTATACAATTATTTCGAGCAAAAATTCCCATAACGTGCACGGTACAATAATGAAAGAAATAATTATTAAATAGTCTCGCTAAAGTGTTCGATGTTTGCAGTTATATCAAAAATTGATCGGGACAATTTATTTATCAATAATACATTGTCTAACTTAGCCTTGCCCGAAATATAGACGCTTGCATCTACTAATTAGTTTATAATTAGCTGAACACATCTCAGATAAAAGATGTTACCAAACCATTTTAAGGCGATATGGATTGTGACACTGAAGTTCCTTGATAGAAATTTTTATCCTGAAGAAAAACGAAAGAATAAGAAATAAATTGTTTTGAAAAAATATATGCAGAAATTAATTTTAAATAAGGACGCTCCGGCCGAAGCTTTATAATTCGATCCCAATAATTAGTGGGCGGTACACGCTCCTTAATATTACATTAAGCTTTTCTTGATTAACTTAGATTTGCTAACTTATCCTCAACACAACTCTTCTTAAAATACCCGCACACAGTATAGTGTAGTAGTAAGTATGACACGCCCGTATTTGGCGTATTTATAATCTAACCATCTCGAGCATCATCCCAACTCCAAAATTTCAATATGGATTGAAAAATGTGTGCATTGACGTCTAAAACTCAGTAGTATAGGTAACATAATGTGTAAATTAAATTGAGACTTTCTATAAAGCACAAACTGTCACAGATGTTAACACATAATTAAAAAGATGGCGAACGGAAAGTGGTATTAAATTGAACAATCGAATAAAAACTATCGAATTATTCGATAGTTCTATATTATTCATTTATTCGATAGTTTTTAGTAACTCAGAATTCATTCAGCGACTAAAGGCCGATACCCAATTAATCAACAAAGAGCAACGAGATAGTTGTTTATGTTGTAACCACATACGCTGAACTCGAATAAGTCGGGTGAATGAATGCATGAATGAATGAACAAAATCATTGGATAGTTAAAATCATTCAGTAACTAACTATCGATAGTTGAAATTAGTCGATATTTCTCAACACTTGTCTGCAACACTTATAGGACGCATAAATTATATAGAGATTACGTATAAATTATACAGAATTTTTTTGTATGCCATTAACTGCTTTCACTGCTACGCAATTGCTTCCGCATCCCGTAAAGATTGCAAACATGTTTTTCCAAACACCGCTCACGCCCACCACCACCATGGTGGTTCATCATCTAAAACCCCTTAATATAAAAATATATTTGTATAACACGTTCTAACACGTTAATGGCTCACGAAAATGGCTCAAATATTTTGTCAACATGTTAATGTTTCCATACGCTGGGCGTTAGTCCCTCAGTTATCTGCATCTGCTTAGCAACCTTTGTCCCATCGGCAGTTGCAAACGTGAAACTTATTTACCATAATTTTTAAAAATTTCTATTCAAATTTATTTATAAAGTGAAGATATTCCTTATAGTTCGCTGTATTAAGATTTATTTCTAAATTATTCTAAATAATAATTTATTACTAAATGAATGATTTCATTTGCGCTTAAGAGAATTTCATCACGTGAACATTTTTTGACAAATGTGTTCACTTTTCATGGAATGTGAATTCAGGAATACACTGATTGTGTGAAAAAACTTCAATTCAGAGTTTCCCAGAACGGTTGTTTATCTTCATGAATAGTTTGTTTTCTTTGACTGGAGAATGAAAGCAGTCACAGGCATAGAAGAACAGGAGCAGAAGAAAAAGTTTATCGATGAAATAAAATTAAGTTCAATTTCTCCTTTTCGTACGCCACGATACTTTTCGTAGTTCGCGGGGTAGAAATAAGGTCTAAATAGTTCCACTCATTTCGCAGATCATTTATCCTTGGTGGGTCTAACGACAAGCCATTACTTATAACCACATGAGGGTGGGGGGTGGCTAATTACCTTAAATCTCGCTTGGATTTAGGGTAATTACCCTAAATCCAAGCTATGCTAAAATGCTAAAAATTTATTTATGCTAAAAAATCCAATTCTCACTAATTTTTTTAAAAATTTAGCCAACTTAATTATCAATTCCAAGCACGCCGTCACCAGTGGAGACACCAGCTCCAAATATTGAGCCTCTGTCACCAAATATTGATACGCCGACCCCTTATACGGAATCAGAATTAAGTGAACACCAGGGGGTGCGAAATTTGTGCCCTGAAGGCGGAGCAAAATCCGAATCTTGGAAATGTTGTAAGTCTCAGCGGTCTAACAGACAAGAGACAAGAGAGAATAAAGGGGAATCGAAATGGTGTGCACATAACATGTGCACCAGATGCTGGCTGCCGTCAATATCTATAGCTGAGCTGTCAAGGGCGGTGACCGACGCCGCCAATATTTAAAAAAATTAAAATTATTTACTAAAAAATAGAGTTGTTTTCATTAACAATTATCATTATATCCTATTCCCTTTAACAAATTGAAAAAGGATATATTATCGTTGATTCTAAGTTTGTAACGCAGTGAAGGAGTTACAATAGATACAGAAAAGTATTTTGGCTCAGAATGATTCCCTGAGTCGATTTAGCCCTGTCTGTCTGTCTGTCTGTGGAAATCACGATTACAAGAGAACGAATGAAGCTATGATCATGAAATTTGGCATGAATATTTCGTGTTAAGATAGGCTGGTTGGTATTGAAAATAGGCGAAATCGTACAATTTCCACGCCTACTTTTGGTATTTAAAGTGAAATAAATCGCGTTTAGAGCTCAAATTCTCAGCTGCGAGTACGAACTTGATGGTGAAATCATATATCCGAGTCTACTACCTCATTTGAAAACGTAATCAAAAAATGGGCGTGGTCTGCCCACTAGAGACCAAATTCGTACAGGCGTAAAAACAGAGATATTGACATGCAATTTGGCGCAAATATTCTATGTCATCATAATATGGGTGGTGTTGAAAATGGAATCATTTTAATCAAATGTGAAATCAGAAAACTACCACGCCTACGCCTCAATTAGAACACAAAATATGAGCGTTGAAATGAACAAACAAAGCATGAAATTTGGTACGAATGTTCCCTGTCATATAAATGTAAATATAATAATTTAAATATAATATATTTATATAAGCCGCCGACATTTTATTTGAACGTTCTTATCAAGAGATTCGGCAATAGGATATATAAGCTTCGGCCAGGCCGAAGTTGACGTTCTTACTAGTTTTACTTAACATTCACGCATCTTGCTAGGCGCCTTTGCCTATGGGTATATTTCAATTACGGTCTTCCACTTAGTTTGCAAACGACGTAAATAACCAAGGTTCGAAAGGGCAACGTTGATCGTCAATAAGCCAAGAATCCTCTGCTGTATTTGCTCTCCTTATTAAAGCTACTCTTATTAGTGAAATGCACGTCTGCAAATGTTACCAAGAGTTTCATAAGAGATGATTGATAAGGCTCCATCATCCGATGCTTAAGAGCTGGTCCTTTCACCTGCTGCAATGCAAAAGTTTTCTTTGCGGCAAAATAAACGAAAAAGTTGCCACGGACAAACATAAAAGCGGCCGGTAGTATTGAAAAGGAAATGCTAGTCAGACTCTTCGTTTTTTCTCATTCATTTAGATTTGAGAATTTTGTTTTTTTATTTTTTGTTTCCGTTTTTGATTATCGAATTGTAATTACTGCGCCACTTTTATAATTTGCTATTTTTTTACTGCATGTTTCGAAGCCTTATTTGTCTTAATAAAAAAGTTCAAAAGTCGGTAGTGCTCGGTGATGCTGTTCACGCTGTTACAACTCCTTTATTTAATACCATTTCATATAATCACTTTTATTACACTTCTCAATGAGGTTTCAACAAGTCTCCTTAACAACATCAACAAAAGCAACCTCAACAATTATTGCGCGTAACAGTAAACACATGAAGAACATAAGGGCATACTACGTGAAATGGTAACCGTTAAAGACTTTTTGCTTTTATAACTATTAAAAAACAAAATCTTCATATACCCTACACCCAATGATACAGGTTATTTTCGTTTACTGCTTCCGTTTGCAACATACCAAAGGAACCATGAGAGGTATAGAGAGGTATGTCTATTTCTGCTCGGAATAACTTCATGACTCGACTTAGCCATGTCTGCCCGTCGGTCTGTCTGCCTGTGTATCTACCTATCTGCATGTGGAAATCACGATGGCAGCCGAACGAAGGAAGGTATCGGGACGAAATTTGGCATGGAAATTTATTGCCATTATAGGATGTTCGGGGTTGGGAAATCGGATGACATTCAAAATGGGGGAAATCGGATGACATTCACGCTTACTTTTTTAGACAGATCTCCATAGAGTTTATATAGAGCTAGTTTTAGTTTATATAAAGTTTCTTTATAACTTCTCAGACTGGAATTGTATAGCCGAGATATTCGTATTAGATATTAGACACTCCCTATTATCATATGTTGATTTTTTGACAGAGATTGTGTTGAAGAAGGGTTGGATGTAAACTAATCAAGGAAATATAAATGTAATATTACAAGGGGCGTGCACTACATGTTGACTATGAATTTATATTACGGGTGCAGGCTACATCAGCTTAAGTTAACGTTCTTACTTGTTAATCACTAATTTTTCACACGTTTTCGAAATTATTCAAAATGCGTTAAATAAGATTTAGATGAATCCTAAAAACTATAACTTTTATTTATTTTCGAAAATCATATTTCATATTATTGTTTTTACATTTTCATATTAATGTTATTCTTAAAGCATCTAAGGAATGGTCAGAGAAACATTTACCTTTCTGATTTGTTAATAGAAATAAGTGTGAATTCCCTAAGTAAAAAAAGCGAAAAGTAAAAAAGGAGCCTAAATTAATGGCTTTTTTCTACACATAATTTTTATCACAATATACTGGTTATCTTCGGTTGAATTTCAGTTTTGGTTGAATAAAAAAAACTCACACATATTCACAGAGGAAAATATGAATTTCAATATGACTCAAAGGAATTTAAATATGACTTAATAAACGAGTGATATTTCACTAGATTTTTACCCAATGGGGACACCTCCGATTACCCGAGCCGAATAAGGTTAATCGAGTCGCAATTAATCTGTGGTGGATACATAGTATTAGGTATGTCTAATTTTTTATACAGACATCACGTGTGTTCTAGTAGCGAATGGAATTCCGTGATATGGTTGGTGATAACTTAATTACTTTCTTTCTTGTTGTCTGGCTTAGGCGACGCCTGATGTGTTGCCTAGCGTTTTCATTAGTATAACTTGCTTAAGTTAAAAGCTTTGCTATTTTTAGTTAACGACAATTAACACGCACTCTTAGTTGGTCTTCATTAGAGTGATCTCGAATCTATAATAAGTAGTTTGTTTTATACATACAACAATGGTTAAGGAGTCCTTTAGCCCGATAGAACTTTAAATGATGGAAAATAACACGAAAGATTATTTCAATGATATTGTTATTTACACGAAAGACCAAGACCAAGACTATGACTCGTGGTAAGAGTCCGCTCTCATGCGGACATTTATTTCATCTGGGCTCTATTCCAAATCAATCTACTAAATGGGTCGGGGCAATATTGGAAATAAGATTTCGTGTTCTTTTGTGTATATTTGATCAAAGAGTTTATTTCTTGGAATTACAAAGCATTGTAAAAAATGAAATATGTAATTTACGTAGTAGTATATTCATTAATTAATATAAGTACATGTTTTTTGGTGTTAGTTTTTCTTTATATGCTTTTTTTCTTATATATTCCTCACAAAATTTACTCTACGTTATTTACTCTACGTACTCTTCCACTTGTCCTGTAAAGCGGCCTTCTATATAATGGTGGTCCTGGCAGGCGGACAACGCATATTTTCACTTGAAATGTTAGTGATTATGGTTGAAAAATTAGCTTAACGACAAACGTTGATAATTAGTTTCACATATAGTTATATTCACATTACGTATTATAAATGGATGGGTTTTAATCCGAGTTCGCCTGATTTTAATATCAGACAGCTCACTATAATATTTGTGCCAAATTCTCCTGTAATCGTGAAGCTCTAAATCGCTCGTGACTAAATCGACTCAAGAGATGATTCTAAGGCTACATAAGCAATACCTGCTGCGCCACGTCAATATACCTTTCACACTCTGAATGTAGAGCATAAAGATAAAATCATACTACATTTATTAGTAATTTAATTATAAAATTGCCTTAATTCAACAAAAAATACGTGAGTACTTTAGAACAAGTCTGTAATGACAAACCAGTTTATAGCAGAAATGTTGGAACCGGTTATAACATAATGTGTTTAACTTGTTGTTAGAATGAAGGCTCTCGTAGACAATAATATATTACTACACACTGTTTCAACTGTCGTTGAGTGTGTCACTGAAATTTCTGCAAATGTTGGTTCAATTGGAAGAGCTAATAGGCTTGAAAGTCCTTTATTTAATAAACCAGGACCTGCAGGGCGTCTATTGATAACTTGCACTCGGTGTCAAAATTTACTTTATGGCAAGCCATGAATGATGCTACATTAACTCATCTATTAATTAATAGACATCGTTGACCTGGCTGCGGCTGGGGAACTACACCCATCTTCCTGTTCCCATTTTCTCTCTTTCAAATAAATAAAAAGTGAGGGATTTATTTTTTACTTTAGCAATATGTGTCCTTATAATATTTATATTTATTGCATCACATTCTTCAAGCATTCGTGAGCTTTTGCAAAAAACTGGATATCAAGAAGAAGAAAATAGCGAAGAAGACGTTTTGACGTCGCGATGGAAGAAACTGCAAGGATTAGGAACGACATGAAAATTTATGATGACTCTCAAACAAGAAATTCCCTAATCTTTGATTCAGTTCCCGAATTTCACGGATGAGTGACTATATTATTGAATCCTTTCTATACTCTCCGCCAAAAAGGATAAAATCATGCCTCACATTGTCCTTCTATTCGTAATATGTTAAATAATGCATGGGTAAGTCATTCAAGGACCGCTTTCCGTGCGCACTTTATGAAAATTTCGGTGGCAAGAAAATTAAGGCATCTCTATAAAACGGTAAAAACGCTATCTGGTAAAATGGTAAAAGAAACACATTAGTCTCTTGCCCATTTGCCGGGCAAGCAGGTGAATAAAGTTAAAAATTTAATTTGACTGTTTAGGGAACCTTTTAAAAATGGTTGTCATTTAAGGTGATCTGCCCTCTAATATCGAGGGAACTCTTTATTAAGGACAAACAATATCCAACATATAGCAATTTAAAATTTTTCAATTGAGGAAAGTAATATTAACGTTAGTTCATTGCCAATTATTAATTACTTAGAAAGACGTTAAGACAAGTAATGTCTCTCTGGTCTTTAGATGTTTGTTTCTAACAATTATAGTTATATCAATAGAAGAAATTTATATTTTAATTGATGACTTTTTCTGTAAAATAATATTACGCTATCACTCTCATTTCTCTCTATTTCTAGCACAAAGAAAGAAGAACTATTCATGGCAACGCTTAAATACATCATTACTTCTCCACATTCATCCTTTAACATTATTATCACATGGGCATTCCGCGTGAGATTTTAGAGCGATTCTAGACAGGTGTATTTGATTTTTCGAAATAACAGCGACGGGCGTGTACCTCCATAAGGAGAAATTGAGTTAAAGATTTGAGCATAATATAATAACGCGTAATGCATTAATATATTTTCATAGTGGGTCAAAATATGCGAGGTTTATTTGAGATTTGTTATCTGCAATTGTTTTCGTTATTTATCCACACGCTTTTCTCGAAGAATTAGATAGTCGATAATTACGTCGATAATTATTATTAATAGATACGTGGGTTGTCCGTGCCCCGTGATCAATTCAATTTTGTTAACAAATCGGTAATCAGTAATGGCCCGGGGCCATTTGTGTATGCGTTACATGAATTATAGTAGTATTCACAGGATAATCCCAAAATTGAAGTATTATTACTCTTGCTACAATTTTTAAAAATTTTTCTTCTGTAAAAAAATGATAAGGAACTCCAAAAAAAATTAATATGATTCACAAATAAAAAAATACATTACCGTATGACAGCAACATTTTATTTAACGACGCACTCTGAGTATTTTAATCGAATTTTACAAATTGGTAGTAATTAACTGTATTTAAAATATCATTAGGTAATCCTTAAGTTTTATTTACCCATCTTTGTTAAAATTGCCCCGTAAAAATTCATTATAAATATTTCGTGAGCCTAATCCTCTCAATGGAACTACTTTCGATCATTTAAATTGAATGTGTATGTGTCTCGGATTTCAACAATAAATTCACTCATCCATACAAAGTAAGTCAGAGATAAAACAGAATTGAGTTACAGCATAGAGTAAGAACTTTATTTCTTACTCTATGCAGCCCCTTTTATGATCCCTGTCGTCGAGAATAAAGCACTGTTTAAGCTTTACAAGCTGCCCTTTATATTTTATACATCATGCAATCTGATAATAATATGGAAATAGCATGGATAATATGAAATAATATGACAAAAATACAATTTGAAATTATATGGAATAATGTGGACTTACATTATTGTAGGTGAATTACCATTAATAAAATTACTTCCATTGAATTTAATTTGTTCTAGTGCTTCTGTCATTCATATTGTTTTCAACATTACACCTCATATTCCTCAATAAGACCAGCAAATGTTTCACCTTAAAAAGTCGCATAACATTAATTTAAAATTTAAATAAAACGAATCAAAATAGTATTCGTCAATTGATGAACTTATTTTTTGTTTGACCTCACGACAATAAAAACAAGAACCCATAAACATTCCAAACTGAAATATAATTCGTTTGGCAACGTCAATGAAAATGGAGGCAAAAGAAAGAAAGAACTAATGAAAATATTCATTTCGAGTCTCTTTTAAAAGCGCAAACAAATAGAAAGCACCCAAATTTCGATTCTCGTATACAGACAACAAAATTTTTTAACGCGGAAAATTGAAACCACAGGACAAATTTGTTTAGCTTTTTTATGTTCAGAAAAAACCTATTGCGATTTGATTTTTATTGATTAGAAGGCTAACTGCATTAGTTTGAATGTGCTGGGGAGTTAATATGCAGCAGAGGATTAGTAGTCGTACCAATATTAGTTGTATTAGTATTAGTATCATAAGTTGTATTAGGAGTGTATAAATGATGACAAGAATGGCAAGGACAAATTAAAAGCCTTCTCAGGTGGACGGGGTATAAATTGGTACACGATTGACTGAATTTGAAATTGACTAAAATTCACATCAAGTAGTCATAGTAACTTGTTGCTCTTGTTGTTGTGACTTTGGTACAACAAAAGTACAGAAATACTTTTTTAACAAGAGTACTTTAGCATCAGCACTTTTTATAATGCTACCACTATCGCATCCCAGATATAAAATAAATTATAAATTTTAAATTCGATTTAGTATGAGTAAAATTCCATTCTTGTGGAATTCGGTTAGCAGTAAAACTTTGCCTTCTTTGCATTTGGATATTCTTTGTCAAGTAAACTGTAGAAAGTGAAATAACCTTGAAGTACAAAAATTTTTAAATAAATGTATTAAAATTATAAGTTGGTTATTAAAATAAATTTCCAAATCATAATGCAGTTATTTCGGTATAGTATAGAAGATAAATCCTCGTTTCACTTGGCTTTTAAACTATTCCTGAATAATTTTTTAAGAACTTTCAATTTCTTTTGGGACAATTTATTGTCATCTATGATCACTAAATTTTTGGACAATTGAAACTAATACTCTGGTGGTTGGTGCCGCTCTTGCTCCCCTAAGGCATAAATCTCCTCAAACATCCATAAAACGTAAATAAAGCAATACGAACACATCATAAATGAAACGAAGATGTGGTCGTAAATGTGTGGCATTAAAGAAATAGAGTTAAATAATTAAAAGTGTTTTATTAACGCTGGAACGGTCTTCTATCATTCCCAAACTGATTAAATAAAAAATTACAAATCATAAAGAATCAAAAGAATGGTAACTAAAAAGTGGTTCCTTTCAAGGCATCGTTTCTAAAATTTCGTTAGGGCCATACATTCCATAGCAAAAAAATTATATACTGAATTATGGGTATACTTCATATGGTATACTTCATATATATGGCATACTTCAGGTATTTACATAACATTATCTAGACAGCAAAAGCAAAGGCCAATAGCACGTGTTCTTAACTTCCAAATGCAAACACATATGCAAATTATTTCAAATAGGTAAAAACTCGTTAGCGTGAACCGGAAAACAATGACTAGGAGAGTATAAATTATGACAAGAATAGCAAAAATAAATTAAAAACTTTTCAGGTAGGTGTACGAGGTAAAAAACTAGTACAGGGTTCGCATCATTCGACTGCAGCCCACTTCAACTTTTGCATTCTATTGAAATTAATCTGTTGAAGAAACAAGCCAATAAAACCAAAAGCAATTGATAGCACAACCATTTTGACCTCACCGTAAATAGACTACATTGACCTGTGGGGTCAAGTTGGTGTATAAAGGGACAATTTGGAAGAGATTCAATTTAAGGGTTGTGCGTAACTATTTAAGGTATCAACAATTTAAGTTAAGGATGAGAACGAAAAAATGCGTTTTCAGTGCTGTTAAATTAAAAATAAATAATGCCTTAAAGAAATATTTATTATTTCTTTACAGTAAGTTTATATTACGAAACATGTTTATATTTCTATACGATATCAACTCTCCTTTTGGACGTATTGCCTTAAACTGGCACCAGAATATTCAAAATGTTCAGAGTGTTTATTCTGACTCTAAAGAGCGGAACACTTTACTAACACTATTGTTGCGGCAAATGTAATTTCATTCGAAAATAATAACTAAGTATTGCTGTTGCATTATTTGCACGAGCTAACTGCATGACGCACTCGTCTCGCAGCCTGGCAGTCAAAGTTACTCCACTTCAGGTGAATTATTGTGACGGAGCAAGTAATTTTATTTTACATAAACCGAAGGTGTTTAATTCATAGCTAGTTAACTGAAAACCTAAAAGTGCCTCCTTCGTTTAATTTTATCATTTCGGCTATTTAAAATTGTAACTTTGGTTTATGCATTTCGCGATTTCAAAATCCATAAAATCAATTTTAAGAGTATGAACATCCCTAGACGGATCACAATTTGGAAACTTTAATATTTTTGTATAAATCCTTGCGTCGATTGTTGTACGTTTTCATGGCATGAGCAATTTAGTGTCACTTGACACTAAAAATTTCAGTGCAATGAATGCATTTTTAAAGAGTCGTTTGATGATTTTAAGAATAATTTATGAGAGTAATATTTTACTGGATATTTTTAAGATCTTTAACTGATAACGTCATAAAAATGCTTTACGTGACAGGTTTAAAATGCAAAATTAGAAGAAAAAGAAGAATATTATATCCTTGAGGAAGCCTAGAGGAAAAGTATTGTCCGATTACTGCAATCGTTTGGTATTACCTCAAACGGCTTTTGCCTTTTATCCTCTACTGTTTATTCTTAGAAAAAAATTCTTCAACAGCGATGCTAGCACTTACTTCATCAATACCATTGCAAAAAGTCAGTAAATGTATACATATATGCTAATATATAAAAGCTTTAATGATCTTATGATGCAAACGTGAAAATATATTTCGCTTTGTAATCAACTTATTATCGCTCACATTCAAGATGCTATAAACTGTTTGAAGATTAACCAGTACCATTAACAAATAACCAATAAGAGTAAAAGTTTTCATTAGATGTGGTAAAATTAATATTTCCCATAAAAAGCCGCAATTTCCATAAAACCGCAAACCGTATCTTCACTTTGAAGAACAAATTTCCTCTTCTACGCTTCCAGGCGGTCAAACAGTATATAAGTTTTTAGGATTTTACTTTCAAGTTGTTAATTGCTAATCCTTTAAAAAAATTTGAAACTCTCAATTCCCAGTAAAATTCATGGCTTTCCAGTACATCCCACATTTTCCGGTTAGTCTTGCAAAGACAGGTGAAAATAAAGAAGTTGATACAGTTTTACCGTAAATTCAAATTTGCGGTGATTCTATGACCATAAATTGTTTACGTTTTATCGGTTTGTTATGACCCCAGAGTATATAATCGATTTCGCTACTAAAGCTTTGAACCCTTTAATGGTGTCTTTATTATATATCCTCAGATTAAGGTTTAAAGTGATTTTGATGACCGAGAAGTTTGAATGAAAGTTTTCAACATTGATATAAAAAACTTCATAAAAGAATTCTTGCTACAGACAACGGAAATTTATTCAAATACTTCTATAGTCTAGAGGAACAAGTTTTAGGTATGGAAGCATTTTTTAGTATAGAAGACCGATTCTCATATAAGCAGTTTCACCCGATATAATGAATTCGTTTAACCGCGATGATTAAGCTTCTCGGATGTTTTGGATGTTGGGCCGCTGCAAGGTTATGCCAATCATTACTGCAAGCTCCTCCGTAATGTAATCTTTATGCTACCAAGCATTTTGATCTTTATTCATCTCCTTGAAACTGAGGTGCAATTTATGTGTTGGAAAGAAATTCCAGAAGGTAAAAATGTGAAAAGTTTTGAGACTCCTTCACTTGAACACAGTTTTAGGTATAATTTTAGAATTTAGAATTTAGAATTTTTAGAATTTCGAAGTTTCTTGTAAATCAAAACCTACCAGAGTTGAATCAATCCTTTAAAACTTTCAACTGCAAAACAGAATTAGCTTTTTGATCGATTTATCCACATCCGTCTGTCTCTCTAACTGTCTAATGATATTTCTCATCCACTTCAGATATCCACCTCAGTATAATGTACACGAACTCACCCACGAATATCAAACGAATAAAAAAATGGGCGTGTCTCGGCTACCGGAACCACAGTTATATGTAATAAATATGGCGCAAATATTGTTTGTTATTAAAAATTTTTTCGTGTTGAAAATGGATGATTTCGGCTTAGTGAAACTTTTTATGAAAGAAAATTTCGAATATAATTCTTTCAGTTTCTATTGAAATCTTGGCAATGTTTGACATTATAAATACATCAAAAATAGGCACGACGCCCGTTACACTAGATAATGTGTGAATTTTTTTTTGAGGAGAGTAGATTTAAACTCACCAAAATGAACGAAAAATAATAATCAAAGGAAAATGCACAGCCCACTGATGATTAGGATCGCACTATAAATTTATATTATGAGTGTAGGGTATATAAATTTCGGCCAGCCCGAAGTTAGCGTTTTTACTTGTTAGTTTTTTACTTTTTTCATTCTTTGTCAATAAATTAAGTTGGCACGGTTTGAATATTCAATGTTAAATATGAAGAAAGGGTGTGAAAGAGAGAGGGGGCTGGGGAAGAGAGAGTTTAGGTTAGATAAAAAAAATATAAGCAAAATTTCTAGCAGGGATTAAATCCCTCGGCAGACGCCTGAACGAATGTGTATGTGCGCAAGTATGGTTTCGGGTTTGTAGTTATTACATTTTAGAGCATTTAAAAATATACACATGCAGATGAATACAAACACATGACGAAATATATAAACATCCACATAGTTAGGCAGAATTACTGAGGATTAAATTTGTAGTACCAGCCAAAAAGAGCAAATTGAGGAGGACGTATGAAGACAATTTATTTGCTTATGTTTATCTTTGGCTTGAGATTGGATTGTTTGCTTTTTGATAACAATCCAATATGGTTTGGTTTGGTTTGGTTTTTCTTCCTATTTCTTTCTTGTTTGAGTCCTTACTGCTTAAACGTGATCCTGAAATTTGTGTCAAAGTTTTCTATGTACGCCACTCGATCCCTCGTGTGTGCTGGTGATATCGAATGGTAAGTAAATGGATTCTCGGTACGTCGACATTTTCAAATAATCGGTAACTGTAGGGGATTGAAATTGGTAGGAAACAATTGTAACGATTTTTTGTAAGTAACCTAGCCAATCAGTTTTACAATTTACTCTGCTGTTGACCGTGAGCACCAATGGATGTTTGGTGATAACCAGTGTAGACCAATTGACACAGTATTGCGAACAATGCATAACTTTGCGCAGATGTATTCAAATATACTGATGGCTGCGTGTGCAATTTATTTACAGGCGAGATTAACCGCGTTATTACACAAAGCGAAACTATGCTGCTTTTTCGATTCCCTTTTGTGTTTGCTGTCATTTTTCTCAGCTTTGAGAACTTATAGATAAGCAGCAGATAAAATTTCGTTGGGCACGAATAAACAAACGTTGTTAGTGCTTATCAGTGCATTCCAGGCAAATACTGGATGTCGAAGCCGGGTGCCGGTTGAGTGCCAGTACCGAAACAGCTAGTGAATAAAACGCGATCAAGGAACCTTTCGCTTGGGTGTGAGTGAAGCGGCTTATTTATATATAGCGGCTAAAAATTATTCAGTGACATTCAGGACGTCGCTTAGAGAGGAGCGTGTTTTTGTTGCGCGCAAGCAAATAAATTGCTAATGGAAAACAAACTTTATCTAAGGAAGTTGACGATAATTTTGTATCCTAAAAAAACTCCGAGCGTCTTCTCAAAGCCAGCGTCGCAGTTTTTCCATTAGTTTCGGTTTGTGTAATAAGGCCATAAAAGTTAGGACAATAAACACCGTTATGAAATAAATACGGTACGTCAAAGCAAAAATAATGTTAACCGAACTGAGCAGAACGAATTATTGAAAAAAAAAGAATTATTGAAAACAAGTAATTATTAATTTATACCCTTGCAAAGAAAACGAATAGCGCAGATTTATGGCCTCAAAATGTAAGGCGAAGACAAAACGACAGGACGACGCCGACATTGACGAAAAACGCGCTGGTATCATCAAAATGTAGAACTTTCATCGCGTTTCGCCTAACCTCTATGAGTGGAGTTTCACTATCCATTGGCTTGTGTCACCCACGTTTACAATGTCATGGAAAGTGTTACTATATGTAGAATAATTTGAAATAATCGCAATATTCGATGTTTTATTTTTAAGGGATATTTTTCTACCAATATAGAAGTTAATAACAATTAGGAACAAGAATAATTGTGTTTATAATTTCTAAATGAACAAAAATTATGTAAGGATTGTATATGAAGACCATGGAGACATGTTTAGATCGTTAGCTAAGGTGCACCCGTATTTAAAGCACTAAGCTTTTAATAAATTATTTGGCTGTAGCGTCATCTGGCAATGCTGGAAAAGATTTGAACAATTTGATAGCAATTCGAATTTAGTAATTTTTCATTTTAATTATTTCAGTGAAACACTTCAGAATATTAAACACATACAAATATATTGAAAGCATGTCAATATATTTGCTTTAAGAAGGAGGGAACAGCGTCGTCAAGCCAGGATTAGTGCATTGGAGAGGAAGCGTTTGCGGGATCACTCGAACGTTTTCGAGATACCGGAGCAGGAGTATGTTTTAATATCTTACATTTATAAAAATTTTACCGTATTATATTGTACTAATGACCGTTTTTTAGTTTTTTTACCAATTTCAGAGGGGATAAGCAGTGTTTTAAATTTCTGTTAACAGAAATAAAACCACACACTAAAACAATAAAGAGTACTGCAGTTCCTGTTGTCACGAAGTTATCGCTATTTTTGCGATTTTTAGCAACCGGCAGTTACCAGCAGAGCTTAGGAAATGAGTACCTAGGCTCCATGACCCAAGCAAAGGTGAGCCAAATCATATCGGAATTGTTAGGCATTTCCGAGAGGCATGTATGTCCAAAATACATCAGTATTTTATTAATCTCGCGCATTTTGCGAGATTGTTCTGTTGGGGTAAACTGGAGTGCATACGGTGCCTTCTAATGTCTTTTCTGGTGAACTGCCTTGATCCATCGACGGTTCCGGCGGATGACTGATGGAATCGGCGGTATTCTCTGAAGCAGCGGCGACGGCTGAAGTAAAAGTTAGCGCGTTGAATAGAATATTTAGTACTTTATTATTGGTACACAAAATTATTATCTAAGATCGCTTACCTTCCTTATAGTACTGCCCGTTCCTTGACCCTATATATGCGCCGGGTCGCTCGATGACTTCCGACGGTCCGAGTAGCACATCTACTTCCTGCTTCAAGGGAGAAATCATTAGCAGCTGCGCAGGTCCGCCACCAGTTTTTGAAAGCTGCCTACTATTATCGGCGAGCTTTCTCTTAGTACGCGTTCTCAAATCAGCCCAAACCTACAGGAACACAATATTTGTATATAGGTACATATACAAATATTTAATCGCATACCTTTTTCCACTCGGCTGTCGTTCTGTTGGGGTCCAATAAAATTTAATTTTCGAGTTGTTGATTCCCACATTCCCTCACTCTGCTACCGATTACTTCCAAAAACTGGAACCCCTGTCGCCATATCTGGGTTTTTTTAATTCTCCCACGAGCATGTGAAACTGGTCTGTGTTGGCGCACTTTAAGCTAAAACAAAAACGCAAGTTATTACTAATACCAAAGTAAAATTCGCACATAAGTCCTAGGAAACATAAAGTTCGCACTTATCTCCAAAACCACATTAGAGTTCTTCCAAATAATTTTTAATGAAATTGGCACTATGTTTCGCCTTACATTTTGAGGGGGTTACTTTAACCCAAAGTAGCAAAACTTTTCTATTCCTCAAATCGCCAGATTGTCTAATTTAATTTTTTCTTCCTTTAGCAGACTTCTAACAGGCTATTAAAATTTCAATGTTTATTTTTGAATGTTACTTCGTTTTTTAAAATAATTTTTACCTCCTAGTAACAAACTGAATAAACTGAATGAATTGGAGCGGAAACGCGCAAAGGTTAGAAATCGCCGGATAGATGCAGCCACTCTCATAAAATTGTGATCGATTTGGCTTGATCTAAATTGACAGGGATATGAGACGAAACGAAAAGAAGTAAGAAGGCTAACTTCTGCCTGGCCGAAGGTCATATACTCTACATGCCTAATATAAATTTATGGCTTATGGCGCGCCACTGGCTTATGGCTGACTATCTGACTTAGCCCTCTTTTGACACTATGTGGCATATAGATACGGAGATTGTATTTAAAAGACCCCTTGGAGACAACATCCCAATGCCATAATTTCAAGTGCCCATTTTTTGACATATAATTGGTGAACTAGATTAAATGATGAACTTAAGTGTAGAGTTTTTATTTCAAACATCCTCTGAAAACTAGTGTATTGGTGTATTACGACAAATTGATTTATATTTACTATGAAAAGATCAAGATCAAGAAAAGTTCTGAGACAGACACACGGACGGCAAAATCGACTGAGAATGTAATTGTGAGCAAGAATGTATACACTTATTTCAGAAATATTTTAAATTTTTTCCACTACAGGGAAACATATTCGAAAATTTATATTTACAAAAATTGCTTTACCAATTTCTTCATAGAAAGAATTGCACAGTCGTTAATTAAATTCGCTTTGTTTTTGCTTTTTGTTTGCGGGTTTGCTAATGCAGACATCCTCCTTTCCCGATTGCAGAAGGTCATAACTCCGGACATCAACAAAAATAACAGAAGCGACAAATTGAATATTCTGAAGATTCCGTCGAATGACACAAAGTGTTCCGCAAATATTAACGCATGGGATGCACACGAAAGTAAACGTTTGCTCGACACAGGAAACTAACTTATTGGCAAAACTGATATTGTTTTAATGTCGGTAAGCCTTCCTCACTTCATTTTGCTGTTCTTCCCTGTTTCGCAACTGTTTAGATTAATGGCATTAGTGCAATTTGATGTCGTTATCGTTGTTTTTATTAAGGCTATCTGGGATTTAATCCTCACTAATGAAAATTCTTCCGATATTATCCTTGGTCAAACAGAAGTTAGTTGTTATGACAGCATAAAACACAATGCAACTGATGACGGATCAATAAATCGATTCATAAACGGATAACACTTCTGTATTTAGTAACATGGGGTTCCTAATAACCATCGGGCGCTGCACGCCCGTTTTAGCATTACATTTTTCTTCTTCTGCGTAACTTAGACCTACTCACTCATTTTCAAAATTTCCCTAGAAACTGGGAAATATCTACAATTTTATTTAATAAGGAGTTTTCATCCCGATATCTCTTGAAATAAATTATGGTGACAATGGTTATGGAAGTAATCCTATATAAAATTGGTGCTCCAATATTTTTGTCATTTCCTAGATTTTTTTTATATCTCACACCCAAAGGAGAAGGTATATTAACTTTATCCTTCCATTTTTTCTTCTAAAAAGGTATATACATATATACCTCCTCAGAATCACTTTCTGAGCCAATTTAAACATGTCGGTCCGTCTGCTGTCTGTCTGACCACCCATCTTTCTATCTGTATCGGTGTTGAAGATGAATTAATAGATGTAAATTAAGGAAGAAAAGGGAAATGTAAAATTAAAGGATACGTGCACCACCCACCAATTATTAGGATGGAACCATAAATTTATACTATGGGCATGTGTTATAGTGTTAGTGAAGCTCATACACCCTTCGGACTTACTTTCTTCATTATACACTTCATATTTGAATATTAATTCAAGCAAGCAAGAATACGAATGAAATCTGGATAATATCTGACAATTACGAAGGGCTTCAAAATATGAAAAATTGCTAACTTTATTTTATTTCGGTTGAAAATTGTGGTTTTTAATGTTAAATTCAGATTGCAAGTGTTAGAAAATATAGAATTATTTGTTTAAATTAATTCGAACCCAAACTAAAAAGCTTCAATGCCAAAAAAATCAAAGCTTCAATGATATTTTCTGAAATTCAGAGGCTTCGAAAACCCATGTTAGCGTAGTGGGCTCTACCAATCCTTATCATAGAGACCCCAATGAGTATGAACTTTTTATATGAGAATCCGGTTACTTTAAAACAAATAATCTTTTATCATTTTACGCAAATAAAAAAAGGTATATAAATAAAACAAAATGGCAAATGAGAACATACGGCAAGCTGTGCTAATTTTCATGCTTTTGTCTTACAATATTTATATATATAGGGAGCATATATAGGGAGCCCTATATATAGCCCTATATATATAATATATAGGGAGCATATGTTGCACGTGAGAATTCTGTTGTTTATCCTTGCATGCGTTTGGTGCTTTGGATTTAGTTTAGCCTTTTTATGTGACTCTTCATCAAAAACAAAACCAAATGTTGAAATTTTGTGGTCAAACTCATCAACGTATGCCACGCTGCTGCCATGCAAAACTGCCATACTTTTACGGTTTAATTTTTAGTTCATTAAGGAAGCATCTGCGTCAGTGCGAATTTTTTATTTACGGAATGACCCATTCCGGTATATATATGTCGGTAAAATATGTACATATATATGTATAGTACAATATATGTGCGCGTACAAGGGCGTATTCCAAAATGTTATGGATAACTTTCTAAGGTTGAATGACACACAACACAAACAACAAACACACAAACAGACACACAACAAAAACACAAACACACCCACAAATATACAAATGAACGCAAAATTGTTTCTTCGATTTGCAGATTTAGAGTTGCTTTAATCTATTTATTATTTTCTTGTCTCGTCTTCTCATTCCGGCATATTTCTCCCTTTTCTTTTTCGTTTCTCGGCATTTTCTTACTCCAGTTTGAAGTTTAATTTATTAAAATTTAACTCTGTTTGATAAAAAATACAAAGGCCTTTAATAAAGAATTGCAGTGCTACAACAGGAGTGCGGTCGAAACAATTTCGAAAAAAGTTAAAGAAGGAGGAAAATGGCATGTTGTTTCAATTTTCATGTTGTGAAAGTTTTATTTAATACAAAATTATTGTTGGGCGTAAGCACACATAGAATTACAAGAAGAAAACAATGTTCTTTAAATTTTATTTACAAATGTGTTTGCATTTACGCATATGTGTTTAATGGATGTATGACTCCCATTTGAAAGTAATGAAAATTTTAGGAAGAATACCGTTCCCCAATGCAAAATTTTAATTCAATTTTAAAATGTACACCCTCGGCGCAGAAGTGCAATTTGATTTCATATAAATTCTTGCCGTGTGCGCCCTACTGATGCCTATTTTAGCATGCAAATTTCAGCAAAGTCAAATGCTTCGACAAAAACAAAATTTAATATTTTTATTCGAGGTCGAACTGGCGGTAAAATTATGTCTATAACACCCCTGCCTAAAATACGCTCGGCATAATCAAAGCAGTTAATTTCGAAAATGTCCACACCTATCGGCCCACCATCAGATGGGACAGTATTCCTTCATTCATTGAGCTTACCGAATTTTAAGGTTATTACGTTAAAGACCAATAGTGTACACGAATTGAAACGTTTCTATAGGAAACTTTTTATTCTAAAATGGATTTATCCTTTCATTTTTCGTTGCTTTTTTGTGATCATTGTTTTTTAAAGAGCCTTCATCGCCCCCTTTTCGCCCTCTGTTCTTTCTATTTTCAAAAATGTATCCTTCCATTTTACTTTCGGATTTCATTTTAGTTTCTAGCTATTTATCTAGACGGTAATGGGAGATCTGTTCACACGGATGTGTTCTAGGTAGGTCTTGTATCTTATAGTGTTCACTCTATTACTCACATGGAGACTCATACTTGGAAAAAAAATTTGGAAGAATCTTAAGCAAAAACATGGTAATAAAAATAAACCCAACAATTAATATTTGCAGACAACTGTCTATAAATCTACCATAAATTTTCTGGCTATTTTGGATAGATGAATTTCAATCACGCTGAATTATTTTTCCTTCGTGTTGGCTTAGATTTTTTGTGTTACTTCGACCCAATGAAATATTTCCGGGATAGAACAGCATGTTAAAGTGTTACACGAAAATTGTGTTCCCGTGTAAGTTTACAATATCTGCTGTTGATTAATATTTAGGCATCGTTTTTATGAAAATGCAGCGAGTCATAAACGGAATGCGCGAAATACACGAGGGAAGAATTTTCTTTAAAAAACGGAAAGAAAATAGGTGGAAAAATGGTAAACTAAAATGCGATAAGTGAACTGCTAAACGAGAAATATTTCTGGTTTTCGAATAAGTTCACAATTCCAGTAGAATTGCCAATGAGATTTGGAAAAAATTTTCAATGGCATTCAAATTGAATAATTTGAAGAAGAATTATAGAAATTTTATAATTTCTGTGAAAAAATCGCGATGTTGGAACCATCATCTTATAACGAAAAAAAACATATAAATGAGCACACGAGTTATATAAAATTATTACGAAGGTGGCTCAATTTGGCTATAGTTCTCTCACTGTCTGTATGATGGCGGTATAGTGATAATACGCTGTGGTGATAGGTCTAGTTATATTCAGTGATAATATACTTATAATACAACTAATATAACTTATTTTTTGCGGAGTATTAAAAAGATAACGCATTAGTGTATTGAGATTATTGAGAGATTACAGCAAAATTAATACAGAGTTAAATATATAATGGCTTTTCGCCATGCTATGAATTTGGGGATTTTTGGTCGGGTTATATCCCTTCAATTACCAATTATTGACTTTAATGTAATTTTTCTTCAAGAAAATAATGCAAAGCAAATAAAAGATAGTAAAAGCTAGAATATTTCGAAGCCAATTAATTTGAATTAATCGCGATATTGTTAACTAAGTTATTTTTGTTATTGTCGCTGTACCGTTTATTTTTATATGTATTCTTGTTGCTATTGTTCCATTTTTTCTTTCTTATAATTAAGCAATAATCCTTAACCACTATTTCAACAATAATTTTTGTTTAAAATTTGACTACTTTTTTCTATATTCGGGAAGGGAAGTCCCGAGGACCCTCCCCAGGGATTGGGAATTAAAAAAGGGAAAAGCGTGAAATGAATTTTATTACTTTCGAAAAAATTGCAATTAAATCTGCTGCAAAATAATTCTAAAAAGAAGTATTTTTAAAATGAAGACCTCATGAAAAAGGGAATCAATGTTATTGTAGGTTATTTTAGATCTGATCCATTAGTATTTTAAGAAAAGGTTTAAAATTTATAAAAAATTATTCATAACCTAAAAGGGGTTGTGAAAAATAAAAGCCTTTTAAAGTGTATTGATGAAAGACTTTATTTATGAATTAAAAAATACAAAGTGTTTGAATAATCACAAAATTCTGAAAAGGTGAAATGTTTCATCTCGCTGCTTTACTGTAACATGTTCATTACAATTTATAAGACTATTGAAATCATATAATGATAATATTTTTAGAATTTTTAATTACTAAGAAATACACTGTTTTAGCAAAATTTACTTGTTCAGAATGTGGTTGACCATTTCGCATTTCAAGATGGTTTAACGTAGAAGCTACAACGTACTGTAGAGTCTGAAAGCAAAAAAGTGAGAGATACAAAATCAATTTACTTTCAAATCCAAATTTTATGGAATTGTCAGCCTTTTTTGTGGACTCGTCAAATGTCAAAAATGCAGTTATTGTTTCTGGTTCGTCCTTATTTTGGGTTTCCTTTTTCTGTAAAAATTGCAAAACACTGAAGATGTCACATCACCGAAACCGGTTTGCTTACAATATTGACAAGGTATGACGGATAATCGTTCAATTTATCTCAAACCTCCTGTTTTTCCAGTTTTTGGAAATTTTTATATTAAAATTATCTGTCATCTGATTTTTTATCTAAAATGGGATGCATATTCGCTAAATGTTTTTCGTGAAATTTACAAACATTTTATACTCCTGAGCTCAGAACAAAATTTTAGTTATGAAAATCCCTTGAATGCGTAATGGAATGACGTTCTAATCGCATAAATTTTGTGAGATTTTTGATATAAAAATAAAAACCTACTAAGCTTATATTGTTTAATTACACATATCTTAATAAATTTATTGAAACTGATCTTAGTTATTCATTAAAATTTGTGGAAGAAAGAATTAGAAGCTTCGTAAATGAATTTCAATCAAATCGGAATTTATTTGTAGTGTAATAAAGTAAATTGTAATGAATTATAATTTTAAACACGGCAGAGCGAAGTCAGAAAAATAATTTGGTATTGCAACGCTATTATTGATAACTATCAATATTCCCGGTACTAATGAACCGTGAAGGGATCTTAATAACCCGATTTTTCAACATACGCTAATTGGAAGGCCTGGAATGAATTGGATGTGGGTTTAAGATGACTTGTGGAGACCTCTAATTTGTAAAATATTAAAAGCAAAACCTACACTAATTTCCACGTCCTTTACACCATAACCGCTATATCCTATTCAGTTTCCATTTTTATAGTCTTAAAAAATCTACATTGAGAAATGTCAGGATGAAGACCCCGAAAGTTATCGTTATGCTTGCACGCCCATACTTTGTTTATGGAAATAAATACAGTACAACAATTAACAGATAGGAATCGCACGCACATGTCGGCAGTATATAGCAGACTCACTCCTTTCAACGGAACCCGCCATTATGAACAAAATTTATAAACAGAATATAAACGCCTATTTTCGCACAATTTACGAAAATGAAATGAGAAAGCAAAATAAATCCATTGAGAGAGATGGGTGGGATGCAGTAAACTAAAGGTCCAATTAGTCAAAACGTATCGTAACGTAACGTAACGTAACGTATCAGCTGATGGAAACATTTACATTAGACTTAATGATTGCGATTACTCAAAACGTATCGTAACGTATCGTATCGTAACGACCTAAATTGATTAGGTTCGCTCTACGATTTCTACGTCGACGCGGGAAAAATGACAAACAGCTGTTTTTTAATATAAGCATTTTCTATTGCAAGTTCAATTTCTAAAGAGATGGACGACGAGCTATTAGTAAATTTAATTTCTGAAGAGGAGGCCTTATTTAACAAAAGTTGTTTAGACTACAGGATCCCGGAAAGGAAGAGAGCGAAGTGGAAATTAATTGCCGAAAAGCTAGGAGTACCTGGTAAGCGCACATCCATGTTATCAACTTGCACATTGACATGATTATATTATAATAGTATAATATTATATATTACTTATTGCATATATTTATAGAGGATCTGTGCATAAAGAGGTGGACGAGCTTAAGGGACAGATATGCGAGAGAGTGCCGGCGGCTCAATGCTGCGTCGGGTAGTGGTGCATCGCCTTGGGAGAAGCCGTGGCCGCTTTATGATACAATGAATTTTTTGAAACCATACATAGCGCCACGACCGTAAGAAGTGCCTTATTTTGTTATAACTGAATAATGATCTCAAATCTTTTTACAGATCGCGCTCATCATTTAATATTTATAAATCGACGCCATCGCCATCGACGACATCGCCAACATTCTTTTCACCGATGCCAGAAGAACCACCATTATTTTCACAGTCACCAATGCCGGAAGAACCACCATTATTTTCACAGTCACCGATGCCAGAAGAACCACCGTCGCCTTCGCCAGTCTCGCAACAAAAAAGACGAAGACACAATTTGGACAATATGCTATACGAAGCGTTGGAATTATTTAAAAAAGAAGACGAGGCAAATAATGCAGCCAATAATTTTGGCAAAATGATTGCTGCGCTCATAAATGACATGGATCAGTTAAAACAAGCTCGCGCAATGCGTGAAGTTATGGATATAGTTTTGTCCATTAAAATGGTATGATAGAGTTACAGTATTTGCAGTACCTTACAGTGTCTTACAGTGTTTTGAAATGAAATTTAATTTTGAATAAATTTCATTTCATTTCATTTGAAATTAAATGAAATTTAATGAAATGAAATGTTTTGTTATGTTATGTTTGTTTTGTAATTGTTATGTTTTTTAATGAAATTAAATGAAATTAAATAAATTAATTGTTATGTTTTTTTAGAATAAATAAATGAATTTATGTTATGGTTTTGATATCAATTTAAATAAATATGAAATGAAATAAATGAAAATTGAAATTAAAACGTATTTAATGAAAACTACATAATTAGGATGAAATTTTATATGCAGTTGTGTTGTAAATGTAATGTTTATTATAAATATTAATTTTCTTGTGATTTGGGCAAAAGAATTCTAAATTTACGAGTCTATAACTTCTAAATTCGATTGGAGATATGAATATCTTGAATAGGAATAGCTCCACTTGTAGCTAGGTAATTTGCCAAAACATTGCGAAGTTGCACCGCCAACGCAGGGCCTCTGCGGATTGCAGTTGATATGGATCGAAGTGGTCCCCCCAAAGTACTTAGATCTGTCCTCCAAAGACCGTCTTCTACTTGGCGATCTGGCCGCTCGCAATCCACATATTGTGGCGGGTTGTAAAACTTTTCGTGGTCGTTCAACATAATGAAGTTGTGCAACGCAATACATGCGAGCACTATATTTTCACAATTTTCTGGGCTAAATTCTAAAGTTGTTCGTAATATGCGCCAACGAGCAGTTAAAATACCGAACGTATTTTCAATCACGCGACGGGCCCTCGACAGGCGATAATTAAAAATACTTTTTTCCCTATTTAAATTGGTGCCAGCATATGGTCGCATTAAATTTGGCTGCAACGGAAAGGCCGCATCGCCTACAAAGTAGTGCGTTCCATTTGAAGTCGCGTTCTCTGTGATTCACAATCAGCTGTAACGTTTTGTTTAACGTTTTGACTAATCGCAGTTTTCAACGTACGTTACGTTACGTTACGATACGTTTTGACTAATTGGACCTTAAGGTGCTCTTGGTTGGATTGAGTCACGAGCCTTAAAGTTACATGAATTACGTGACCGGTATACGAATTATAACTTCAATAACGATTCAAGAGAAATTAATGAATTTATAATTCTCTGCAATGCATTAATAATTTTCAGCGAGTAATTATGCATATCTATAATTGAACTGCTGTAACTTTATTTAATGATTAATTATAATTTTTATTGATTATTGAAGGAAGTTATTTAATATGCAAATTCCCCCCGAAGTAACTGCCTTAAACGTATGCCCGCCATACAACCAAAAGTAGCTATCTTTAAAATTGGAAAATGATTGAACATAAATTATTTGGAATTTGATTTGCCGATCCATACCATAACCATATAAATTAAGTCAAACGTGATCCTATAACCATAGGATTTAAGTTATACTAATGAATGAATTGTCGAACTAGGAGCAGAATATCCAGATTCCAAGCAATAAATGGAAATTAATTGTTTTTAACCAGGTCGTTTAAAATTCTTAAGGTTGTTAAGATTTCCAGTCCTTCCCTCGGAAATTAGTGACGAGGCCCTTGTGACACAAACCGACACGAAGGTGTTTCTTTGTTTCCCTTTTGCATTTTTCCGTGCATTGACAGATCTTAGATAAACAGCATATAAAAATTCGTCGTAAACGACAAAAGAATGTTGCTAGTGATAATCAGTACATTCTAGTCGAAAACTGGATGCCGAAGCTGAATAGTAGTGAATAAAACGCGAGCAAGAACCCGTTCGCTTCGATGTAAGCGAAGTGTTGTGAAAATTTATTCAGTAACATCAGAGATAACGGGACAGGAAACACCACATAATGCAACTTTGAAATTGTTTTTTGTAAGGTAGTGTTCGTGATTTTCAGACCCCGCCTCATAATTTCTAACATGGAAATTTTATGTTACTAATAGACTAATGATTCTTTCCCGGAAATTCAAACCTCAGACCCGGTCATTATACTATGTTCAGTCACCGAATGATAATCCATTTTATAATTTCACCAGCTTTGTTTTGATATGCCAAGTAAATTATTGATAATAAAAATTTAATTTTTGTCATGTACACTTTTGTGATTTAAAATCCGTAAACAACTTGTGCACATATTTGATTTTATGACTAAAATATGTGTATAAATTGATAAAGATCAATAAATATATATTAAATAAATGTAGTTATTTCATATGGTAAGAATATAAACGAAATTCAATCTCATGAAGTATTTTAATGTATAACAAATTCGATTGACTTCGTTAATAGAATATTCAAATCATTGAAGCCAATTTTTTGACCCCAGAATCTAAAAATAATCTAAAAATAAAATTACACCAATTAATTTATTTGAAAAAATTCTTCACATTGATTTACTAACGACTCTGCTACCATTCCTATGAAGGCAAGTGTTAGTCGCTCTAGTTCATGTAAAATATAAAAGATTTTATTTGAGTATGTCAATACACAAATATGACTATTTTTAGTTTCAAATTAAATTGTATTATTATTAATAAGTTCCTTTCTTCGTCATAAATCATTTAATATAACTTTTGAGCTTCTTGCGCTCACATTAATAACCAGCCCTACACGGAATTATTTATTTATTATCATCAAGAGAAACTCCTGAAAAATCAAATGTGTAAAACATGTGGCATTGGCATACCCTAATTATTTCTTCACCTCTCCCATAATTTCGATGATTTTAGTGTTGCCAGCATGTGTGGCGCTTACTACTTAATGGCCCGTTTTGGGTATATAAAGTATAGTTGCCAGTATTCAGTAATAAGTATTATATTCAAGTTTTTTGTTAATTATTAAGAAAAATTAATAAAATAATATATTAGTATTGCTGCGTATGCATGGAACAACTATCAAGTTAACCAAATTTCATAATTTTTGGTACTGCATACAACAATTTGAATATTTCTTGGATTACAATTTCAAACGCTTCGATAATTTCAATGCTATATTAACATAGTTTTTAGCTAAACCATTTATTTGCAGATTAGATTATTTCAATTGGGATATTAAGGGTACTCATAAAATGGTTGCATTTACTTAAGTGCAGTTTGTCGATTTCTTTCTGCTTTAGATCCATTTATTAATTTATTTTGCACCGTTGTGATAATTCCTCCAACGTTTTTTTCACCACAGCAAAATATTTATAATTTTACTGAAATTTAAAATTTAAATACATTTAAGCACAAAAATAAGAATGTCGGACTTGCGAACATGCTGCCAGGATTGGTGTTCGGGGGATCTGCACTTGCACAAGTTTCCAGACGCAACCACTGATGGAAACGGTAAGAATATTGGTCAGTTGGTTTTATCTAGTTGTAAGATTCCAACCGCTCCTGTTTGAAACATGAAATAATATGAGGGGTTTTGGAGATATTGGGTTCTATTTAATCTAACAAAATTAATAATTTTTAAATTTATCTGCTTATTTTTAGTATTTGTAGTCAGTATTTCAAAATATATATACGTTTCACTTCTCGTGTATGTTGGTACACTTTTGACTTGTAATTTTATGATAGAAGATTAGAATGTAGACCAAATGTGGCAAAAACGAATAAGATTAAGACGGGATGCAGTGCCCGATTTATACTTAAATTTATTAATCCCAGCGATTGATGCAGAAGATGTTAAAGAAAATTTAATATTCTCAAATTATCCATCGCCATCTGAAAGCGGTGGATCATATGAGCTGTATACTACGCCTTCTTTTTCTCGCAAGCCTCTTTTTCATTATTTTTAGACTATGGAAAGTCTGTTCCTGAAGACTCACTGCCGTTGCTTGACCTCACTGTAGATCAGTCAATCAATGCGGCCAGTCGCCGGGTTAAAACTCAGGAATTTAGTTCGAGTAGAACTCTCAGAAAACTACGGTTGCTCCAAAAAGTAAATTTATTAAATGCTCAAGTTCGAAAATCAAAAAGGGAGATAATTAAAAATATCCGCGACACAAAACGAAATATTTCCCGCCATCCCAATGGGCGGCGATATGACGACAAATTAGAAACACTTGCGTTGGGCGTTTTCTTTTTGTCGCCTTTATGTGCCAGTCCCGTTGCAGTGTGGGCAACAAAATGGCAGTGACAGCTCAGGTCTGTTTTAGTTCACTAGCCACGGACTAGACTTGGCTAGTTCCGAAGCCTTACCAAAGGCGATAAATTGGTGCCACGGGTGATGCACAATGCATAAGGGTCCTTCCAACCCCGCTAAATATAAAGCCCACAAAGATAGTGCATCGTGGGTAGGCCCCCTAGTGGGAGCTTCGTGGTGGCTGTGGTTGCCACCCAAAAATACGCGGGTAGAGACCATGAGTCTCCGCGAGAGTTGCGCGAGGAGGCAGACCTCCGTCAACTCAAGTGCCGGTGTTGTCCCAGCCGGCACAAGGCCTTAGATAGTGCCGAACTAGTAACCTGCGAGGAATGTCCTGCCACACACAGGCTTCCACAGGTACACGACAAAGCTACGGTTGGCTGCCGTAAGCGAAGTGGGTGCGGTTGCCGCCAGATAATCATAAAAAGTACGTTCACAGAGTTCGTACTCGCAACCCCGTGCGGGATGGCCCGCCGTGCACTTAAGCCATCATGGCAGGCGTGCACGTTAAGCACAAGGCAGAAATCTGTCGCCTTTATGTTTGGGTGCCAGGCCCGTCGTGGATGTAAGGCGACAAAATGGCAGTGACTAGCCGTGCTTGCACGTAGTTCACTTGCCAGGAACTATGCAGGCTAGTTCCGCCACCTTACCAAAGGTGTAAAAATGGTGCCACGGGTGGTGCGCATCTCATTTCGGGTCTTAATCCGACCCCGTTAATCCAAAGACCCACGTACACAGCGCATCGGTGGGTAGGCCCCTTTGTGGGAGCTTCGTGGTGGCTGTGGCACGACCCAAAAATACGCGGGTAGAGACCTAAGAGTCTCCGCATGGAGTTGCGTGAGGAGGCAGCCTTCGACAACTCATAGCCGGTGATGCCCCACACCGGCAAGAGGTTTTAGATAGGCCTCGATCGCCAACCCGCGAGGAATGTCCTGCACGTCCCAGGCTTCCATAGGTACACAAATGGCGCAATATGGCCGATGCCGTTAGTTGATGCCGTGGCTGATGATTGCCAGTATATAAGGTATTCACAAAGTCTACCTAGTAATCCCGAGTGTGGGTAGGCCCACCGTGAGTTTAAGCCAACACGGCAGGCACTCACGTTAAACACCGAGCGGCATCTGTCGCCTTTATGCAGGGTGCCAGTCCCGAGGTGTATGGGCCCAAAATGGCAGTGACCAGGCGTATGAGACGGTCACTTACCACGATTGTGGTACTCCCTGGTTCCGGAGCCTACCATAGGCTTTAAATTGGTACCACGGGAGACAAGCAGATGAAAGGTACAATCAGTATGTATGCTAGTAGCTTACGCTAACAGTTATACCATCTGATAGATATATATGTTCCAAGCCCCACATGCTTGTCATTGGGTAGGCACTTCGGGAGCTTCGTGGTGGCTGTGGTTAATACCCAAAGTTATGCGGGTACGAGTTTGGATGAGCTCGGGTGTGGTAATGCACTAAAACATTACCGGGTGCCGGGCTCCACAGACCGGCAGAGGTTTTAGATCGGCCTCGACTATACCTTAAGTGGAATGTCCATCCCATACACATAGCTTCCAAAGGTACAAACGCCACGGCTTGGTAACCCGGAGGCACTGGACTCCGGTTGTCGTCATATAACAGAAAAGGTACATTCACAGAGTCTGTACTTGCAACCCCGTGCGGGATGGCCCGCCATGGACTTAAGCCAGCACGGCAGACGTCCATGTAAAACACATAGAGGCATCTGTCGCCTTTATGTTCGGGTGCCAGTCCCGTTGCGGTGTGGGCGACAAAATGGCAGTGAACAGTGTGCAGGCTGAGTTCACTTGCCATGAACTATGCACCATGGTTCTGAGGCCTCACCGAAGGCTGAAAAGCGGTACCATGGGTGATGCGCGTCACAAGGGTCTTCGACCCCGCTAATATAAATCCCACGCACATAGCGCATCGTGGGTAGCCTTCTCACATTGTGAGCGCTTCTTGGTGGTTGTTGGTTGCCACCAAAAGATACGCGGGTAGAGACTTTGAGTCTACGTGAGGAGGCCGCCTCCGACAACTCGGCTGCCGGGAGCCAAAGACCGGAAGAAGCCTTAGGTAGTGCTTCGAGTAGCAACCTGCGAGGAATGTCCTGCCATACACCAGGCATTCCACAGGTACAAGGTAAAGCTACGGCTGGCTTACCGTAAGCGAATTGGGCGTCGGTTGTCGCCATAAAACATAAAAGGTACGTTCACAGAGTTCGTACTTGCAACCCCTTGCGGGATGGCCCACCGTGTACTTAAGCCATCATGGCAGGCGTACACGTTGAACGCAAGGCAGAAATCTGTCGCCTTTATGCTATCGGTTTTTAAAACCAATATTCAATTGGCCCGAGGAAAGAACTCTTAGAGTTTATTTCGGACTGGCCAAAATCACCTGGTTGTTCCTCCAGTAGCCTTAAGTCTCTGGAACTTCGATGCCGTAAATTTTCAAAAGAATATGTTCCATACGTTTCCATATCTTGTGACGAAATGTCGTTTAAAACAAACGTTTATTACAATAGATGTGAAGACGTGATCATTGGCCTCGAATATTTCGGTGACGAAAATTCTGATGGTAGAAGGCATTGGAACATTGGAAGCAACCGCTTGTATACTTCTCGCACGGGCCCTGTAAAGAAGTTATTAAAAAATATATATTTGAAGCTTTTTCCAAGCTTCAAAATATAAATCTCGTTCCCTGTCATTTTGTTGGCGACCAAGGATCAAATTTCGTTAGATTCGATTACATTTTAACGCAGGTTTATAATGACTCGAAAGTAGAAGATAATTCATGGCAGTAATTCCAAAGTCTTCCAACAACACCCCATGGTTGATTATTCTAGAATAGAAATAAGCTTTGATGAAATGAATTTTATAAGAGAAAACGATACGGCTTACATTAGCGGTAGATTGTATTTGAAGTATTACAAACTTCATAATTGCTCAAAGCCTTTGCCGCACCTTGGAAATGATGTCATGACGGAAGATTTCCTTTTTACCACCGAGAAGGAATTCGAAAATTATGCTTTAGTTAAGCCTCCCCGAGACTTTGTAATTTATGTGAACTATTTAGAAAATCGATTTTTAGAAATTTTTGATTCAGCTTGCTATAGAAGAGCTATTAGCAGTTTTATAATTTCCGGAATGATTGATATGGAAAAGTACGCGTATTGCGAAAATTTTACGACGCGTGACTTCGTATCCCTTGGAGGAATGTTTTAGGGTCCTTATTTTAGCTAATGACATTTTTTTACGCTACTGCAATATTTACTGAGATAGGTAAATATTTCGAATTACTATCCCCACAAAATATAAAAGATCTATAATTTAGAACGAAAGCACGTCCTTTTTTGTCCAAAACTGAAAAGAGAAATGAAATGATTATATTGAAATTATTGAGTTCCAATTAAACTATCAAAATTAATAATTTTTATTTTTATCTGTCTAATTATAGTAATCTATAACCAGTATTTCTAAATACGTATTTTTTTCGTGTATGTTTCTTCTATATGTTGGCACCCTTTTGACTTATTATTTTATGTCATTTATAGTTTTGTATATATACCTAAATGCAAATAGAAGATTGAAATGGTGTCGGCTTCTGAGTGTGAAGGATGACCACAAAAGGTGTTTGTATGCATGTACGATGTGCTTTCCAGAGACCATGTGTGAGCAAACGCGTTTAAGATTAAGACGAGATGTAGTCCCCAATTTAAATTTAAATTCGCCAACACCAGCGATTAATGCAGATGTTAAAGAAAATTTAATATTCTCAGATTACCCATCGTCACCTGAAATCGGTGGATCATCAGAGCTGCATGATTACGCCTCCTTCTTCCCGCATGCCTCCATCTCCATTATTTTTAGAATATGGAAAGTCTGTTCCTGAAGATTCACTGTATTTGATTGACCTCGTAGATCAGTCAATCGATTAGGCTTGTCACCGGGTTCAAACAAAGAAGTACAGTTCGAGTAGAACTCCCTCAAAACTAAATTTGCTCTCAAAAGGAAGCTTTTTAAATGCTCAAGTTCGAAAATTGAAAAGGAATATAATTAAAAAGGATCACGATATAAAATTGAAAGATAAAGCAATTGATAGATTAAAAACGGGAGAAGAGAAGCTGCGAGAATGAGAAGGTGCGAAAACAATGGGATCATAGTTTTTTAAACCGCTTCCAACAAACCTTAGACTATGTGGAAAACAGTGTAAGAAATATTTCCCACCATCCCAATGGACGGCGATGTGACCACGAATTAAAAACACTTGCTTTGGATGTTTTCTTTTTGTTGCCTTTATTCTATACCTTTTTAGATCTAATAAAAAATTTGGCCGAAGAAAGAACTCTTAGGGAGTTTATTTCTGAATGGCCAAAATCACCTGATTGCTTCTCCAGCAGCCTTGAGTCTCTGGAGCTTCGGTGCCGTAAGTTTTCCATATCTTGCAACGAAATGTCGTTAAGAACAATCGTTTACTACAATAGATATGAAGACAAAATCATTGGCCTCGAAGATTTCCGGGACGAAAGCAGATCGTCCAGAACAGCTGATAATATTTTGGTTGATGATAGGTATTGGAGACGACGCCTGGAAACAATCCCTTGTATACTTTTTCTCGTGGGTTCTCCTGTAAAGAAGAAGTTATTACAAAATACATATTTGAAGCTATTTCCCAGCTTCAAAGTATAAATATAGTTCTTTGTCATTTTGTTTGCGGAAATTGTTTGTAGAATTTTAAAAATAACGTTATATTCAATAATAAAAAAGTTAGTTGTTTGATATTGTCCAATTTTTCAATATTGATTCGTGATTGCTAATTAGATGTCCTTCTAGCCTGACCACCGATCACATCCATCCAATTTGGATAAAATGAAAGTTGCACTAGCTGCTCAGGTTATGAGCAATACTGTTGCTTCTGGCGTGAATGCCTTATATGCGTCAGACCAGATTGACGTTAGTCAGGCCCCTAGAACGCCCAACACTGTGAAGTTCTTGTTCGTTGACGATCTCTTTAACATATTCAATAACAGCAACATTCATGTCCAATATCCGTCAAAACGAGTCTTTACCTGAAACGAAAGGCCACAGCCTTCGTGACATGTTCATGGCAATGTCGCCATTCCACCTTCTGTAATTGGGTCTTCTTCTCTGGTAGGTTGATCACTGCAATGTAATTTAGTATTTTTTGGGTGTGTTATAAGATAAAATTTTGTCTTCCACCTCCGTCTACAAACATTGAAAATGAAATACACATGCGTCTATATATTCCTATTAGTCACCAGAAGTGTGCGTGGTTGTCATTTGATTTTGTACATTTTCAATGACAAACAAACGGTAGAGAATATTTGCTCCACATGCTATAATTTTTTCTTTATAGTTGTGTTCTAGTATAGTCATAATTGGTTGTGTTTTAAGGCCTACCTTCTTAGATTAAGAGAATAAGGAAGAAGAAAAGTGAGATTGGTGGCATTTAGATATTTTGACATTTTCGTTTATTATTTGTGATTCAAATATTTTTTATCGACGCGACTAAAGTAATTAAATTTCGGATTTTTTTTTCAAAAAAAAACCGCCTGTGTTATTTTGACATAGCGATGCGATCGAAATCTCGACCGATTTTAAATCTGTTGCTAGCGACAGTCTTCTCTGGCAAAACATTATTTACTAGCTAATCGTGTAAGACGGACGTAAACGAATGAAACGTTGGCAGATGCAGACGTTTGAAGACGGGTCAGTGAATTGTGTGACACGTAAGTTGCGTTCCGTCTCATACCGGCTTTTCCAATATAGCCACCTAATTATGTTGGTCTCTTCTCTTCTCATATCTTTGAACGGCTTCCCACGAATTTCTTAGAGGTTTCGGTTTGGCATATTAGATTTTTCTGTTATTATTATTGATTTTATTCGTTTTCACGAATTCATTGTGACGGTATATGGTAACAATTGGCTCGATATTAAGGTATTTGTAAGATTTTAAAGTTTATGTTTAATACAAACTTGAATACAAAATTAATTAAATTCAATACAACAATGATATTTGGCGCTGGAATTATTGCAACAATTTTGCTGCAAGAGGAGGAGGAGGAAAACATGAGAGTACCCAGACGAATTTTAAGAAATTCGAATTTTGAGAAATTCGTCTAATGTTATGGAGATTCCCGATTCTAAGTAAGTATACATGCCTAATAATAAATCCGGAGTGCCTAATAATAAATTCGGAGAGTATACTAAGGTATCAAATTTATTGAAATATTAAATTGCAGATTTTTGTCCATCTTTCGCATGGATAAGCGGTTTCAGATATGTGGTCATTAAATACGTTTCTGATATGGTCATTAAATACATCGATGCCAAAGCACTGGGAGCAAATCACGACGCATATCGGTGGAGATCGAGCCTAGCAAATGAATATTTCAAATCGGGACACAACGAAGGAAAACGGAATTTCTTGCTTATAGGTAAGTAGAAATATTCAGAAAAATGTCCAGTTTTATGTTAAGAATTTCAGGAGATTCAACATACCAATTGCATTTGATGACACCCTATCGGCAACCAACGCAGCCTCTTGAAGTCTGTTACAACACGAAATTGTGCCGAGTAACAAATGTAGTATGCTTCGGCGTTCTAAAAAACATATTCCGTTACGTCATCGGCGAATGGGGTCTTCACTACCACCCCCCTTGAAATGTACACCAAGATGGTAAAAAGCAGTTGCTATTTGGATAATATATGTAATTTTAATAAAAATAATTGTTAGGCTCTGGAGGAAGCGAATCAAAACATAACCTACTTCAATGACCTATTTCAAGGGGATACCATCCAACGCTGCAATAGCCACTCGGGACGAACCAGCACGAGCCTTGATCAATCGAAAATATTCTTCTAAACTCTAAGTTCTTCTAAAATGTTCAAATAAAATTGGTCGTTATCAGGGCCACAAAATCCTAACAAACAGATAAAACATTTATAATGCGTGACGCTAAATCCAAAAACAATTCATTGGTACAGTATATTAAATATCACGTAAAAAACTAAAGGCTCAATCACTTAATTGGTTTTCAAACATAGCTACATATATGTGGCAAACGTGCACATGGTTCTGGTATAGCTTTAGCATGATATCATGACATTACTCGTCAAGTATACTAACGGCCCTATTCTGGTTGTCAACTAAGCTCACCGCATTAACAAGCGCAAAGGAAAATAGTTGCGCATTAAAAGTTGTTAAGATTTCGTATTCTGGCCAAAAATTAACAACAGACTTGTTAACTACGGTGTTAATGACAGCTAACGTCTTAACAAGTAGAAAAGTCAGTCTTAAATAATTTTGATATTTGATGTTTGATACGTATATTGGCTATTCTTAAGAAAGCGTATTGAAAAATATGGAAGACTATATTTTACTGATGATTAGTGTTGAAGAACAAAAAAGGGAAAGAAAAGAAAAAATTGAGAGACGCCGTCTTTTAAGACACCTACGCGATGCCAATGATCCTTTTGCATTGTGTGATGACGTATTCTTAAAAAACTAGAATTTTAGGAAAAACTTTGCGGAGTATTTTTGCCGGCTAACATTTCCGGATGCTACCGGCAAAATTCCACAAAAAACGATAGTTGTTCCTCTTTTTGGCTTCCTGAAACATATAAAGAGAAAACATAAGCTTTAAAAAGAGAAACTTACAAAAGCGAATAAATACTTACTTTTCCGTCTGTTCCATTTCTGTTTTCTGCTAAAAATTTGTTTGTGTATAAAATTAAACAGCTGCTGTCTGTCAAGCGGAAATTCACCTAGCGTGATGAACTTTAGTCATTTACGTTGTTAAGATTTTTCAGAATACCGAAATTAAAAAATTTCTTAATAAGAGCTTAACAAAAAATCTTGAAACCCAGAAAACCAGAATAGGGCCGTAAATCTAGATAAAATAAACTTAAATAAAGCTTGTTTAGGAAGAGCAAATAAAGGTAGCCTAAAAAATAAAATGAGAGTTACATTAAATATGAGCACGATATTTATATTATTAAATATGATAATATATTATTAAATATGAGTCCTTCGTTGTCCGATTTATTACTAAATTAATTAATTACAAAGAACTGGAACTTATTGATTTAAGTTGAATGAACTTCTGCCGTTTTCCTGCGCCTGACATCACCAGTAAGGGTTTCCGGCGCAGCTGCGATACGGGCTATTTCTGCATTCGCCACTTCCTGATTATCTGCAATGCGTACTAGTGTACTGTTGCGGGCTAGTTGATGGCCTGTGATCTGCTTTTTTGTAGTACAAAAATCTTGTGCTTGCGTTTGCTCTTCAAGCAAAGCAACACATTGGTCAGTCTCTTTTTTACGCCGCTTGTATCTTTGTTCGGTTGGAACTGAATCGTTTGGTTCTGCGACAGAAGTGGAAATTCGAGCGGAGAGCGTGTCATTGAAAACATGAGCACCCGAGTCAATAGAACTAATGGGTGCAGCAGTAGAATTGGTCTGCGAAGTAGCGGCTTCTTCATCGAAAGAGACGGCAAGATCTGCGTCTCTTTGTGAGCTGGCGGACTCCACTCCACTCCACTGATACAACAAAGACAAATTTATTTGTAAAATAGATAAAAAATTTAATTTGTTTTGTGTAGGTATAGAATAGTTGCATCAGATTTCAGAAGAGATATTGTTTAATGAGCAATACACTTTTTATACAATCTAAAAAATTACCTATTTCTTGCTACCGGTTTTCAGAAACGTTGCCTTCCCTTATGCAATCGCTGGTCTCTATTCTTTCACTAATACCATGAAGGTTTCCAGCTGTTGTAACGTTTGCAGACAAACGGGAAGATGTAGCAATGATGCCCTCCTCCAGTTCGTTGAGTCTCTGTTGCATTTTCACTTAATTTCTTCTTAGTTCGCGACTCTTCCAAGTCGCTCCAAACCTGTAACAATCATGGCATATATACAACAATCACCATGCTTGTAATGTATTTTTACTATCCTTTCCACTCCGCTGTTGTTCTCATGGGACGGCCATGAGAATTCAGGCTGTTGCGTATTATTTCCCATTGCTGACGATTAGACCCAAACACTGGAGAACATTTTTCAACGTCCGGGTGTCGACTCATTTCACTGAACATAATTTCAAATTGCTCATTAGTAGTGAGCTTGATGCTATTTGAAATGAAATTATGATTTAAATTGATGCTTAGTCTTTCCCCTATTCGAACCTTTCAGTTGTTTATGCGGAGTATACTCGTATTGAGAATTTTTCAATGAACAAAAATAATGTATTTCTTGAAGCTGGGGAAAGATAAAAATATATATAAAATTTCCTTCATCTCAATTTTATTTGTATTTATATTTATATATAAATAAAAATTATATGTAATATTTCTGGATTTACTTTTTTCATTGAAATAATTTGTTAGTTAAAAACTAATGGATATTGACATGTTCCTAAAAACCAACAGCAACGCTTTTTGTCACAATTACTTAATTGTACAATTGTATAAATTTGTTAAAATTTTAATTTGCTTTCAATTAATTTTAATATAAACTATTTTCAGACCTTCTCTTTGTCATTTTGTATAACAAAAACTTGATAATTACATAATGATAATGACACGAATGATAATTAGGTACTGTCTGCTATGACATTTGAAACGGGAACTTACGCTGAGAATTCGTCATACACGATACGCTCTTCCCTGGAAAATGTGAAGAAAAACCAACAACAAATGAATTTTCCAACAAATATAACAATTTTTTTCTTTGCTTCAGTTTTTTAGGTTTTCGTCTCTGCGATTTCAATTGTAAAAAGTTTGCTCGCCATCTTGAACGGAATTATGCTCCAAAAGCGGTAAAAAGCTGCGTCCCGGAAACTTCGAGCTCGCGGAAAATATTTTTTCACACACTAACACTTTCCCAACCATTTGTTTTGGAAATTGTTGAAAAACATTTGAAACTTTCAGTTTTGTAACTGAGTGTTTTTGTTAGCCTTGGGAGACGCTGTTCAAATGGGGTTTAGCGACAGAAAAGTGGTAAAAAGGTAAAGAGAAAACTGTGGGCTTTGACAATCAATAAGCGGGACATTTTGGACTCCTCCAGTAAGTAATAGTATTTCGTTTTCCTTTGGTTTGTTTGATTCCTTAACTTTTCTGAATATTTAAACGTTTAATAAACAGCTCCTGTGAAAGGACGACGAGCTGTGCAAGATTAAATATTATAATAAGGGGCTTCCCCTTGAAGGAAATAAATAATTGCCTTTTCGTAACGAATTCAAATTGAAGTTCATAAAATTCACAAAGGACACAAATGCGCTCACTATTTTATAATTAAATGTAAATTAGTTTCTCAGAAATGAACTCAACACACACACCTCGTCGTACATTCATATTTACGCATAGTATTCACCAGAATTATTTTTAATTAATGGTGTGAGGAATAAATACTTACGAAATAAATTAGGAAATACACAGAAAAAAGGTAGTTTGTAGTTTGTTTAATTGTAGAAAAGTTTCAGTTCATTCCAACTGAATTAATTAAAATTGGTTAATTCAATTCGGCTCGAAAATCAACATTTTTTGAACATAAACTTATATTTTAAGAACTTATGCATTCGGAATGTAATCAATTCTAAGCGTTTTGAATCCAAAGCAATCGGAAGAGGCAAACATGATTGTCGACGACTTTGCAATGAAAATAGAAAGAAAATGGTCTTTCATGAAATTTGAACAGAGTGTTGGAAGCATTTGACCATTTTTTATTTATTTTTAGATTTACACAATTTTGGCTTTTATTTAAACCGTTTTTATAAAATGTAGATGATCCCGAATACTGAGTTTCGTTTCTCTCTTATTAGTATAATATCTTTTCCACTGTACTTTTTTGTTTTTATTTTGTTTTTTATGCACTTTTGTCTTTTATCTATTTTATTTGTTTAATGAAACTAGGTGTAGAATAGCAGTAGAAGTGCCACGCATAATTCAGCTAGATTACATTTGTTAGTGGCATAGGGATGATAGTGGTATTTGCCCTTCCGTTCCGGACTTTACACTGAGAAACAAAGCATTCATATCACAAATATCAACAATTATATATTTTTAAGTAGGACTGATTTACAGAGATTTAATTTATGAAAATCGAAAATGTCATATCGAAACTATAGTTTGTTAATTTTTCAATTTCGTTTTTGTCAATTTGTTTTTAAATTTTGGTTTTCTGGAATTTGACCCCTCGTTAAGAACTAAGTTGATTTGATGAGCTATCGACTGCGGACCCGTTGTCATGATGTATGTAAAACCCAACAATGTAGTTATGTTCACTACATGTAAACGTTATAACTTTGTAGTTGAAATTGGTATTTCAATATTAAAATTTCTCAATCTATTACTTCTGTCGAGCATCCACAATCCAATTATGGTTGCTGGCTAATTAAGAGGCACATATATTTCTGTATATTTCTGTGCAAATCTGTGTGCCGATTAGCTTGAAACCATTACCTAATCTGCATTTCATGAGGTTATAGAAATACAGAAAATTTTAACTGTTTTGATTGACTATGAAGGCGTAATAATAAATAAATACATTAAATATATTAATCAAATATATTACGCTTAAATATATTAATATTAAATATATTAATCAAATATATAAGGCTATAACCCCCCTAACCCTCAGCTGGGTCGACGTTAGCGCTTTTGCTTGTAATTATGGTTCCTTATCTTTTTGTTTCCGGTCCTACTAGATTATTTTTTAAGGAATGGAAGAGTCTATAGAAAATTTTATGAATAACGTAGGAATTAGTTTTCGATGGTGGAAGACTTTAGAGCTTTGAATACCCATGCAAGATCTAATTAACCGTGTATTTCTAAATCATTTAGAAAAATTATTAAAACATGATGATGCCACGTTTTCAGCAGTCCTGGGACTTTTTCAGATCTTCCCATAAATTTTTACGACGGTTTGACTTAAGTGATAGAAAAGATAAGTGAAAACGATATGTGGACGAAATTATAGTGGTTTGGATCTGGCAGTGGTAGGGATACAGAAACTGTGTGATATACCAGTGACCCAATGAGTGAGCGATAGGATAATAGCGATGCAATGAATAAAAGCCACAGGAGCAACAAATCGAGTGACACAATAGCAATGATAACAGCGCCAACTATCATTTGGTTCCTTTGACTCGTTTTCACACGACTCCTTGTACAATTGTCCCTATTTTTTATTAATATAATTTCGGTTTCTTTTATCCTAAAAATCCTGAAAAAATTCCAATCGAATACTAAAAGGTTTAGAGATTGTTTATTACAGTTTAATTTTACAGTTTCAAACTTCGAGCCGATTGTAATACCCACCACTGTTTAGCGCTACATATTTCAGCCATTTGTCGAACAACTAAAAGTGAGCCCCACGTTGATTCTAGAAGTGTTTGGCGCTTAAGTGAGTAACCGATATATCTTAATTCAAAAACCGTCCCGAAAATATGCAGCTTTGTTATTTTAGAGTGAATGTTATTGAAATTTGGCAGATAAATAACAGAAACCCCAATAAGTTCAATAAACAAAAATATAATAACTCAAATTGCGCTGTTGATAGTTGTCGTTAAAATGTTCGCTGCTATCCCAGAAAACTCACCTAGTGATGGGTATTACAAATTTCATTATAACGTAGAGTACTTGCGTCATGAATCAGTACTTTATGTTCTGGTAGTAGATGAAGTCATATAATACCAACTGAATTTACTTATTCATTAAATGTTTGTGGATTAATTCCTTTACCATACGCCAGAGTTTGCAAAATAATATGTTTCCATTAATATTTCTGCTAGCTTGAAATATTTCCTTTTTATTGGTTTTTTTAGGTTTGCCTCTGTTGTTTATGTTCTCTCGTTGTGAACCATTTTCCGAAGAGTAGATTATGTGAAATGTGAAGGTGAAAATTCTACCGTTTTTCGCATTCCATTTTTTTAGGCATATCCAAGATTATTCACCCCTGTTTGCTTTGCAGGATGGATTGGTTTGCACACTTCTTTGTTCAATTAAAATAAGTGCTCAAAAGCATACAGACGATATATGTGTATTTCCCCAAAAAATTTTTGAAGTTGCCTCATCTATCAATTTAAGTGTTACCATAGAAGAAATAAATACATTTGCATTACTTACTAGTTCACACTCACCGGAAAGTGATTTGCGTTTACTTTGACCCAAACACTCATCGTAAATCCACTTGGAACGTATTGCTTCACACTGGATACATTAACAGAGATTATCTGTACTAATCTTACTGCAGTGTGCTCTAACAGAGATTGTAATTTAATTTAGGCCTGTTGACTGTGACTATAGCACTAAAAGCATCTGGATGCCATCACTTATTACCTTGTAAGCTGATTAGAGCTTACATACGAGAACTAGTTTGGAATGCTTTTGTGTGCCAATATTTTTAGGGCAATGCTTCACCTTTTGAAAACGAAGCACGCAGTTGACCATTACTCCTTGAGTTAAGCATCGCCTAGCATGTGCAGTTTTGCAGAGGACAAAGCATCCAATTATTGCGGGTAGTAATTAATGTGCCTCAATAAGCTCTGTACAAATGTTTACGAATTTGATGAATCAGTTAGGCTGATCTTTGTTTCCTTGTTTTCTCAGACGACTCTTCGAAACTCTCACTTTAGAGTCGTTCCCTTTTAGCTTGGTTAGAAGGATCTTCATCCTCGTTGGCTGGAACATAAATATTAGTATTCAGTTGAATTTTCAAATCTTTAAGATTGTATTTAGTCTGTAACGGAACCCCGAAAATATTGAGAATTTTTATATGATTGATTCAAATATGAAGGCGAAATTCCCTAAGTAGATGCTACAAAAATGCTAAGCAATGGAACAAGTAAGTTAATTATTACTGATTTTACTACCGTAGTCCAACGCGTGTACTCCAAATTGCTTTAAAATGTACGCCTAAGACTCCACTCGCAGAAATAATGATGTGAATCTTCACGATCTGATTTGCTACGACGTTTTGATCCGCTTCACAAAGTTTGCTATAACTATAGTTAAAAAAGCATGCCAACAGTTTGCGCGACAGTGTCTTCCGGTGAACATACAACACTACAGAATACTCACAAAAAGACCAACGGTATTTAGTTTTTGAATTATTTCATAGCAATACTAATTGCAATTATGAATTTGAGGCATGGGTCGGTAGGAGGGCGTACGCAATGTGGTATGGCAAACGTAGAGCTTTCCGCAATCTAACTGGAAAACGAACCAAGCCGCTAGATCCTATTGACACAAAAGTCCCCGATTTTTTTGCAGGGGATATGGTTGATTACACCATTTCACCATTTCTTAAAAATTTGCCTAGATTTTCAGAATTTTCTTTATTTCTTTTCTTTATTCAAAACATCCAGCTTTTCACTAATTTCATGATGAGTTGTTTATATCCCGTTTCCCAACTTAGGGAATGCAATGGAAAATGTACAAAAGAATTATAATTTTCATTCCTGGCTTTCATCCGATGACACGTGTGTGTGTGTGCGTATGCATTGCAGCATGTGCATGTAAAGTTCGTTTTCTCTCCACTCTTTCCCTTTCACCATGTTAAAACACTGGAAACTTTTCCACATTGTTACACAAAGACTTTTCCTGCTGCAGGAGTTATCAAAAGCTCTTCGGTAGCCAATTTTTTTACATTTTTATATGTTTTACACCAATAGTAGAAAACCTTAGAAACTGGAGTACCGAAATTTTTCAAAAAGAATGGAAACTCGTTATAGACGTGGAAAACTTTTGTACAAAATTGACAACAGAAGCTCAAGAAATTATCTCAAAAAATCGTAATAGTAATCGACGTTTCGTAAAAAGTGCACGGACCTATGAGTGAAAGGAGGAATTAAAGTCTACAGAACGTCTAGAGGTCGTTTTTATGTAAATATATTTAATGTAAGACATTTAGTTTGGAACAACTTACCATCTGACATGCCTCACGGGTGTTGTTGTTGTTGCTGTTGTTAAAGCTATTGTTGCTGATGCCGAAAACAAAAACCATTTTCGTCGGAAACGCTTGTGGGCGTGGCTACAGCCTCTTAAAGTTTGAAATATAATCGCCGATTTCTCCTTCCCTTGAATTCATAACGGCTTGATATTGGTACCGTTGGAAAGCTTATTAAAAGATTTTTTTATGTAAAATGACATTTTCTCGAAATATACATAGTTTTTGAAAAAAAACCATTTTGTGTTTTACTACCCTTTTTTTCGAATTCAAAACCTTTTTACACACAGTGATATGCAATGCATCTATTAAAATATATCTAATAAGAGAGAGGACATTAACAGCTATGTAATAAAAGTTATTTCATTGAAATCGGCGCAGGATTTTTCGCGAAATCTTATTTTAAATTGAAATATTCAGTGCACTTTTTGGAACCAGTTGTATACGTGAAAATTTGTATGCTTAGCAACATACAAATTTTGCAACAATGGTTTTTTCCTCACCATGTTGGATGTAGAGATGTGTGTCATTGTGAAAGATAGTGATGTGCGTACATATTTTAATATGGACCTTCCAATGTCCACATTTTTATCTGTTGTATATAAATATGTCTAAAGAAAATTATACCATTTTAATTTTATTTGTCTTGATTTTTATTTTAGTATAAAAAACATCTCTTTGGTGATTTTGGTTGCCCTGAAAAGGGCAGATTTTCATATTCGTCATATTTAGAGTATGTCATCGTCTTCTATGTCTGAATCTACCCAGTTCTTCTTATCTAACGGATTATATAACTCGCCAGCATATTTGAAGAACTGGGATAACGGATCCAGCCCCTTTGCCTTGCACTCCCGAATAAAAAGAAATTTTGCCAAGTAACCTTGGAAAAAGCTTTTTTTGGTTGTACTCTGGCAAAGAGGCTTTCACGTGGCGCCACAAGTTTTCTATAGTATTGGTATGAGCGCCAGTTTCAGGGTCTTTAAAGTGAAGCGAATGGTTCACTTTAATGTGCTGAAACCCCTCATCATTCAGACGATCATACGCCTAAAAAAGAAAGAATATAACTTTTATAATATTTGGAATATATGTGGTATAGTTACATGTACCTTCCAACAATCAGAATGTATTGTCGTGTGCGGTTTGATATGTTTCTTGATGATCTCGAGCAAGGTTTCTTGTGATCGGTCCTCCACAGGGACCAAGAAACACCTGTTTGTTTCTCTCTCTACGCCACCGAAAACCCACTGACCTTCTACGGCGTGCCCTTTATGGTATTTGCGTTTGCCGAATTTGGATTCGTCAATTTCCACAATCATACCGGGCCCGCCTAGTTGGTGTTGGTTTTCGGTGGCATATATCACCACCTCCCTGTGGAAGGAAGCCCAATCTGCAGCTGCTTTTGCAGATATATTAAGCTACAAATTCAGAATATTAGTAACAGAATTAATAATATAACGCATTACCGTACCTGCTTTTTCATGAAGTTAACGCTAACTCCATCTAGCCACAATGCGCCGAAGGTGACAATTGTATAGAAAGATAATTTTGATCCTTCGAAAAATGTATTCTTACGAATACTTGCGTAAGAATTACATTTGGTTTTTTCTTATGCTTATTGCAATACATTTTAAAGCACGCCCACCTGTAGCCATCTCTGGCTCTGTCACATTTCTGTAGTTTGAAAATATGACCATTCGGGCAATGCAGAACTCGAGGAATAAGGTTCCACTCTTGGAGTTTTTGTATAATTTCCTCGGAAATTGCTCCGTCCACTTCAAAATTAAATAATTGGAATATTTCGTTTAAGGTTGTCATTGTTTAGTATCAAAAGTCACGCAAAGTAAAAGTATCAGTAATACAGTTTGTAACGGTAGAAAAATAACGGTACATGTTGTCATTCCTTACCACGTTGTTGGCATACGTGCGCAGTGATGGTAGCTGTGTGATGTAGCTGTGATGGTAGCTGTGTTTAGTGCACTTCTTGTTTTGTTTGGTTCCCTATTTAAACCTAAAATTGTTTCAGAAAAATCGCGCGATTTTTCTGAAACAATTTTAGGTTTAAATAGGGAACCAAACAAAACAAGAAGTGCGCTATCAGCGTAACTATCATCACCACACACAGTTAGCAACATCCGTCACAGTAGAGAAGTGCCCATGGTTGCAAAATTTGTAGGTGTTGTCATGAAGTATATACAAGTTTCCAGTAACAGAAAAAGTGTAGTGTGTAATTAATTAAAAAAGAAGATTTCTCAAAAATCGCTTGACCGATTTGAATGAAATAAATTGTATACGATCGCTGTTAATGTTGTCTCTTCTATTCGGTATATTACAATAAATAAATAGCATATCACTGTGTGTAAAAAGGTTTAGAATTCTAAAAAAAGGTAGTAAAACACAAAATGGAATTTTTTTCAAAAACTATGTATATTTCGAGAAAATGTCATTTTACATAAAAAAATTGCCTTTTAATAAGCTTTAACGGCCAACGGTACCAATGTCAAGCCGCTATGAATTCAAGGGAAGGAGAAATCGACGATTATATTTCAAACTTTAAGAGGCTGTAGCCACGCCCACAAGCGTTTCCGACGAAAATAGTTTTTGTTTTCGGTATCAGCAACAATAGCTTTAACAACAACAAGAAGGAGAACAACATCCGTGAGGCATGTCAGATGGTTAGTTAAGCCTTTAGTTTTGCAAAGACTTGACACTAATGTTGTTTTATGGGCTTTATTTCACATTGCGAATGTGAAAGTTATCATTTCAAGTAAAGCCCTTGGACGATAAAATTGAGCCTTACTTCGTTATAGACTGCAGAGACCACTTCAGATAATTGATTGTGAGGTTATATGTATAAATAAATGCCTATTGTTTCTTGCATTCAGGCACTACCTGATCACATGCGCCCACAGAAATAGCTAATTAGGAACAGAAAGTCCTGCTCGCACAATACATACAAACACGTACCCGACGATAACAAAAACAAAATGCAGACAAAATTACAGGAAGGATACAACTTAGACAAATACAGACTGATCAGAACGTAAACAGACGCTGAAGATGGCACATCGCCGAAACCGGTTTGTCTACAAACCAAATTTGACTAGGGATGACGGAAAATCGTTCCAAATTTTATCAACTAACAGCATTATAATGTAAAGTCACGACGTACACGAAGTTGGAAATTTTTGGAATTTTTGTTTATGTATTTTGTATGTTTGACAGATCGGTATAACATAAACACGAAAAAGTGACCTAAATTTCCCAAGCCGAAAGTTCGTCTAAAATGGGATCTTCCTATGTATATTCAGGGTCGATCGTCAGATCGCCGAATAATGTAAACTCACTTTTGGTCGAAATAATTGTCAGACGCGACGAACACAAAATGGATTCGTGCTGATTACTTCATTCCAGTTTTAGTGTCTGACGGTTATGTATTCATTAATAACAAAGAAAGAGTGGTAATTATAATAAATTTAGAAGGAAAAAAATTGATAATAAAGTTAAAGTAATATAAAAAGAAAGACAAATTATAAAATGAGGAAGTATGTTATCCATAAAAACAGAATATGTCAAAATTAAAGGATGCTACAGTATGTTAAAATATTAATATGCCTTTCTTGACGACGTTCCATTCTAGATCGATAAATATATATTGCTAATGCCATTCTTGAATTCCAATATTTATTTATGCTATTAATAATTGTTTTATTGTACACAATTTATGGTTATTGACGCTAATAATTTTCTTTTATTTTCCTCTATAATACACTGTAAACACTTTTATTTGCAAACACTACACAAACAAGCAAACAATTTTATTATTGTGCACAAATACTTCTTAATATTCTTTGGGAAATGTCAAAAAGTTTATTACTTTATTGTTGCCATACCCAAAAATAAGAAGTATTTACTAAAATTTTAAGCTGAAACAATGTACTTTCAAAAATTTTCTCGAATATCCCTAAACATATTTCACATGTGGCAACAATATCAAAATGTCCCCTCATAAAACCAGACGAGACTACATGAAAAAGTTACATTATACCAACTTTTCTTCATGTCGTGTACGACTACGTCTTCGTCTATGTCTTCCAGTGAGTTTACATTATAATGCTGTAAATTCATTTTTTTCGGTTTTGAAGCAGTCAAATTAAATTAATAGAGTTCGTCAGTAATGATGAATTATCTGAAAAAAGTTTAACAAAACAAAAAGTTTTGTTAAAAGAAATTAAAGTTTTATTAGAAACGAAAGATGATGATGAATTGCTATGACATCCCAGACAACAGAGATGAGATAATCATTTACAAGGGCGTGACGAGCGATGCTATACCGGAACGACAGAACAATATTCATGATAGCAAAATAATAAACAATTAAAGAAAACTATTTAAGCTATTTACAGCAATATCTATAAAATCGTATAAAAATTAAAGTAAAACAAGAGGATGCATACCCCATGGCAGTAAATCAAATGATTACGTGATGAGAACCCTAGCCAACACTTGTGTTTGGTTAAGGTATTAATCGTCTAATGAATACCCACCGAACAAACAAACCACAAAGAAATCAAATTAGCGAAAAATATATTTTCAGGGTTCATCACCCAAAAGCTTATCGTTATAATTCCTTAATGGAGGATAGAGCGTCGTGTTTTAAATTATGTAACAGATTCATAATTAGGCCATCGTGATAAGAATTAACTAATTTTTGAGGAAAATTATTTTGAAACAAGTAGATTTCATATGGTTTATTAGGAGCAGATTAGGAGCCATGCTATTTACAAAGGGCCTTCAAGTGGCTTCGTGGAGGGCGTTTTCATTTTTGATAAATACATGGAAGCCACCGAAAAAGAATTGCTTCTAAGAATTGTTACCAGTTAACCAGCTAGAGTATAAAAGAGTATGACGTATTCCATCACTAACTGTCTCAGGAGTAGTCTTCTCTGATAAATTAACATAAATTCTCTGATGATTAAGGATAATTACAAACTGCTATTATATACCATCAATCAATATTCTTTTCGATTTCCTAACTTAAGCGTCCTTGATTTGTTTTGCCCCAAGAAGCAATTTTGCTACTAATGCAGTATCAAAACCAGAGATGATTTCAACCAATTAAGGATTGAAAGCAATCCTTAAAAAAAACAAGAAAAACAAGAAGTTTTGCTACCAAAGGATATCAAGGAAATAGGTATCCTTACAGCCTTTCCTATTTCGAGAGGAGTGAATGAGCCATAATTGTCATTGAGTTCTTTAAAGTTAATTTTACCCCCTATTCTAGCGAGCTGTGACACAAGTCATTTATAACAAATTTGTTATAATTTTTGTCATCCAAATTTGTGATCAGTATTCTGGTTAAGCGGTGACAGCACTGAAAACTCTTTATATTCACCATTGATAGCAATGATTCAAGATTCGATTCGTTCTGTCTCATTTGTTTTTCCGGCTGCTTCTCAACTATTTCGCATAGTTATGCTTTTGGAAGATATCACTCATTGTAGTATTTATAAGTTGAAAAGCAACAGGAAAGGTTAGACGAGAAAGTATGACTCGAACTTTGAATAACAATATTTTCTATTAATTTTGACGTATAAAAAATAGCAATAGGTTTTTGAAATAATTTTGAAATAAGCATCTTTTATGTATGAATTGCTTTATTGTGTTGGTCGGATTGGCTAACCTTTGAATGCAATATAATTCAAAATGTATACAGAAAATGCTAGAAAAATGAATACAAATACCATTTCACTGAATTTCTATCATCGCAAGTGGTTTTCTGGTTCTCAAATCTGATTATATTCTTTTTATCTACTTTTAAGATCATAACAATAAAAATGACAAATGTCATCCGGAGAGCTTTTAAATTTAACCCGAATAGCCATTTGTGACATAAGTCAGTAAAATGACATGCGTCATTGAGTTGAGTTTTGTCACTTAACTAGAACTTTAACCCCCCTAAAAGTTATTTTTAAAATTTTTAATGTTTGGGTAATGTCATTAATTTTCAAAGCTTATATAAAGCTCTTTTAAAGTCATATTTATTTCAAAATCCGTTTCTTACTCTTGCTTTATTTTACATTCAATGGCAAAAAGAATATTGTTAAATCGATTATTCAAGCCAAATTCAGTCGGAGCTATGATGCCGAGTCATGGAAAATTGGATCACTCGAATCCGCAACACCGTGTGATGCCGCGGGACATTCGAATGCCTTTACATTACCTACATGACGTTACACATCCTGAATCACAGCCTGCTTTATTCCATTTCAACACCAACCCTCTTCAATTGAAAGAACCATTTTATTATTCTTATAGAAGCCCACAAAGGCGCACACACATGTGCAGAATGCGTGCATATATATGTCACCGTTAAAGAACCAAATTGGGGAATGTCGGCATTCACGGGAAAATGTTGACACATACCAAATACGTCGCAACGCGTCGGTGAAAAATAGCCGCTATATATTAAAAGATTTGCGACTATGCGAATGTTGACTTCCACCGGTGAATATCCACATTCTCCAGAATGTCCACATTTTCCAGATAAATATTAGCTCATATGGAAAACGTCCACATATTTGGATAACTAAACGCGATAATTGTTGGTCACGTAAGAGCTTATGTAACTTTAGCAACGAATGGAACGCCTGAAGAAACGCTTTGTGTGATAATCCCGGCCGGGAACTCTTTTCGGAACATCGCCCGACTCCCATTTCTTCGATTTCTGAAAATTTCTCTTAAGACCAAGAAGAGTAAAAACGGCATATTGGCTGGATGAAGTGCCGTAGAAAGTCATGTTATTAAATTTTCTAGCGATATACCACACAAGTCCTTCACCGGCGGTACTACGAAGCTAGTGTCAGTGGAAGACGTCGCTGTGAATAGGGGTCAACATGTATTTAATTGAAGATCAGTATACTATTGATTTCAATGAAGATAAATTTGGTTCCGAAATATATAAGAAAGCGGTATCATTATTAACAACTCAAAAGGTCTGACTCACTCTTTCGGAAATTAAATCCTTGGTAAAAAAACAGAACCAAGTAACAAAATATTCGTATACCTTAACTTTTTGAAAAACATCACCCATTTTTTATTAATACCACACCGAACATCCATCCCGCGTGCAACATGCTACGTTCCCTTGATTTGTAATGATATGCGGTACAGGAGCTAATGAAAATTGTAATTGTGTGGATGTAAAAAAGATATTGAAATAATAATAAAATAGAAACAAAAAATGAAATTATTTTCAATAAACTGTTGTTGATTTATCGTGTTATATTGCAGATATAATCAAAAAGCAAGCATAAATTGAATTTATTTTGCAATTTATCGATAACGAAATTTATTTGTATGTATTTTGTATTTGTAATCGACTGCAGAAAATGTTAAAGAATGGGGTGAAAATGTTTCACAACAGTATTTTAAAAGTTGTTGGTATCAGTTGAATAATGAATGGTGTTGAAAAATAGGTTCGCCCATTATAAATTTTTATAGTATATTTTTGACTTAAATTGAATGTAAAACGATATTTTAAATTTTGTCTGCAAGCTGCCTGGTAGCAGGTTATAAAAACAGGTGCTTCATCGGTACGATTTCGACCACTTGCAATGCCTTGGGAGACAAAGCATTTATTTAGGAAGTCTATATTTGGGGATATGCTTCTAACTGCAATTTCAAAGTTAGTTCAAATCTCAGGAATTGAAAAGAATTCGTGCACGAATCACTCATAGTTACTGCGAAAAGTGGATGTGCTTCTTTAATACAGGTCACGTCTTTTTTAATTTTAAATAGAAGAACAAGGGGAACATACCTAGCTTCAGTTCTAGTGTAAGTTGAATACAAGTATTAGAAACTCAAAAAACAAAAATGGAGACAGCGAAAAATATAAAATGACATGTTCTGATAAACGAGTATTTTAAATATGAACCTTCTTTAATAGAAAACAGAATTTATAAGTTTTCTCGCGCTAAGATCGTCACAAACTTTTACTACTGAAATACATAGCCTTTACTAGAACGCACCTTCTCACATATTTTATATTTATTCTTACATATTTATCTACTATTCTCGGTTTCGGTTTCCATTAACATCACATTCGCTTTTCGACCTCTCATCGTGTGTTTCTCTTGTTTTCCGACTGTGGCTTTCAATTTTGTCACACGAACACGAATAAGTCGTAGTAAATTTTTAGCAAAACGAGTTTCGTTTATATTTTTATTTCTTCATAAATTTTCCCATCCTCTGTGGCTCCCAACAGACAGATGCTGTTTGGTTATATTTCACAAAATTTGTTTGAGTATATTCGCATTCTGGAGGAAGGGCCAAATAAAACCTGATATGTCGTTGTTGGTGGCCTTGCGAATTCAAAGTCTTTGCATACTTTGAATTTCGTATGGATACACCTTAAAATCCATACACCACACACCTTAAATCCCTTAAAACACCTGAAAACTTTTGAGTTCTGCGCAATTGAGTTCGGGAAAATCCGCTGGAACCACGAGTTGAGACAGCTGGATCATCTGCCCCACACACTTTTAATAAACAAAATTAAGGGGATGTTGTATAAGAGGCAGGCGTGACACTAATCAGATTTATCAATTTTTCAATCCCAAGCAGCCTATGATAACAATTAATATTCGACGCCGTTCGACTTCAATCGTGATTCTCGCAGACGATAAGACAGGCAGATACACAGATGATAGACAGACAGACTCACGACAGACAGACGCCTCCTTTAATGTGTCACAAGCAGAAGAATTATGTGTATCCTTCGGGTGTAGGGCATAAAAGTAAAGATGTTATTTGTGGGTAAAATTGATCTTACTTAGTCCAACCGTTAGTTCTCAATACTATCCTATCTCTCCATCTCGCTCTCTCTTTCCTTATGTTTTTCACTTCTCATCCTTTGCTGATTGTTACCGACCAGTGGACGTTTTTGAAAGTGGGAGCTGTCTGCAAGAAAGAGATAATAAATTTCCATTCACATGAAAGAGTGAAAATAAATTTTGCAAGTAATCTGTGTGGTTAAATTTACAGATATGTGTGTGTATGCGCGTCTATGTGTGCGAGTGTGTGTGGGTGTGTGGTGCATTTCTTTATAAGCACGGCATAAATTTATTGCGTAATTCCTAAAAAATAACAGTAATTAAAATTTAATAAATTGTTCTTTAATTTCCCATAAAGGGATTATTTATTTAATTGGCAGACTGGTTCGAGATACTATTTTATGAGGGACTGAAATTATATAGCTTCGTCTTGCACTGGCCGAGTGTTCGTCGCAAAAGCAACAACAGAGCGATGAAATGGCTGGATAAAATGTTTTTTTAATATTCGACATTTGAATAAAATAATTAAAATTTATGCATTTAGGTTCTGGCACGGCATGCACTGGCCGGCATTTTTCACGGTAACCGAGATTGATCAATTTAATTAAATCAAAATTTAACTATTGTATTGTTTAATAAATAAAATTTTGTTTTTGTTGATAATTTTGATAATGTAAATCTTCGGGAGAACCATTGGAGTCTAATCCTTTCTCAAATAATGGAATTATATTTCCACTTATTTGACGAAAATGAACAGTTGAAGTTAAATTCATAAGAGTCCATTTACTTTAATAAGAAAGTAGGACTTGCTAGGGTCGTATCACAAGAAATCATAAAATAATCCATCTTAAAAATCATGATTTCTTAAAATCAACTTTATCAACATCTTCGACTAAGCTTGTTATGAAGGTACACAATGTGTCGAACCTAAATCGTTGTATACTTTTAAAACAATTTGTTTTAAAATTAGTGTTTCGTGTTAGAATGTTGTTATGCCCAATATGTCGGAAAAGAAAAATCGATTGGCCTAACCCTAGACCGCCGCTTAATTAAATGCGAATCGAAAAACCTACAAATCCCTACACGATGCAAAAGCAAGCTATCAGTTAAATCCTCCGCATTAGATCTTTCTTGATAGATCTTTAGAATTTACTTAACTGAATACTTTGGCGAAATAGACTGAAATAATAGACACGAAATTTTTTTCTAAATGCTTTTTACGAATTTTTTTACATGCATATCGTGAATAAGTGAAATTTGGACGAAAAATATTAGAATAAGGTCCTGTGATCTTAAAGATATAAAAAAATAGAAATCGTAAAACGAACATTTTCAGTATTTTAAGTGGATTTCAATTCACGTAATGCACTAAAGAAGGTATTAACGGATCACTGGACGCACAATCCTGATGTGGCACTTAGCGCAGACCAATATCATATGGTGAGACCAATGTTTTGAGACGACTTAAGAAGCGGTTGATTCATTCAAATTAACAGGTATTATTTATCCACTTCAATCGGAACAGAAAACTTACTCCGAAAGGTGGTCTCAAATGCAAAAGGGAATGCAAAATATTATCTTTACAAATTCAAACCATTATAGAAGACGTAGCGGAGAGACAACGAGATAAAAAACTTTTTTCCACAAGACAATATGCCAAAAAGGACAACATTTTACACGACCGAAATATACGTATAGGCACTGTGTGTAAGATTGCGTACTTCACCATAAATGTCAGATATAACCTTTCTTGATAATATTGCGAAATCATTTGCTTACGTTGATTTTAAATTAAACTGGTTAAATAATTTTAGCCATTAATCTAGAATAAAATGGAATAATTATAAAATTATAAGAAGGAAAGTATGGTAAATTTAGTTAGTAATTTTAGTAATGAAGGGATTTGTGCAAATCCCGGGGATTTTGTAAATACTCCAAATTATTCAGCTGGGACAGAAGTAAAATTTTAGAGAATCGTGCTTGCTGAATTTACTTCCGGAGTAATATTGTTCCGGAGTAATATATCTGCAGGATCTTGCAATTGACGAGACGGTAGAACTGAAGGATGTCGGCAAATCTGCCGTCCAGTCAATTGAAATATGTTGCAGATATGGGCAATATTATTTCGTAACTAAATTGCCGACAGGGCCGGTAGGCGCCATTCACATAAATATTACTTCTGTCCCAGATTGTTAAATTGGAGTAATTGCGAGATCGTTGGGATATAGATAGTTTTCATATGGAGGTAATTAAAAAACTGTCACTGTATAAAGGACTACCACAATAAAGAATATCTGCTGAAGAATAATGTAAGAATAGTGTATTATTTAAAATTCGTGTCTAAAACAATATAAATGTAGGTGAGATCTTTTTAGCTTCGGCGTCTGTGCTTTTACGATCTTCCTGTGTCCATCATCATTATACAATGATACTTTCCGATTTGGATAGCACTAATCTATTAAGAGACTAAAAATCCGGAGTACAAGAAAAATTTATAATTTATTTCGTGAACGGACATTAAGAAAATTAGGAAAAAAGAGGTTTTTTAATCCCTAAGTTGTAGGTTGATTTAGCAAATCTTTGATAAATTCGTCAGAATGATCACTAATCTAGACAAAAATCAGATTAATAAAAGATAAAAATAGATGCATAAAAGTAGGTTGGAGATTAAAAGTAAAGGTATCTAAATAGTAGAAGGAAGCTAAAGACTCATTGATTTGCGTTATTTTAATATTTATTCAGTTGTAATTTATACACTAAAACCCTAAATTTGAATGAATAAAATCCTACAAATAAAACTCGAATATTCAGAATAGGTATTTATCAATTTCTTCTGAAACTTTCTGAAGCTTGTTACGTGTGATACAAAGGAAAGCAATAAAGAGCTGTTCAATAAGGTTACTTTTGAAATGTACAGAACGATTTCAGAAATTTCCAGCGAAATATAAACTAATCTTTACTCCATCAAACCATCAAACTGACTGGATTTCATTCTGTCCAATTAAAGGATATATGAATATTTCGCAGCACCATATTGGTAGATATCACTGATGCTAAATAATGAGTTTTGCAAACCTTAAGATTTAAGAAATCTAAATAAAAAAATATATAAGTATTTTTATGTTCATATATGAATAATCTAATCTATAAATAAATGCTTTATCCAAAAAATTATGTAAAGGTAACCCGTACATTATCGAACCTTTTAAAATTGTTATTCAAATATGATTATGAAATTATTTGAAGGAAATTATGTCACGAGAACAAAATTTAAAACTAATTCTGGAATCCAGCAATGCTCGAAGGAATGTCGGAACCCAAAGCGGAACTGAAGGAAAATTCTTATATATGGAAAAGCACAATTTGTTTCACTTAGGATGCAAAAAAACAACAACAATAGTAATGGAAACCTCTAACACGTCATGTCGCTATGGCTGCATATCTCAGAGATGCTGATAAACTTTCAATTACTCGATAAGTGTCTGCAGATGCAAGATGCTATTTAACAAAATGTTATATACGTTTTGTATCTTCCGACCACGCTCTCCTTAACTAATTTTCCTTAATCCTTGCATTTAATAAATTATTTCGTTGTTTTACAGACTTCAAAATTTTTAAACAATAGCGATGATGATGTTTGTGACGAGAGGGTGCTTCAGCATTACGAGGTTAATTTCAAAATGAAGAAGAAGTTTGTTGTAGTCCATTATTTGTTTTCATATTTTCTTTGATTCCATTCGAAAAGCACTAAGCACAAGTTTTAAAATAGTCGTATCCTATTTTATAACTCGTGATTATTGGAGATTATGAGAGAGATTCCATTCCAGAGATTGTATTGAAATGCCTATAAAAACTTTTGGTGAATTATAGAAGCAATTTTTAACACCCATTGGCAAACAGGTCCTTATATCGTATTGAAAACCAGAAGTAAAGAGATATGATACTTCGCACTAATCCACATGCATTTGCTTTATACAATCACGGAATGGTACAAATTTACCTGAATTTGAATACTTTTGATACTTATTTGATACTTATTTCTCAGGAAACGCGTACATGCGTAAACAACAATTAAAAACATGGGCTCGAATAGAAGGTGCCTTGGGTTTTAAGTGACAAAGGTTTGGTGAATATGATAGGGTCTTCTGAAGATTTTGATTAATTTTTCCAAAAAAATTATTCTGCGGTTGTTCAGAAATGGTTCAACGTTGAATGGGGAGATAATTGTGTGGAACTTCGATATTGCTTTTGGTGTCTCAGGCTTATGAGCGATGAAACATGCTGTTGTTTCTTTTCTGGAAGCTAGATGAAAGCAAACAAAAATAACAATATAGTGTACGCGAGATATATATGTATATATATATATATATATATATATATATATATATATATATATATATATATATATATATATATATATATATATATATATATATATATATATATATATATATATATATATATATATATATATATATATATATATATATATATATATATATATATATATATATATATATATATATATATATATATATATATATATATATATATATATATATATATATATATATATATATATATATATATATATATATATATATATATATATATATATATATATATATATATATATATATATATATATATATATATATATATATATATATATATATATATATATATATATATATATATATATATATATATATATATATATATATATATATATATATATATATATATATATATATATATATATATATATATATATATATATATATATATATATATATATATATATATATATATATATATATATATATATATATATATATATATATATATATATATATATATATATATATATATATATATATATATATATATATATATATATATATATATATATATATATATATATATATATATATATATATATATAATATATATATATATATATATATATATATATATATATATATATATATATATATATATATATATATATATATATATATATATATATATATATATATATATATATATATATATATATATATATATATATATATATATATATATATATATATATATATATATATATATATATATATATATATATATATATATATATATATATATATATATATATATATATATATATATATATATATATATATATATATATATATATATATATATATATATATATATATATATATATATATATATATATATATATATATATATATATATATATATATATATATATATATATATATATATATATATATATATATATATATATATATATATATATATATATATATATATATATATATATATATATATATATATATATATATATATATATATATATATATATATATATATATATATATATATATATATATATATATATATATATATATATATATATATATATATATATATATATATATATATATATATATATATATATATATATATATATATATATATATATATATATATATATATATATATATATATATATATATATATATATATATATATATATATATATATATATATATATATATATATATATATATATATATATATATATATATATATATATATATATATATATATATATATATATATATATATATATATATATATATATATATATATATATATATATATATATATATATATATATATATATATATATATATATATATATATATATATATATATATATATATATATATATATATATATATATATATATATATATATATATATATATATATATATATATATATATATATATATATATATATATATATATATATATATATATATATATATATATATATATATATATATATATATATATATATATATATATATATATATATATATATATATATATATATATATATATATTATATATATATATATATATATATATATATATATATATATATATATATATATATATATATATATATATATATATATATATATATATATATATATATATATATATATATATATATATATATATATATATATATATATATATATATATATATATATATATATATATATATATATATATATATATATATATATATATATATATATATATATATATATATATATATATATATATATATATATATATATATATATATATATATATATATATATATATATATATATATATATATATATATATATATATATATATATATATATATATATATATATATATATATATATATATATATATATATATATATATATATATATATATATATATATATATGTCGGTGCAATTGATACTGTAGTCAGTTATATTGGAGTTCTACTGTATTCCCTGTTCCAACTTTGTTTGTACATGTAATAGTGTGTGTGTCTTTAGAACATAGCAGCTTTTGTATAGAAGAGACTTTGTTGTCTACTATGTTCTTATGTTCTACGATACTTGAATCTTTTCTAATAAACCGGTAACAATGTACTTGTGGTATGATCATAATAGTCTTTGCGTTTTTGTTATCTGAATTATTTTAATTCTGTTTTCGTGTGAATATTATTGAGAGCTACTCAAGAATAATAATATACGATGAAGGAAGGACTAGAAACCTTGAATCTGAATAGTAAGGAATGTGATATTGGAAATCCGGAGGTTACTCCTACATCAGAAGTGGGATCTGCCACGCCGAATGATGAAAATTCGGGTGATATGTGGTGTAAAATTTTGGAACTGCAAAATCGAAATTTTTTTGGAGATCATTAAAGCTGTTCAAACCCCTGCCGTACAAGAAGTTAAAACAATTCTATTTCCAAAATTTAATCCTGACTGTGCTGGAGCGAATGCTATATCCTGGTGCGCTACTGTTGACGTCATTGTGGCTGAAAATCCGTTGGAGGGAAGTGCACTCATTATAGCCCTCAGCAAATCATTGGAAGGCAGTGCTTCGCATTGGTTATCACAGATTTGCTATGCTGGCATAACATGGTCACAATTTAAAGATTTATTTATCCAACGTTTTGAGAGCATGGAAACTGCGGCATCGACTCTTCTTAATATCTTTAATGGTCGTCCGAAGGAAGGAGAATGCCTTTCAGTTTATGGAAGTCGTTTGGTCACGTCGCTAATGTCCAGATGGAAATCGATGAATATGGAGGAAATTGCAGTATCGGTGGTTCTAACACATGCAGCTCAAATTGACAACAGATTACAACGTTCAATATTCACAACAAATATAAAGAGTAGACACGAGTTGCAACAGGAGTTAAAAGCTTTTGCGTTTGTCAAGAAAAGGGAACACGTCGCTCAAGAAAATTTTGCTTGGTCGGAGAATAAGAAAATGAAGTTTCAATAATCTTTAAAGTGCCATTTTTGCGGAAAACAAGGACATAAGATGATAGATTGCCGTTTAAAGAAAGACAGAGGTCAGCTTCCATCCAAACTAGTTAGCAGCACGGCAACTGCAAGGTATTGTTCGTCGCTCACCTGTTTCAAGTGTGGAGAGGTTGGCCATATTGCGTCAGTGTGTTTAAAAAGCAACAGTTGGTCATCAAGCAATGTTAAAAAAAATACATATGAGAAGCGAGTCGATATTTGTACCGTAGCTGAGCCGAGAGGTATGCTTTGTCAATTGTGTGAATTTATTCCATTTTGTTTTGATTCAGGCGCCGAATGTTCACTTGTGAAGGAAGATGTAGCAAAAACATATGAATTACGGACGGGTACTCTTTATCGTAAGATACAAAGGAATGGGAAAACAAAATGTTTACCTGTGATTCCGAGATCTTTCAGGTGGTCTGTAATCAATCATGTACATGAATCGATAATGCATCTTGGTCGGATAAAAACTCTTGATAAGGTTTACGGTTATTATTGGTTTGAAAATATGTCGAAATATGTTCGAAAATTTGTAGAGAATTGCATTACTTGTAGGCTTTCGAAATCACCTTCCGGTAAAGTTCAAGTTGAACTTCATCCCATTCCTAAGGTCAATATTCCATGGCATACTGTTCATGTTGATATAACGGGAAAATTCAGTGGTAAAAATGATCTTAAGGAATATGTAATAGTACAAATCGATGCTTTTACAAAATTTGTTTATTTGTATCACACGATGAACATTGATGCTGAAAATTGTATCAAAGCATTGAAGTCTTCGATATCGTTGTTTGGTGTTCCATCGCGTGTAATTGCTGATCAGGGTAGATGCTTCGCTGGACAGAAATTTCGAGATTTCTGTTCTTCACAAAAAATAGATTTGCATCTAATTGCTACTGGAGCAAGTCGTGCTAACGGTCAGGTTGAGCGTGTTATGAGCACGTTGAAAAGTCTTTTAACTGCAGTAGAAACAAGTAACCGCTCTTGGCAGGATGCGTTAAATGAGACTCAGTTAGCTTTAAATTGTACCACTAATCGAGTGACTAAATTTAGTCCGCTGGAATTACTTATTGGCAAAGAAGCACGACCTTTAGGTTTATTACCCATTGATAATGAGGAAGACAATATTAATACTTCAACTATACGAGCACAAGCTATGGATTATATGCAACAAAGTGCAAAATATGATAAATCTAGGTTTGATAAAAACAGGGCAAAAATTGTTAAACACAAAATTGGTAACTATGTGTTGTTAAAAAATGAGGAAAGACATCAAACAAAGTTGGATCCCAAATTCAGAGGCCCATTTATAGTGACAGAGGTTTTGAACGGGGACAGGTATGTGCTAAAATCTTTGACAAGCAAAAGAACATATAAGTATGCGCATGAGCAATTGAGATCAATGCCAAAAGTGCAGGTTCCCACAGAATACGAAATAGTGGAGAAAAACAGTACTAATACTGAGGTTGATACTGTAGATGAATGTCTTGAAAAAGACGTTGGTGAATTATAAGAGTGTGATATCATTTTGACTATAATGCAAGCACAAGTGCAAGCAGAAATGTTTGGTCATGACGTGTGGCGCATTTGGTACTGTGATGTTGATGTAAAGACGGTGCATATAAGGTATACATGGTAAATTTTGTTAATAGATAATTGGATGTGGGAACTGCTGTCTATGCATTGCCTTGTAATTCGTCTCCACGTTTAGAATCTGTCATTTGAATGAGTTTCTAAAAAAAAAATTTAATTATATGTTATTTGAAAACAGAAATTGTTTGTTCTTTTAAATTTTAACTTGTCAATGTTCCCATAATTATAATATGTAAATGTTTAATTTTTGTTTAGACACACCCGAGAACGTGTGATGGTCAGGAAGGCCGTGTCGGTGCAATTGATACTGTAGTCAGTTATATTGGTGTTCTACTGTATTCCCTGTTCCAACATTGTTTGAACATGTAATAGTGTGTGTGTCTTTAGAACATAGCAGCTTTTGCATAGAAGAGACTTTGTTGCTTACTATGTTCTTATGTTCTACGATACTTGAATCTTTTCTAATAAACCGGTAACAATGTACTTGTGGTATGATCATAATAGTCTTTGCGTTTTTGTTATCTGAATTATTTTAATTCTGTTTTCGTGTGAATATTTTGAGAGCTACTCAAGAATAATAATATACGATGAAGGAAGGACTAGAAACCTTGAATCTGAATAGTAAGGAATGTGATATTGGAAATCCGGAGGTTACTCCTACATATATATATATATATATATATATATATATATATATATATATATATATATATATATATATATATATATATATATATATATATATATATATATATATATATATATATATATATATATATATATATATATATATATATATATATATATATATATATATATATATATATATATATATATATATATATATATATATATATATATATATATATATATATATATATATATATATATATATATATATATATATATATATATATATATATATATATATATATATATATATATATATATATATATATATATATATATATATATATATATATATATATATATATATATATATATATATATATATATATATATATATATATATATATATATATATATATATATATATATATATATATATATATATATATATATATATATATATATATATATATATATATATATATATATATATATATATATATATATATATATATATATATATATATATATATATATATATATATATATATATATATATATATATATATATATATATATATATATATATATATATATATATATATATATATATATATATATATATATATATATATATATATATATATATATATATATATATATATATATATATATATATATATATATATATATATATATATATATATATATATATATATATATATATATATATATATATATATATATATATATATATATATATATATATATATATATATATATATATATATATATATATATATATATTACCAAAAAAATGAGGGGTTGTGAACCCATTGTGCAAGTGTGCGATATAGATTGTAATCACCATTACCCGTGTGGTCGCCCACTCTTTATATAACATAAAAGGAATATATCCATCTTTTTACGATGCATATAATTTAGTTCCTTAACCTGAACCTATAATTTCGTTTTATAATTTTATTTTATATAAAGTTTATAGCGAGAAGAAATATTAACTCTCATAAATGGGCATGTGATGTGCGTTAAGGAAGTTTCGATCAGGGCGAAGTTAGTGCACTTACATGTTTTCCTTCCTAGTTCTGAACTAAGTTCCATGTGAGTTTTTGTTTCAATTCTTAAAATTGATGCAACATTAAGTGAAAACCGAACAAATCATAAACTGCTCTTTTTGAATATGTAAGAAAATTCTTGGAAAATATTCAGAACGCAAAAAACTTATATAGTGCGATACGTCCGAGGCTTTCGATGATCATTCCATGATTGAGTAAATCATAGAGCAGTTGGTTTTTCGTCTATACTTTCGAATTTATTTCTAAAACCTTCAAAGTCTTTACTATTCATTAAAATATATAAAAGGCTATCCTAAACTGGAAAACTAAGATTAGGAAAATGGTAATAAATTGATATCAGCTTACTGAATTGTTAAACTTGTATTAATTCCTTAATTAAATTGCATTAACAATTTAAAATCTTTTCCGCTCACTTTGCTTTAAATATTTTAATTTAGCAAATTATATCAAATTCCTTTTACATATTTTACTTCATTTTTCTTTGTGGGTGATTCCTTTTATAGTTTTTTACTTTCTTCAGTGGCAAATTCATTCAATCAAAAAAGTTTACCACATGAAGGTTTTCACTTTGTTGTAAACCCTCTTTTTATAAAGCCGTTTTGAAATATTTTTGTTTTTAATTTTGTGCTCTTATTTTTAACTTTGCTTTAACTTCTATGGCGTGAATAGCGTATAATCGCCTTAGTTCCCTGTAACCTGCGGGGTTTATGTTTTGTCAGAAAACCAAAATTAACTAAGCTTAACAAAGTCCTTAACAATAACTTAATAAAAAACCTCGTTAAGTTAACAACCAGTATATGGGCGGTAATGCATCGCCCTCGAAAAAAGAGGAAGCATTTGCGGTTTTTACAGTTGTGCTACTTTATTTCGCATTGTCGTGCGACCCTAAAGGCTATCTTATTTTTATTCATAGGATTTAAAATATTCTAAAGATCCCTTGGCATTGATTAAATCTCCTTTCTTTGCCTTTGAAATTTCCTATTGGTTTTTGTTAAGATTTTAAATATTTAAAGGATTTCTTGTCCTCGTTTCTTGTTTCATTTCATTTGGAGGAAATATTAAATAATTGTTTAAAAGAAAGAACATTGATTTGTTTGAAATGGCCAGTTATTTACAGTTAGACTTAAAACTGTTTTTCCTTTCCTAAAAAGGAAATCTCCATACATATTAATATATTATGTAAAATACATTGTAATAACAAAGACAAGTAATAACGAAAACGAGATCATTTAATTAGTTAGTAAAAATGTTCGCATTATATTACAACACTTTCTTTAAATTCTAATTGGTAATCAAAAAGCTTTTAATTTCTCTTATTCAAACTTTTAATTGACCAAGCTATTAAATAATAGCCTTGCCATCAATTTGTATGCGTACCCAAGATCAGAGATAATGAGATAGGAAACTCTTTACCCACAAAAAATTGGGGCAAAAAAAAAAAACAAAATTTTACACGACCGAAACTCACGTACAGGGGTTATGTATATGTATGCGTAATTCACCATATTAAATGTCACGTATGATATTTCATGAAAATATGTAAACAACAGTTCTCTTCGGCGGCTTGATTTGAAAGCACATTTTGTGCTCTGTTTTGAAGTGAAGATAATAAGAAAAAGAGTCACGAACAAGAATTTAAATTCTATAAGTTCTATAAAGTAAGTTCAATATAAGTTCGATAAAGTTTAAGTAAACGAAAATATTAATACGTAAAAGTGGAACATAACACAGGCTTCAGACAGAATTCGGATGATCGTATAGCCTTTGAGCTGGCCAACACCACTGGTGTCTTATTTTCATGTCACCACAAATCCCAAAAACATCCCAAAATAGAATAAAGAGCTGATGAATATTTTGGAATCCTGTAGGAAAGAACAACAAAAAAGAGTTACAAAAGGAAATGCACGGTAACAGCAAGGAGCAATTTTTGGGAGCGCTGGAAGGCAAACAATTAATTTGCAATCAGGATAGTATAAAGCAGCCTACACAAAATAGAAATAATCAGGTGAAAGACGCCACTTAATTCGAAAAAGAAATTGAAACAGGCGCGCCTAACAAATTATTCAATTCACAAGAACTCAGTCATCAAAGTAAAATCAGGCTCCATACTTTTTAAAATTTACGGTAATTCTATTAAATATTTCATTTTTCGTCGTAATCGATTAATATATTCAATTCTTTCAGATTTTCATTGATTTTAATGCGCGAATGAGCTAAATTTTCCTCTAGTTCTAACCAATTCAGAACGCTTAACAAATTATGGTAACTCACCAAGCATTATAATAATGTCACCCAAACCGGAAACAGTGTTCATAGAAGAAAGTTATAGCACCTGCATAGAATCAAAGCCTCTCCTGCATGAAGTTTTCGAAAATGGCAATGAGACTAAATAATTTATAACGTATAGAAGGCGCGAAGTAATACAAAAAGTAAAAACAATATAATGGTCGAATTCTAATTAATTTTGAATATTTTCCTTTCTAGAAAAGAAGCAGCAAAGAAGTGAATAGAAAACAGACGCAAAAAAGACAACGGAGGAAACAGTATCAAAAATGGAAGTAGCAGTAAAAAATTTTAGTGAATAATTTTCGTAATTGAATTTAATTTCTTTTTGAAAGATCATGTGTATTTGCTTTTAATCATTTAATAATAAAATTCTAAATAGTATTTAAATGTATGTACGTCAATTCCTGTATTTGTGATTTCTTCTTACCCTTCTACCCTTTGGCAGTATGTTCGCAAGTCCGGCATTCTTATATTTTTGCTTAAATTTATTTAAATTTAAAATGTTTTTAATACTCTTGTTTTATAATATAATAATTGAATTTTTAAGTCGTTTTAGCTCAACTAATATGTTATTTTAATTAAGCTAAGTTTATTATTAATTGTTAAGTTAGTTAACATTTTTATAAAAATTGTGTAAATACTTCTATATAATTATGTGAGTATTATGTGCATTTCCACATCACCCATGAGGTATGCACTGTGATGCGTTACCGATTTCTTTGGGTGTCCGGCTCCCCAGTAGGCCTATTTCACCCTTACAATAAATAATTATAATTATAATTAAATTCTGTACATACACATAAACACAATTTGATACATGATGTTAGCACGTTAGTAATATATATTATTTGTTATAATGTGCAATTAAAGCATGACAATCGTTAATAAAAATGACATAATTGAAGCGTTAATTACATGACAAATTAATATAAATTTAGACCATGATATGTAATTCAATAGAAATTAAGTAGTCTCGATTATAGCAAATAAAAATAGTATGGATATTAATATAAAATGATATGTACAACGATATAAATGTGAATAATATACAATGATATAAAAGTGAATAATATATAATGATATAAATCTGATGTAAATATGAAAGTAACGGCATAGAGTTTGATGTAAAAATATGTCCCAGCGACTAATACGGAATAATTCACATATGCGTAATACAAAGAATCTTCTTTTTATGATTAGTACTATTAATGTCCCTATTGAAAAATTTTAAGGCAAAATGGGTTCTAATTCTAACAAAGAGTGCCACGAAGTCGTGGTTATTAAAATTCTGGCAACAACTATACTCTGTATACTTGTCTATAATTTCGGAAACTAAAAAACTACTGAGATTGTTTCTGTGGCATGCTAAGTTAAAAACTCCTATCAATCTAGACTCTAATTGTTTAACGTAAATCAAAAATTCGCGAGGAGCTTTAACAAGCTCGCAATTTTGGAATTCCTTTTCTAATGTGAAAAGAATTTCTTCTGTTGTTACATCATTTCTAAAAACCGGTAAAGGCTGCGAACAATTGTGAAACTTGTGATACTTCAAGTACAACCAACCGCAAACATAAGCAAACGCATTTTCTTTTAATAAATTAAGTTCACTTATATTGATTTTTACGGTGTCGATTGCTGAAGGTTGTGGCCTTGGAAAACTTTGGAAATGCTGCCACGAGGTGTCCTGCACTAGCGAGTCATTATATACCTGGTTTAGAATATCTTTAGAATCAAATTCCTGAATGCATTCATAATTAAATGGCTCGCAATTCCCTTTGACTACTAAGTCTACATAATCTAAACCCCAGCGCTTTTGGAACAAACCGCTAAACATATGTGCAGTAGTGGTAACAGAATTCCCCCCGCCTCTCCTAATTTGTCCAAAAAAGTGTTCGAGAGGAGTCTTGGCAAAGCCGCCTTGTTGGAATATGTTGAAAGCCCTGGTGGGATAAAAAGTCCCAAAGGAAATGAAGACTGGAAATATTAAGAAGCCAACCCTTTATGAAGGAAAAATAATTTTTAATGTCAACGCCGCGAGAATCTAAAATTTGTATTGAAAGTAAAAGGGTTATGGCCTTCTTTAGAAAATCTGCCTGACTATTACTATTGGAAAAAACTTTTTTTGACTGACATTGGACTAGTGGGTCGCTGCTATTAAAAACGTTAAAAAGTTTATCGATGAACAATAAAAATTTCACTGTTAGGTGTTGTGGGGGCCTTGCTGACATCAATCCGCCCTGAAGCGTACAAGGCATCCATGCCAGAAGCAACTGTGTTGCTGAAGACCTGAGCAGCCAGAGACACTTTCATTTCGAAACTGTTTGGATGAATATGTGATGCAGTTAGTTTAGGTGCGCATCTAATAGACAACTGGGAATCTAAATTATAAAAATGGACAATATCTGCCCAACTTACTTTTTTGTTATTAAATAAAACTTTGTTTTTAGAATTCTCCAAACAGTTTCTGGTGCTCTTTAGAAGGTGAGGAGAGTCGTGAAAAAAGAAAATTTTTTTGTCATTGACAATAAAAAATTGATTGGTTTCTGTCACCCTCACAATTTTAGAAAAATTTATAAAATTCGATCCTTGATCGCAAACAAATTGGCAGGGGATAAGATTTATGGCTTGGAGCTGAGAAATTCAAGAACTTCAAGCACATATTTTTTAAGTATTTCTCCTTTGCAAGGACCGCGCAGGAAGAAATAAGCAAGGGGTTGTTTCCAAGGTGCTCCTCCAATACCTTGAACCATAACAACCATAACCGTATCAGCCGTTCTACTAGTGCGGTTTTCGTCGCCAAAATCTTCGAGTCCAATGATTTTGTCTTCATGTCTATTATAAAAGAGATTTGCTTTGAGCGCCATTTCGTCACAGGAGACGGAAATATAGCGTTGTTTCGAAGAAAAACCACGGCTTCGAAATTCTAAAGATTTCAAGGCACTGTAGGAACATAGTGGAAATTTTGGCCAGTCAGAAACAAACTCTCGAAGCGTTCTTTCTTCAGGCCAATTGAGGGATATTTTTAGGTATCGGTAGGCTAAGGATGACAAAAAGAAAACACCCAAAGCAAGCATTTTTAATTTGTCATCATATCTTCGTCCGTTAGGTTGGCGAGAAGCGTTCTTAACACTATTTTCTACGCAATGTCTAAGGTTTGCTGGAAGCGTTTTACAAAATTCACCTATCACTTCTACTTTGTTTGTTTCATTTTCCTCCCGTGAACGTCCACATTCTAAATTTGCTTTGAGTTCTTCAATTTCTTTATCTTTTAATTTTATGCAATGATTTTTTATCCTCAATTGTTTTAATAAAAGCTGAATTCTTTTATTTAAGGATTTAATTTTTTTCATATATAAAATCTTTCTTGGGGTTCTACTAGACAAATATTGAGGAGTTTGAATCTTGCAACTGACTGCTTAAGTGGTATGATCTATACCCAGGTCAACCAGTGACAGTGGATCTTCAGGACCAGACGTCTCATAATTTAAAAACAATGGTAGAAGAGGTTTACGGGAGGAAAATTAATTGCACATACCAGATGATTCACCAACTTTATATGTTGGTGGATAATCTGCTTTTAAGCTATCTTTAATAATATTCTCTTTAGAACTATCCCGTGTTTTAGTCTCTGGAGTAAACATGCAACATAGATTTACATCCGGGATAGAGTCTCTTCGACGTCGCATTTCCTCGGAAAAATGTCTTTCGCATGCATATAAATTTTTCTTGCCACTATTGAAAACTCCCAAACGCCGACACCATTCTATTCTTCTATATAGTTACGTGCAATAGGGAAATAAAATACAAATTACTTATAGGAAAATAGGAAAAGTAAGTGTTATTAAAAAGCGAAGAAAACTAATATTGGTACCAGGAACGATATCCAAAATGTTAGGCAATAATATATAATTGCACATTATATGCTCTACACCCATTATTATATTACTTACAAGCGAGTATACCCACCCTCACTATGGCTGAAACCACACCGAACCATCAATACTCCTAGAAAAATATAAAGGTCATTAAATGTAAAACACAAAAGAAAGTTTTGTACTTACCTAGGAAATTATGGAAAGTTTCAGCTTCCGTCCAATTGTTGACTTGGTGTGGTTCCAGCCTTAGTAAATATCTATAAATTTCTTACTAGAACCTTAATAGTTGGTCTTATTTAAATGTAAATCTTATTAGCTAACCGCCGGCCAACTGGATATTTTTACTGCTACCAATTAGCGAGCAAAAATTTCCAATTCGCAAGCATACCTTTGGCACTGGACAGTTTCCTTCGGGAACGAATATAATTTTGTCCCGCTGGGACAGTCTGCAGCAAATCCTTATTTTAGTCATTTTTCGCTATATTTTTTACTTAATTTTATTATTTTACTCTTTCCAATTATTTTAAAAACAATGTGGTGAAAATATCAGTGACGTAATAACACCAGCGTTAATGATTACGATTTAGGAAAAGTACTTTTTGTGCACTCTGTGTAATTGGCAATATATTATTATTATTTAATTCATTATTAATTATTTATTAACAATATTAATTGTGCTTATTTCAAACGAGGGTAATTATTTTGAACTTTTGATATTTACATTCACGGCAATAATAAATATTTTCGTGTTAGGAAAAGTATTATTTGTGACTTTGTGTAATTGGTAATATATTATTATTTAATTCATTATTAATTAATTATTAACAATATTAATTGTGCTTATTTCAAACTAGGGTAATTATTTTGAACTTTTGATATTTACATTCATGGCAATAATAATTATTTTAATGTTAGGAAAAGTACTTTTTGCGCGCTTACTTTAGTTGGCAAAGAATTACTATTTTAAACAATAATTAATGTCACATAAAGCAAAATTAGTTGTTAGGAACAAACAGCGGTGGAAGTGGTATGGTTTTTTTATTGAATAAGGTACTTTTTGCGCACTTAGGGAAATATAAAATTTATCATTCATTTCTCTTTTTGGTCTTAAAGAATAATTCTGATTGCACTAACGGGAGGTGTGACTATTTCAAATAGAGCCTTGCGATAATTATTTTATTAAAATAGAAAACTAATTAATTTATCTCAAATGGTTTTATGTCGTGAACCCTGTTTCAATATTTACCTACGCAAAAGGTGAATAATAAAACATGTACCTCACAGGCAGGTTACCCTTAATTGATTGAATTCAATGCCGAGGTGAAACACAGCTCAAGGTATGCCAACGCCGATTTTTATATATTATAATTTTTTTACATTTGGATTCGATGTTATCATAATTTAGCCTAGTTGCAGAAGTTCACAGAAATGTTATGAGGATTTCTAGAATAACCCTGTTTGATTCTCCTAATAAAGTTAAATAAATAAAATAAAGTTAAATAAATGAAATAAAAGAAATAAATTAAGTTAAATATATATCGTAATAGTTAACGTCAATAGGATTTTTATTAGATCGAGATGCTTTACGATTGTTATAGTTGAACTACGTAAGACTGGATATTTGAACCTTAATAAGCAGTTACCTGGCATTTCTTACGAAATCATAAATATTTTCCAATCGGAAAAATATTTACCAATCATTAATGATTTCTGGCCAAAAAAGAGAAGCGAAACTAATGGAAAACTATATTACGCGTCTAATATACGCGTGTATATCTTCACACTCGCTCTTTGTTTTATCCTCGTTCGGAGTTATCACGATTTAGCTAATTCGGGAGTAGACCGGGGATTAAAAACAACATCCATAATAAAACAGATTTTCCACCTGGCTTCTCACAAATTACATCAAATTTCCTGTTTAAGCAAATAATACCTTCAAATCTATGTGGATATAAAAAACATGTACACCCGCAATTACACAATTGTCAAAAAAATGTACCTGAATGGGAATGTTTTTATGTATAAATTTTAACTAAGTTGAAATCTCAAAATAATTGCATAAATGATATGTCAATGGGGTCTAAGACCAAAATTTTTCATTGGAAGACTGGCGTCATTGGGGGCACGGTAGGTGAGTTTGAGAGTAAAAATTACGTCATTGGGGGCACGGTAGGTGAGATTCTGAGTGAAAACGTTATCAATTTCCGTCAACCAGAGGAAACCAGTTACCAGTACCAGAGGAAAACAGAACCAGTTATCAAATCTACAACCAGAGTTGCACTTTTCAGAAGTTTCCTATCTCTTTATCTCTGCCCAAGATACCTTATGTAGTTTACTGTGCTAAACGAATAAACGAAAATTTGACACTAGGCGTTAATGCATTGCAATGTATTGTTGTCGCACGTTGCTTTCTATAGAATATTACTAACCCAAACTTATAAGTAGGCCATAAGACGATCGGTTTGTTGTGCAATCGAATATTTGTGCTCAAAAGGAAAAATATTATGACTATGGATTAAATATTTGTACAAACGCTTGGGCAATAGGAATAAGACAAATGAAAAGTTTTCAATAAAATTGTTAAGAAATCAACATTAATTGTTTCAGTATATTTGCAAGATTTATTGTTTGAATTATTATGCAATAAATTTTAATATCTGAAATCTGGCTTATGGGAGAATGAAAAATTTTCGACTTTACTTTAATTTTGTCCGATGGCAAAATAATTTTTCAAAGTTACGTAACTGTTTTCTAGTTTAGCTTGCGTTATAAGTTTTTCCAGCAAATCTCGACTTTTCTTCAACATGCTTGGTCAAATCATCTAGATTACAGCACATCACAACGATAAATATGGAACTATACTCACATTTAGAACATTTAGAATAAACTAAAGGGTTTTTCAATATGAGCCGGTCGATGTTGGCGGCCTGTAGCGGTCATGCTGTTATGCTGGGATCTGGTTAGACTGGTACCTGTCCAGCCAGCCATCCAGTCAGTAAAGTCAAATCACCAAATTGGGCGATATGGATGTAGGCGACATGTGGTTCCGGCAGGACGGTGCTACGAGCCAGCAAACGCCACGAAGAACATTCTGCATGAACGATTTGTGAGTATGGTTATTTCTCGCAGAGATGACGTGAAGTGGCCACCAAGATCGTGCTATTTGACCTTGCTAGACTTTTTTTCAATCGACCGATGACCTCAAAGTCAACATAGCCCAGGCTCAAATTCAGTCGGATCTACGCGGCAGAGTCATTGAAAATTGGATCTCTAGAATCCGTCCTGTTCCATACACAATGACATAAATGGGGCTTTCAAAAAAATAAATTCAAATAAATTTCGTTAATACCTCACACATCCTGTTTTATTCTATTTCAACATAGACACGCTGTTGGAAAATCGTTCGTTAGAAAGAGATAAGTGTTTGCTATTATTTAAAAAACGCAAGTGTTTTCTTTAGCTCTGTAATTTTCCATTCTTATCTCCTTTATTTTTATTCGTTTTTTCCGTTGTTTGAGTTTGTTTCTTTGAATTTAGATAATCAATATCTGATATTTCTACTCATATGGATACCTTATATATTGTAATAAATGTCCTTAATCCTTGTGCGGTCCGGAGTATAACAAGGCTATATTTTATTTTATATTTTGTACAATTTCATTTATCGAGAGTCACACTTTATCGTGCTTGTGTATTACAATAAAAATCCAGGATGAAAATTTTCTATATTTTTTTGACAAACAATATAGTTTTTTAACCATTAAATAACAAATGTTGGAAATGTTAGAGTTACATTCGAATCCTACAATCTTCAGTTCTTTTAAAATGGTTTTGTGATACATTCTGTTGTTGTTGCTGCGGTTTTCGTAATAGTTCAGCCAGTATCAATCACTTCCAAATTATCGAAGGTCTTACAGTATTATCGAAGGTTTCTTTTGTCGTTCAGTTACAAAGTTGACCTAAGGAATCGGTTTTGTTGTTGTTGTCGTATTCCTTGATTTTCCTTTAGTAAGAATAAGTCTCGTTTTTATGTGGATCACGTAGTTAGAGCCATGATTGTAAGGGCGTTTTCCTATTTAACAAATAACATTTGTCTTATTTTCTTTTTAATTTTCTGTTCTTTGGCAATTAACCATTCCCCAAATGAAGCCAAGACGAAAAATAAGTACTCCCACATAAGAAACAAATAAACAAAAATTAGTTGTAATTAACGGATTGCTTCTCTAAATTCTTTTTATAGCTATTATAACTTAATTATAATTGAACGTATTTGCAGTAATTATTTCAATATCCAATTTGTACAGGATTACCTGTGAACAGTGTAATATGTACTTACGAGTAGAAGAGCATGCTCCGGGGGATTTGGGTCGTTTTAATAGCGAATAACCAATGAGAGAATTTATGGTTGCTTCTAGGCTTCTGTGGACTTTCATCCTGTTTTCAACGGCATTTATTAATTTCATTTCTTAGCTTCAGGGGATAATTTTCCCCATGCTCTCCGGTATTTTTGGCATTATTCTGATTCTAAAATTCTCGGTATTATGTGAAATAATTACGTAGTACCTAATTGATGGTAGTGTTGGGATTTATCTAGAAATAACAGTAAATCGGTTCTCTCAATGGTGTTCTTAAACTGGTAGAACTAATACTCGGGCGGATCAGTTGTCATGTAGCTAGAATTTGATTATAAATTAGAGCAAGAAAATACAAATTAATTCACATAAAGACGATTTAAATTATATAAAATCTAACAATTTTTGTGAAACAGCTTCACTAAAATATGTAGAATTCAGTTTTCATAAAAATTTCACTAATGAGATTTGGTAACAAAATCCGGGTAAAGTCGGAACTGATCAAACCCCAAACGAAAAACTCCAAAATTCATACATAAAAATCTATATTGCTTCCACTTTAACTTTCTAACCCTCAGTGTATGCTTCACTACCAAGAGCTTTGTTATGTAACAAATGCTTACTTACCGCGGACGTCGGAGAGTATTCTGATAAATCAACTGGCGCCAATTTGATGGTCTTCGGACATGTAAAAGATTGTAACCCTCAGTAAGAAAGCTTTTCAGTAAGTTATTATTTTATGAATACTTTCCGCTATGTATTAAGAATAAATTTGGCGTTTCAGTATTCAGTATTTCAGTAATTGGTCTTTGGAGATTTCGATGAGCGATGAAAATCGCTGGAATTTTGTCGCTAAGGATTTTGCCTGCCTTCGCTTCTGTAACCAATAACTGCCAGTCGACCCACGATGTCTACCAAATATGAGTAAAATCGTTACAGATCTAGTTCAGAATTAATATTCTGCGCAATGTAGTCTAATAAAAGCTTTAATGATTTCATAGCTTAAACACAATTATGAGCTAGTCAACAAATTTAAGAAGTTAAAAATTAAGTTAATAAAAGTTTAAGTTAATAAAAGTAAAAATCTAGTGTTTCAATATTTTGAAAAAATTTTATCTGACCGAATATAAAATATGATTTAAATATAATTTAACCGAAAAGCAAAAGGGTGAACATGTATTTGTCCCGTTTGTGTAACGAGATTATTCATATCTTAAATTTCTAGGAGCTAGTATTTATAAGCTATTTTTCGGATAGTTTCAAATAGAACTAAGATATTTACGAACTGCTTACACGAAACCTTACTATGTCCATACTATGCATATACTATGATTACAATTTGGATGTAAGCTTAATCTTCGTATTGTGTCTGCAAAGAATATTACATTTCATGCAAGCAAATACTGTTCCTGTTCTCCGTCAAGAGTATACTGATTTGAAATTTTCATTGTTAATGCTATTCTTAAGGAATGTCCTCCTTACAAAAAATCTATGTTTATACAGAACAAGTACGCTATAATGAAGTTTGTGGGTTAGAAAAGTGTAGGAAGAGGAGGAGTAACTAACAGCAGTTAGTTATTCGTATCGTACCATTTCGTATCATATCCGTATCATTTACATAATTCAATTGTTGAGTTCAGAAAGTAGGACGGATTTAATATTTGTCAACGTTTAGCGACCAACAGAATTAACAACTTTTGAGCGGGACTGCATTATTTTATATAAATATAATTCAAGCAAATTTAAAAAATCCGTAATATATTCAATTAAAAAACGAGGCGCCAAATATAAGAAGGGATGAAGATGAAAATGCTGACCTGTTTAAGCAAAATCAGATTAATTATTATATTGATCAATCCAACCATAATACTAAATAGGATTATACTTTCTTAAATGATAGAAAATGAATAGCATAGTATATTTGAGATAAACGAGAAAGAAATTTATGCAAAATCCCGTCTTCTCGAAAGTTTCATTGCTTTAAATCAGAACCTATGTAAAGTTGGACAACGTTGGGTTAGTTAATAATTCAACTAATTCTAACTTTAGTAACATTCTTAGTAACACTTGTAACATATGTTCTTTCTTTCATGCCAAAGTCCTAATTTAAGCAATTTAGCAATGCGGTTTAAGTAAAACAATTTCACAAGATACAAGAGATTTCAACATGAAATTTGCATGATATGTGTTTATATGATTAGTTATATATCTAGACCTCTTTTGGAGGAATATTTCTAAATTCCGATTATTTACAGTTATTAATATGATGAATATTTAATTGCTTCGGGTGGGAAGTACTATACGTACATTCGGCAGAATATTTTTAAATTTTATAATTATCGAATCTTATTTACTGATAAACATATTTATCACGGTATTACCAAATAATAGTACACGCATATCCGCGACTAGAGTAATTCAATTACAAAAAAATTCTAATTAACTTTATTACTTTTACCGTTTTTGCAACGGCAAATTTTCCATAGTATTGCATATAATTTCTCAGAAAACTATGTTTGGAAGCTCCGAAATTTCTTATCTGAAAATTTTTGTAAATTATGTGAGAATAATATTTTCCATTTTCGTTCCTTCGAGCACGCAACTCTAGTATGGATCCATCGTTATCATTCGTAACGTTTGTTAAGAGTTATTCCTTCTGTTTAGTTCTTCCTGCTTCGCTTTCATTCGAATTTTCAACTTTTGGACGAACCTTGAATCGAGTGTGACCAGCTAACTTTGATAAAGCGAAATACCAACGAAGTGACAAACTTCGAGAATAAAGGACAAAGTAGAGAGACAGAGCCCAACGTGATTCGTAGAAATCTTTGCAAAATATACGAAGTTTCTGTTTGAATTATTAGTCTTTATTTTCACAATTTTCAGAGAGAGGGTCGACGATAACGGGAAAAATTGTAACCTCGCACTAACTGCAGACACTTTTAACGGATGATTTTAAAAGTTCGGAAATCTTTCATTGTAAATACGTCTGAATAAAATGATTGACGAGTGTGCACGTGAGCAGGAATCTTTGACATGGAAAGAGTAGCTGGGCGTATATCTGGGACTTGTGGAAAGATTGCAGAGGAGCTGTCTGGATTTGATTTAAGGAATAGTAATATTTTGTACATTTTGACAATATTGCAGACAAAAAAAGGCGGGTTCGTTTAAAAAAGTTATTGGAGTTATTATTATTGTATTCCTTGCTTACGCTAATGTTGTTTATTCAAGTCTTACTTACTCTCTTCAATTTTCTCTTCGCATTTTTCTGCCATAGTATGAGCTTCCTTCTTTGTCGCTTCTGCACAAAGCGCCTCAGATATTATAAGTAAATTTTCGAGGAAGAAAAATAACGAGAGACGCGCCCAATGAAGTCAAAATCATTACTTTCACTGCGATTTAATTTCAGAAATTTGCAAAAAAGAGTAGCAAAACAATGTGCAGAAGAAATGGCAGTATTCCTCCCGGGTATCTTGAAAAGTCCTGGAATGACGCACAGGAGGTATGGTAATTAGCTAAAATGTAACATATTTTATTTGTCTCTCTTGCAAAATAAAATGTGTGAACACCTATCCATAACCGGACATATCCATAACTTCATACACATGTATAGTAGTCAAAGGACGCATATGGGTCTCGGTGAATGGGCCATTCGGTGAGTATTTGTGTCAGTTAAATTTATTTAGTAAACTGTTTGGGGAGAAACACGTAATCGATGTGCAATGCTTTAAACCTTTTTAAAATCGGCGCGGCGTACACTCACACAAACGCAAACACTCACACACACATACCCAGAGGCTTACAAAATCACTAAATACTCTTTCCTTGATTTTCTGTTCATTGCATTGTACTCACCTAAATATATTTTCTCTTTTAGTCTCTTCCATTTTTCCCTCATCGTGTTTCTTCATGAAAGAACCAGAGGAGCAATAAGAAGAAATATTTAAATCTCGCGGGAGTAATAGAATCCTGGCTTCCGCTTCCGATCGAGTTATTTGACACTTGTAATGTTGTGTCACTTATTACCGCAACTGATTAACGTGATTGATTTTTTCCTAGTCATTTTATGTTAATTATTTATTGACATTTTATGTCATCGTAAGGCTAATTGCTGAGCTTTAACGGCTAGGTTGATATATTTAAAAATCAGAAAGAGAAGTAAAATCAGGATACCGAGGCAAAAATATTTCCGCTCACAATCCACATCGATCGCCGGAAATGATTCCCATTTGAAATATTTTTCTTTTATATTTGGCGAGACAAAGCAAAAATCAAGAACAAAGATCTGAGATTACATCAACTGAACAACAGTGAATTGTCCTAAATGCATCGACATCTCAGGGAATAATTCGTTTGGGTAATTCGGAATCGAAATTCGAAATCGACACAGAAACACCAAAATGGAAAGTAAACAAAGGATGGCGGGAGAAGAACGAAAAGGGCAATGCTAACAGACATTATCTCTCCCTCACAACTGAAAAATTTTTAACAAGCGGTTTGTAAGACACTTTCCTTAAGTTCTCTTATGGCAGAGGATATTTATTAGTAAGAATATAATGCAGAGCACGTAATATTGCTTACATCCATGTTCACAAATAGAAAGAAAACAAGTAACAAGTAAACAAACAACCACCTCGAGACAACAAAAAAGGAGAGTAGTAACAAAAAACAGAAGAATGCAATTACCAAAATAATATACTACATGGAAGCATCACTATTATCGTTTATTCCTTCGTTTATTCTTCGTTTAATCTAAAATTGGAAATAGATTATTGAGGAGCGGATAGCTTCTTAACGGCACAGTACGGTAAGGAGTATATCTTCAACAAAAGGATAGAGGGAAGCTTCGACACTGTGGTTGTGCTTTAAGGTAACGTTTTGCTGAAATTTCAAATTATATCAAAATTTTCTGAAGGTCCTAAAATTTTTACGAAAAGAAACAACATTTTTGTAAACAATTTATTTGAAAATTTAATAAATTTAATTTTAATAAAATTTTCTGTTCAGAAAACTTAAGTTTTATTCTTCTTTGTTTTTCAAAGATGCTGACATTTAACGAACGAAATCAATTTGGTATATTTTTAATGAGAGGCATTTATATCGAAACTTGGACGCAACTGATATTGTTTTTGTTGTTCAAACAGAAATCAAACTGTTATCAAAGCACAGTATAGATGGAATCTCGTGAAGTTCGATGAAAAACACCACCAAACATCACCACAAAGCCCGTAATATTTAACAAAACAAAAGCAACAACTCAAAGAAAAGGGTTATCAAACTTTGTGAAGCAGGGGGAAGAGGAGGATGTGAATAACGATTTCCTATATACTATCACGGTGTAGTATCAGTGTCGTGCTGTTTTTAACCCCCGCATCAAATTGCTTCTACTTAAGTAATATGTCAGGAATTTAGTATGAAATATATTAGATGTCTTGTACCCCTAATACCTCTTATGTCTCTTCTACCAATAAAATACCTCACAAAGGGCTATATTGAGTAAAACAGTAAGAGAAAACTTATCTGATGGTCGTTATTGTCGACACTTTATAATATTTGATGAGGGAAAAAATAAATTTGAATATGGAATGAAATCAAAGAATATGTCGTTCGAACAGTAAGCAAGAAAATTGTAAGCAAACCTACAGAGATTATTTAGAGAGGAGGAAAACACTTTTGATACATAATTCGACGGCCCTTTGGCAATTTGTGAATATGAAAAGAAAATGTATCCATATCTCGGCTAATAATTAAACTCTGGATGGGCTGAAATTTGTACTGATGATGCCAGAACCTGCACCTATTACATCCCTGTTTAAATGCGAAATGGTTGGGGTACTTTCTAGCTGCCTGATAGTCATCATATAAAGGGTTTCCCAATAAGTCCAGGCCATCGTTTAAATTCAGCCGCATCTACGTGGCAGAGTCATTGAGAATTGGACCACTCAGATTCATTTCACGGTGCGAAGCCGCGGTAGCAATTTGAACGATGTCATATACCACACATAATGGCATAAATGGAGCTTTCAAATTAAAAACGGGGCTTTCACACACAGCTTGTTTTATTTCATTTCAACATCGACCGTCTCTTATTGGAAAACCCTTTATAATATTTATGCATAAATCTATAATAGCATTGGAAATTATCGTGATATTGCCAAACTGAGTGTCTTGCTAAAATATCTTGACAAAACAGTTGCTGACCAAATTTAGTATTTTTCAGCAACTACAATGGATTGCATTTCCAAGTTGGCATCAGGCAGACCACGGTCCTGGGCGCTAGAATTTTTCAGGTGAGGCCAATTCGAGTTTAAAAGAAAAAGCCTTGCAAAATTGGAATTAAAAACAAATTAAAGGCCCGAATTAAAAGTTTTTCCCTTTGTGTTGCCCTAATTACAAAATCCCTTATAAACTATTCGGTTTAACATCACGAACCCAGGCAGTAATGCGGCTAATATACCACATTTCTCAATATCCTCATTTTTAAAATAAAGCAAATTTGTTTATTTCTGTCACAACGTCAAAGTGTACAAATTGTATGAGTAAATGGGTTTTCCGCTGGAGCGGGTCGATGTTTGCAGCCTGCATCGGCCGCGTTGTTTTGGTAACATCCATTTACTATTTTATTTATTATTCACTCAGATACCAAAGCAAAGCTCATAACCACAGAGAACTCTGTTTTTGCATAATGTGCTTCGGAGCACATGAAAGAGGGCCCCACTCTTGGTAAAGAAGCCAGCTTTAGCGGAAGTTTCATTTCTGGGTTAATGGCTACGTGAGCAAGCGTAATTGGGATGACTCCAGCCCATACGACATTTGCGAGGTGGCAATGCATCCACAAGAGTTATTAATTGGTGCAGATTTTGGGCTTTTTAGTTTTTTAAAATCGACGCTGAGGAAAACGCCGTCAACGACGTGCACTAAAGAATGCTGAAAATAGACTTTTTTGCCAAATTAATATTGGCGTAGATGTAGTTTATTGCGGATGTTCGTGATGGAGCTATCCTCAGCAATTATACATACATATCCTTACGCTTATACGTTTTTTAAATGAACATTTCTATAATTTTCCAAAAAATTAGTTTTGAAGTCCAATAGATCTGGCCTCGACACATCTATTGTGATTTGTATCACATCCCGTTGACCGCAAAATCTATTAAAATTAAAAATAGGGACTATATGGAAGAAATGAAAAGGAGTATGTTACAAAGGGATTCACTTAGAAGATCAACCCGGCAGACCAATGATATTTACTTTCGCGCATTACAATTATCTCAGAATTAAAATCACGCAAAACCAAAGAAAAAACTTAGAGTTGGCGAGGCGGTTCTAATTCTGACTTTAACGAGCCTTAAATTCGTTTTTATAACACTTAATAACCTTAATAGCTTTGAGTATTAAAAATATAATTCTTAAATTCCCAAACAATATTTAAAACCTTTAAAACGAAACTACAAAGGTTTGAAAATTCCCTGAACCGATCAAAACAATGTATGTGAGGCATTCTATGCTTCCATATTTCTTCCCGTTTGTTTCTGCTTTTCTCCTTATTCCTTTTCATTCCAATTTTGTCTGAAATTTTATTTGCAGTTTTCAACAAACAACGTTACCAACTAAAACAACATTTTCATTAATCATGTGCTTTCAACTATGTGCATTAATTACCACAAAAACGAATATATTCGACTAAATGTGAAAGTAAATGCAAATGTGAGAGACTAATGTAAATGTAAAAGTAAGAACACAAAAGTTTCAATATGTTATCTATTTACATTGGAAGAGCAAAACGTGAGAAAATTAACAATGCTGTGAAAGGAGGAGAACATAAACAAACACAAGTTAGGAGGTCCTTCGTATACCCGCACAGAAACTCGTACCGCTCTAGCTCTGTTACCAATACCTGTGGAAATGTAGCGAGAATGAAATTCACCAAAAAATTCAGCAGAGAAATGTTATAATATCATAATTAAAATAAATTACAAGCATTCAAAAGCAGCAGGGTTGGCTTCTACTTGCTCGTTTCTGTTATTTAATGTAAATGCAAATTTATTTATGAAAGCAAATATAATAATTAAGGTTATTGTTGACATTTGTATGATCACGTCTATGTTCTAATACCTTCCACTAATAAAAAGAAGGGCAAACTTCCTAATAGCGCGTTCACATTAAAAAATAAACCTGGGTTTGGGCTTTCGAACATCGAACAGCTGATCCAGCGTTCACATTCTCTAACCCAGGTTCTTTCTGTCAAAATTCGCAATTTATTGTTTGACGGCATTATTTAGTTTGCCTGCAATTTGCCTGCTTATTACTTGTATTTTGCCGTAAGGTTTTTACCTTATTTGTGATTTCCTGGGCATTAATGCCTTATATATATATATATATATATATATATATATATATATATATATATATATATATATATATATATATATATATATATATAATATATATATATATATATATATATATATATATATATATATATATATATATATATATATATATATTATATATATATATATATATATATATATATATATATATATATATATATATATATATTATATATATATATATATATATATATATATAATATATATATATATATATATATTATATATATATATATATATATATATATATAATATATATATATATATATATATATATATATATATATATATATATATATATATATATATATATATATATATATATATATATATAATATATATATATATATATATATATATAGATATATATATATTATATATATATATATATATATATATATATATATATATATATATATATATATATATATATATATATATATATATATATATATATATATATATATATATATATATATATATATATATATATATATATATATATATATATATATATATATATATATATATATATTATATATATATATATATATATATATATATATATATATATATATATATATATATATATATATATATATATATATATATATATATATATATTATATATATATATATATATATATATATATATATATATATATATATATATATATATATATATATATATATATATATATATATATATATATATATATATATATATATATATATATATATATATATATATATATATATATATATATATATATATATATATATATATATATATATATATATATATATATATATATATATATATATATATATATATATATATATATATATATATATATATATATATATATATATATATATATATATATATATATATATATATATATATATATATATATATATATATATATATATATATATATATATATATATATATATATATATATATATATATATATATATATATATATATATATATATATATATATATATATATATATATATATATATATATATATATATATATATATATATATATATATATATATATATATATATATATATATATATATATATATATATATATATATATATATATATATATATATATATATATATATATATATATATATATATATATATATATATATATATATATATATATATATATATATATATATATATATATATATATATATATATATATATATATATATATATATATATATATATATATATATATATATATATATATATATATATATATATATATATATATATATATATATATATATATATATATATATATATATATATATATATATATATATATATATATATATATATATATATATATATATATATATATATATATATATATATATATATATATATATATATATATATATATATATATATATATATATATATATATATATATATATATATATATATATATATATATATATATATATATATATATATATATATATATATATATATATATATATATATATATATATATATATATATATATATATATATATATATATATATATATATATATATATATATATATATATATATATATATATATATATATATATATATATATATATATATATATATATATATATATATATATATATATATATATATATATATATATATATATATATATATATATATATATATATATTTTGTTATATATATTTTGTTCAAACAAAATTTTGTCGCTCGATTTCTTAGAGACTAGTGGGTTTTTAATTCCTTTTTAGGAATAGTAGTAGTATTGTCAACAAGTCGACTTTTAGTCGTACAGGTAGAGAAGATTCAACGATTCGTATTTCCTTTCTAATCAGCGCAAAACTAAGATCGAAATATTAAAAAAGTTAAATAGAAGTAAGAGCTGAAAATACAAAATAAATTTAAAGCGTAGCAAGACTAAGTGGTGAAAATAACTTGTTAATGTCAAGTGGTTTTAGTGCACGTGTTTGTCCTCCATTTATTATATTGGGCTAATTTTGAAACATTTAATTGCGAATGGCCCCTTCTTATCTTCTTCTCGCCATCGGTCCGCAAAAAAAAAATTAACTGCAGAAAATTTATTTATTTGTTTATTGTTTCCTTACTCCTGGCTTGCATTTATTTATTATTTATATTGTTGTTATACGCTGTAAAGCCCCTCTCAAAATATTTGTTTAGCAGGAATCTACAGTACGTACAAAGGACGCACGCACCTTAGGATAAAGTAGAGGTAAGAATAAAGTCTTTAGTTATTTCTATGGCTCAACCTTGAAAAGCGCAGCAACAGAAAATTTAAATTCTATTAGAATTTTTCATTTGTACTTGCTTTTCTCGTACTGCCCATAAAATTACAAGGAAAATGGCTAATTTATTACACTTTGTAAGATTTGGGGAAGCGGTACATACGCGACGCTTTCTAGGCGTAATCAAGGATGTCTTCTTTTGAGCAGATTTCCGTGTCCCAGACACGATATCGATATTAAAAAAAACGTTTATTTATTCGATTGTTTTGTTATCCTTCAATATAAACCCAATATTCTTGCAAAAGAACAACCTTTGGAAATCTGAACACAGATAATAGTTGTTAGGAGCGGACTTGCACTCTGGGGTGGGGGCTTAATTTCCGCAAAACCAAATTCTATTACGGCAACGCACCAGTGCCCTTTTTCTATGATTGCCTTTCGCAAGTGCCACACAGTAGTTAGGTTGATGGTTTCGTATTTAGCGAACAATGGCAGTCTGAATTTCTTAAGAGGCGATATATCCTCTTGCATTAATGTGTGGATCCCATTTACTTTGATTATAATAATAATTCAACTGAAAATATTTGACAGATCTATAGATGTACAGATATATGGAGCCTTCTTCTTATCCACAATAAAATGGCGATAGGCTTTATGGTTACGTTTTCCGTTTTCACCGTTGACATTTAAGAAACACACTCAACTCTTTAGCTTTGCTTTTCCTCTAATTACATTTTCTAGGACGGTGAAAATCACTTCCTTGATATTGTGTTTCTTTATTGCCTAAGAACCAATAGCAAAGTTGAGAAGCGGCTATTAATGTCTATACTGCCAACAATTAATTTCCCTTTTTCCTTTTTATTTCTTCGAGCGATTTTATGAAAAAATATTAAACCGATTTTATGAAAATAAGCAGCATTTATTCCTCTATTTTCGAAATTTTTGGGAAGATAAAGGAATCCAATGCAAATGTTGGTTTTGTTTTTCGTAAAAGCGTTTTCGTGAAAATGAGGGTACCCTGCTACCGCAAACCTGTAAAGGATTCTTTACACCGACGAGTAATCGAACTTAACAAAACTTTCGAAGTAAACTTACCTTTGCAAAATGCGAGAGTCCATGTAATGATATCGCAAACTGTGTTGCGTTCGAAAGTGGGTATTTTTTAATTTTATTGGTCTTTACGGTAGCTGTAGCTTTTTCCCCTGTAGCTTATTTTAACGTTGTCTTATTTTAAATTGTAATTTATTTGTGTGCCTGCGTGTCTGTTTGACTGTTTGCCTGGCTGTGGAAATCACGTATACAGCCAAACGCAGTCGGAAAGTGGTATCGACAAAAAATTTGGCACGAATAATCTAACGCTCCATACAAATAAATCGCTCCCTAGAATTATACAAAATAAAGAAATGTAGATATAAGATAATAAAAGAAACTTGAAATAGAATTAATAACTTTTGAAACCAGATGACAATTCAAAGGGGGAGAGATTTTAACACAATTACTTTCAAAACTATTCAAAGACAGAATTCAATTTTGCCGCGGGCAAGCACAAATCCAAATTGACATCTTTTAGAACAATCTGCCGTATGGTTGTTTTATGTATCTACCTGTGTGGATTACATAGAATAACCGAATTATAGAAAATTTGAATGTTCTGAAATTCGCGCTCATCAGCAGTTTTATTTCCTCTGGCTCCACGGCATTGACGAATAGGAAGCTGAGCGATTGGGTTGGATGATTGAATAGTTGGATGGTGAGTTGAATTCAATGCAATTCACATAAAACGTCAATGTTCTCGGAGCATATAGTTTTTCTATTGTTGCTGAACCACCCAATGATGACTTTGCCTACGTTCGCATGAATTACAAACATACCGCCCCTAATCTGAATAGACGGTCAAATAGAGAAAGAGTGCAAGGAAGAGAGGAATATAAATAGAACAAGGAATAGAGAAAACGTTCTACTAGGAACGAAAATTTTTTGACGTGAATAAAGTGAGGAGCATGTCTGGGAATACATTTCTCACGCGGCAGGCATGCCAGAAAAAATCATACACCCACCCAAATTGGAAGCCATGATTTATTTATTAGTTATTTTTCATGTTGTTCTGTTGCGTCCCTTCACTCTCTTATGGAAGGACTGCATTTTGAAAATGTTTTTGAATATTTTGACAAACAAGAAGAGTTATCACAAACAATACAAGGGGCGACACCAAAGAGAACGAGCGTCAATATTGTAGTTTTTTTGTTGTCCCGGATATCCTTCATACTTTTACATGTCTTTGTTGTTCCTATTTGCTTTTGTATTGTTGATTATAATACCACGAAAGATGGAGGATGATAATGGTTCGGATTTTTCCAAGCTGGTGTGCTGCTATTTCTGTTGTTCGTTAATTTGTTACAGAATTGTTAACTTTTATTGTTAAATTTAAAGAATATCTAAAGAAAGCTGCAATTATAAACTATTAAATTATAAATATATAAAACAATAATTGTGGCTTTCTCTCGATTTTTGCCTACGTGTTACGTACGATTATTTATGCTTGCAGAAAGAAATACATTGCTTTATGATCCGTTGTTGGGCTTAAAAACTACATACCTACGCTACACACATTGGGTATAAAATTTTATAAGGAATCGATATTATTACGGTATAATTGAATGGGTTCTGCCAGAAGACATAATTTATCACCTTATTTTGTTCCCCCCTTGATTCGCGCTTTGTGTGCCTCTCTACGTTGAGCCCAAATTTTCGAAGATTTTCTACGAAAGGACAATGTAGTTTAACTAGAAGTTTCCATCAAAATTTTACTGAAAGCGATTTGCCTTGACTTTACATTTACTTTTCTAACTATGTTGATTAAGGGATTAATGAATGTGAGCCGTGCCATATATGCTTAGTTGCATGCTGCTACAGATCATCCATGGAAGGCGTAGGTTTACTCACAGCAACATTAATATTGAAATAATTTTGATCCCTTCACCTTAATGGGATTTATAATGTACGATGCTCGCCTTCTCGAAAAACTCAATATAATCAATTATGACTCTTTGTCAGTAAATAAACGAATATTGTTTGTTAGTAAACAATTGTTTGTTAGTAAATAAACGAATATTTCCCTCTTTCCATCCTTCGTAAAAGTTTTTATAAGCGACAAATGACCTACACTGGAAAAATGATTGGTCAAATTCATTTAATGTAAACAGAAACTAAAATATAAACACTTAACAAAACATAACTTTTGGAAATTGCGGTGCAACCTCTATACATTAACGGAATTGTGGTTTGAATCTAGAGTGTGAGAGATTCACGCGGTTTCACTGGAAGCGGTTGCGTGAAGTGAAGTACACACCGAAGTCCTGAACCAATTAATATGAGATACTTTCTAGAAGAAAACGAACTCCAATACAGGAGGTATTGTGAGATTAGATTGTGAGATTCAGAGTGAATCTTATCTTATCATATCAGAATCTTATTTCTACGTTTCTCCAAATATCGCCCTAATAACACAATCCCACAAAACACTCATTTAGTCCTTCTACCACGGAAACAGTATCCAATTTTCACAGGCGTGGATGAACTTCACTTCACTTTCTCTTCCTTTCTTTCCCTTTTCCATTCTCTTTTTGACAATTTTTGAATTCCGGTCTTCGTTTCTAGAAAGGAATTGAAAGTTGTTCAGTACCACGATCGCCATCATACAAGTTATATACCTTGTATGAACGCATACGTGACTTTCCCCATCGACGGTTCTTTGTCGTCGAATAAATTTTGCTCATTCTACAGCCGTTTTAATTAAATTTAATTAAAAGTAAATAATAAAGTTGCAAATCTTATCAATAGTGATCACTCCTCACAAAAAATCGAAAACACAGAAATGGTACAAAATTAAATGTGCAATAAATTGGAAGAGATCGTCAAAAGGTCGTTTCGATCAAGGGCAGAAAAATTATATCCGTTCTCAAAAAAGAACGTTTATAACTTTGCCCATTCCATCAATTCTAGATGAAACTCCAAAATCTGTCAAACTTTCAGAAAGATTTGCTTTCTAATTTATACTGGTATTTGTTTTCTCTAGACACAAGATATGCTGTAAATGGTTTTCCCTTCCTTAAAACCAAAATTCAATTTTGAAAGGACAAACCATATTAAGGATGTTACCGACGTCGAAGAACGTTTACCGACACAAGTGACAAATTGCAAAGAAAATTTTGAATTATTAAAAAATTATCTCTATATTGACTAACTGACCGTATATATAATTATCTATCTATCCAATTGACCGCAATATTTGATTGGTTTAATGTGTTCTAAAATTGACATCATGGTTAATCAGTTGAAGTCTAAAAAAATTTAAATGTGTTGCTGCGGAGGGAAAAATCTACCCTTCTGCTGTTGAGTAATAGTTGTTAGTACGATTAATTAATTAATTTTAATTTACTGAAAATATACGCCTTAATAAAAATTAAGCCCTTGCTTTTCTTTTTAATTGATTTTTGTTTGGTTTAAGTTCTCTTCAGTTTTTCACTAACTAAATTATTTTTACTAACCCATTTACGAAAATCTGTAAAACAAAATTTCTTTTAATATGCGCAAAAGTCCCGTTCACATATTTTTACACTTTCGTTATCAAGTCCTTGAAAGTACACAAAATCGCAATTAAAAATTCAAGGCAAAATATTGTGCAGTAAGCAATTGTAATGATAACACTGCTAAAATGTTAAGAAATTATATTTTAAAAAATTTGTTAAAATAATTCATATGGAAAGCAAACTAAAGTAGTACTCCATACTACACCAGTTTTCTAATATTTCCCAAAATGTTCAATCATGAAATCCACAACCAGAAAAACCAAAACTACGGTTTATTTATCAAGAGCAATAAAGAAATATTCTCCAAAAAGAGTAAATAGAACAACTAACCGAAAGAATGAGCAACAAACAATAAACATAATATTCTCTCTATACCGTTCTCACTCCTCCTAAACCACAACTCTATCCTGAATACCTTTCCTGTGAACAGTTCTCCTGCTCTTGCACGATGAAAGTAATCCTTACTGTCGTGATAAATGGTTGTGCAGTAAAGCTGTTAAGTTTTGCAATCCATTGAATTCGTCCTCGAAAATATTTGATGTTTACCTGTAGTAAAGGGTATACTCCCCATCCCCTAGAAATTATTCAATTTAATGATTACACTAACTAATAGAATTTGATATATACTTTTAAGTGTCCTAATATTCTTAAAAATATAAGTATGGATGATGCAATAATATGATTAAGATATTCTCACTGCGTTTAATTGTAAATAGTTGAATACTGTTGCATTTTCATGATCTCCTTCGTCTCCTTGATTCTTCACGACACCTTTATTCCGCCCCCGTTTATTGCTTTCCGTGTGTATTCAATTTATTTATGCTTTTTGCTCTATGTCTTTCTTACAAGTTTCATTCACGCTCAATTTAACTCTGCTGTGAAAAGATTTATTTTTTCAACCGAAAGTGCAGGATTGGTGCTATTTTACTGGTTTCAATAATTCCACGAAATGGAACTATATTGGCTTCTGTCAATTAATTTTAGTGGAATGTTTTGAAATGCATTTAGAAAGAAAATAAATTATAATGATTCGTCGGTATTATTACGATAATGATACGATATGTACAATAATTACTAAGAATAATTTTAAATTAATATCGATACATATGCCAATAATTTATAACACTTATTTCTTTAAACCTCAATCACTGTTTTTCTAATTATTTTTTTAATTGAGTTTATCGCTAAGCCTTCTATGTGTGGGCAATATGAATCAATATGAATCAAACTCTTTCCATCCAGATACGTCAAAAAATAAAGGTTTTTATCATTGTTACCGAAATATAAATATTAACCAGTTATTAGTGGCGAGCTAGGAGTCTCGACTGAACTGTCACGACCACAAAGAAAATTGGACTGTCATTAGACACTAAAGCGAAATTGAAATGCAAACTACTCTAATACGTGTCTAGACAAACAATAAATGGCGACAATGAAAAGACCTTCCTTTTTGAATTGATTTTGATTTGAACTTGACACATTACAGAATATTTTTTAAAGTACTGAAAGGAGGAAAGTAATATAAAGCCAGAGATGGCAAAAATTTAATTGAATTATTTTATTTTGTCGACAAGATTAAAAAAGCAAAAGGACCATGGAATTTTGATGGAATTTGAACGAAAATTCTGACTCCCGTTTTGCAATCAAAAATGATTTGCGCTTGATTGATTACTGAATCATGCGTTAGAAATACTTTTTAAAATTAATTCTCTCTAAATATAATAAATGTAAATATTTTCACAATATTTCGGACGCAACAAAATGGGGTTTTCATTGTAAGTGGGGTGAGTTCTGTTCATTTTGAACTTTTATTTCCGCAATGACAGTTTTATTATCTTAGCCAAAGGAATATCGTCAAAATGTAACTGAAGCTCAATAAGGGTTTTCTAAACTGGATTTAATTTAATCATGTAATCACTTCCGCTTTTAGGTAATAATAAGAATGAAATATTCAGATTAAAAATTATTGGTTTTGTGTTTAAAAAGTAGCGAGCACAGCGTCTTACATATATAAACACATATCCCAAAAGCCAGAATATCGTGTTGGTATTTTATCATAAATTGTGAAAAAAATAATGAGAAATGACTGGGGAATACTCGTTGGTATGAACCAAAAAACTAATGATCACGAAATAGAGAATGTCAGGTGACAATGGTCGGAAATCAAACTATTCCAGGTCTCCGAAGTGAAAAACTTAAATGAAGTTTACTGTTTATTGATTGCATAAAGTTATTATTACAATCAGTAATGTAATAAAGACAACAAATGGAACAAATTATATACTTCAACGAAAGCTTAGCGAAACTGTACTACTCTACCTGTCCTACAAACAAAAGTTGAAGATCCGCAAATCAATTTTCGTGAAGAATTCTGGATTGTAGCGTTAATATCCATCATAACAGATTTATTGTACAATATAATAAGAATAAGTGGATCTCTGTTTGTGCGTTAGGTAATTTATCCTTGTCACTTTGCATTTCACAAAGACAAAACATGCACTTCAAGAGTTTCTCAACAGGGTCATCTGCGAAAACTTTTTTCTCTTGCGGATACTTGCCATGATACTTAGCCATGATATACATGAAGTTGAATATTTTATCATAGCTGTAATGACTAATTTGTGGTTATTCCTTGTTAACTTACTGATGTTTATCGCTAACGCAACAATACTGAAGACGAATGAGCACCGAACTGTGATTATATTCCTTAGCTACGCCACAACCCTGCCCAGTTTGTCAAAAGCATTCAAGGAAAGAAGATGTGACAAGCAGCCACCGGTGAGTTCCACTGTTGTGATGAATCCCCCGTTCACCCCTAGACTCTGAACTGAAAAATAATTAAGAATGAACCTTGTTATTCTTATTAAGTGCTATCTAAATACATTTCTAAACCTAATATATAGGTAATATAGCTAATATAGGTAATATACCTATACCTAATAGTTTGGCTGAAGGTAATAGGCGTAGGTAATATTCCTCCATAGGCGGTGCATAGGACTAATGGGATAGTAGGATATAAGACAGTAGGGCATATAGGGATATTTGTATATATCCTGACTAACAGCCAAACTCAATTTGTTTCACCTCACTCAAGTTTAAGTACTCGACATTCGTAATGAACTAATAGTATATTATTGAAAATAAGTGGGTGCGGGTGCTGCGGTAGTTACCGCGGGTACTAAGGAGTACATATTTTCGTAGACGATAGTTTCCAAAATATGATTTTAGCTTAAAACATGCTCTAAAAATTGAGAAATTGAGATAAAAGCATTGATGAATTCACATTTGCTTTAATAAGTGGCGGTACGACTACCCGCATTATTTCGTTTCGGGAGAATATATGTCAAGTATTTGAATGGCGGTACTTTTATTAGTTCTCCTACAATGCGTGATCTTTGTTACAAGCGGATGAATCTCGTCTGGTTTTATGAAAACATTTTTTGCCTTAAACAGTGAACTCGAACGTCAAAGTCCAGCCTTAAATTTACTCAGCAGAAGGATGAATTGAATTGTACGCACAAGTATGCTCATATAAGGCTCAGTCAGCAGGAATGGCACCTACTTTATTTCACCGACATAGGAAGGTTGAATATTCTTGTCCAATTTTATAGTAGTAGTGTCTTGATTTAAACAGACAGACAGACGAACGGATAGCACTAAATCGAATCATGAGCTCACTGTGAGTTAGAAAAGTATAGACTTTTCTAAATCATTCATGTCTCTCTTAATGCGCTACATGCGGAAGCACAAAGTTAATTAATCTGTTCCCGTCGGGTGTAGGGTATAGTATATAGAATCCTATTTTGTGTGAAAGCAATTTTGGTAAATCGTGTCTAAACAAGGAAAATCAGAGGGTGGTGCCAGAACATAATTTACGAAACACCAACTGGCTGGTTACAGCAGTTACAACAATAACAATAAAATTAATTAGGCTTTACTTCAGTAAGTAACAAAGTTTCTCCATCATCAAATTTTATGTTGTTGTTGTAAAAATTTATATATGGAAGAGAATGACACACATTATGATTTTGATGAAGTTAGTTAGGCTTTTACGATAAAACAGTTTTTTTTTATTTGTGTTAATTTCTTCGCTTTATTTATTATTTTCTACGTTCTCATACATGCTGTTTTTGAATGGCCCTGCTTTCTGGTCATAACTATGTTAGCTTGCATGCGACTTTTATTTATCATAATTTCTGGATTTGGGCCAAACCACTTTTCACATTTCTCACACTTACTTTTTAGTTATATAATTTTGTTACGTAGAAATAATAAAGAAAAATTCGAGGTGGACGTAACTTCTCTGCCATTATCATTGTAGTTTTCATTGTTTAATCAGTATTAGTTAAGGTTTCTCAGAACGATCATTTTCACCGTTCATTTTATTTTCCCGTTCGTTCGTCGGTATTGGTGTTTGCTCTGTTATATTTTGTATATATGCTTATGAGACTGACCACGAAACTTACCCCTATTGTGTTCTCCTGTTCTATCCCCATAAAATATTGGTTTGCGCCGTTTTGTGGCGAACTCTTGATAAGCTTTTCGCGATATTGGGGGCGAAATGTATTCGTGTTCGACTTGAAAAAATGCACACAAAGTCAACCCTTTTAGAATGCAAGGATAGCTAGAAGAATGCAAGTGGTTTGCTTTGGTGAGCAAATACATCGAACACGCTAAAAAAGGGGAGGAAACTGCTTATAGACACTTGGAAGATCACGGAAAGATTTGTGGAGGATTTTTATATGAGATTTTTTAGATTAGAGCTCCAAACGGTAAATTAAAACACAGAAAATTTAATGTGAATACAATTGTTGTTATTCAATCAATCGATTAAGGCATTGGCGTATGCATTCCTGATGTCTAATTTTTAGTCACTTTTTCGAGTACTGCCTGCCGTATGTCACAAATAACAGCTTCGGTTGGCCTCGAAGGCGTCAATTGTTTATCTACACAAACCAGTGGCTGCACGTGACCTCACAAGAAATTACCGAGAGGTGTTAAATTGTATGTCCTTGGGGGCCAACGGTCGATTTTTCGAAGCCAACTTATCGCCAAATTTTGATTTCAATAAGTCGATGGGTGCCGTCGCCGTATGGCAAGTAGGGCCATACACACTTGCAAAAAATAATCATTGATCACGGCGCGTTGCGATTTCCATTGAGTGCAACGTGAGCACCCGCCTCATTTTTGAAGAAATAATGTCCAGTAGTGACGGTACCAACATGTAAACCGCACCAAAAGGTGCATTCTACTGGATGTGAGGGATTTTGTAGAGTTTCTTGCGGACTCGTCTCGCTCAATATATACCAATTATACTTATTAACAAACCCGTCAAGCCAAAAATGAGGGTTATCGCTTAGCACAATTTTGCGATAATAGCAAGCACAAAGTTCCTCGAAGAGACGACTGAATTTTACAGTAAATTTGGTAATATGTCACCGTTATTCCAGCGTGAGTCTGCTCATAAATCTTTTCATTTACCAGACTATATTGAACATAAACATCAACAAGAGATGGTCAGCTTGTTTTGAAAGCTGTCCCTATCGAAAGTTCTATCTGAGTTATGATAAATTTCCTTTCTTGGTATGTTTGTTCGGAAGCAGTCTTAATTGTCACACAAAATGTTATAATTGAATGTTTGCCAAGTATATTTTTATAGCCCTCACTTTTATAGCTTTCATCTTTTGACTTTGCAAATTTAAGGGAAAAAATTACATTTGAGAAGCAGCCATTGCTAGTGTAATCCAGAAAAAATGAAGAAACGAATATATTTAATATAACGTCGAACAGTCCACTATAATGGTCAGACATGTTTTTATAGTCTTCAGAATTTTGATCTTCCTGAAACCATTATATTTTCATCGTGACCATTATATCCTGATAACTTGTTTACAAAAAGTTCCCTGTTCCTCGTGTTTGAATACGTTAAGGAACGTTTTCATAATTAGTGTGCACTGCTGATTTAACAGAAAAAGTATGTAAAACAACACTAGCAAATTTAGGTATATTACTTCATTATAGTTCGTACTACGCGGCTGTTTATATCTGTCACATTTAGAAAAATAATTGAAACAAAATCAGCGATAAGCGTTCGAACGTCAATCCAATAATGACCCCCAATAATTTACATGAAAACTTTTCCATTCTTATTACTTCTACTACTTTTGTGCACTAAAAACGAAATTTGTGTAAACTTTGTTCTTGTTTTGTGTATAAGTTACACAACACACGGGTGGGAAAAACGCGTCTAATGTGTCTCGTCTCGTCTGATGTTGTTCTTGTTTACCGTGTGTTTGCTAACGGGTATAAAGTCTTATTTGTCATCGAACGTGTGGGAAACATTTTGCCCAGCTTCTATTACTATATAATTTTCACCAAACGTATAAAACAGTGGTACACTCTTTTTAAGAAAATCCATGGAGGGTGCGGAGATGGACGATCCCCAAATCTATTTTAAATATATAATTTTTAAAATCTTAAGGGAAATTATAGATATGTATAATTTAACATTAATTGATTTTTAATGTCAAGACGCCACCAAATTTATTACTGTAAAATACAATTATCCGAGTATCGTTTTATATTAGAGAAGTAATTTGTGCTTCGGTTTTTCTTATATTACAATGAAATAACATCTAACTATATTAACTTTCAGTTTTTGTTTACTGAATCATAATAATTGATTTATCGAATGACTAAAAAACAAGAAATAATATTTTCTATGTTCAATGAATTCATACACACTTTCTATCGCTTTTCACCTAAAACCCCCATAGAATAGATACCAGTACAAAAAGGCACATACGAGTGCTTTTGGCGTGGTTACAAATTTGCAGTGAAACTTGTATCAATTTCCTAGAAACTTGTACCTTTTTGTGAATGTGTGCCAAAAAATGCGCAAGTATTAGTGTACGTGTCCTATCTCTTTATTTCTGGTATTAGGATGAGCCTGGTTTCCGTCTTCTTTAAGCACAAAGTCAAAGTTCACGATTTTCTGACAATCCTTTTGAATTTGGGACTACTGGGACCATTAGTAACAAGATAAAAATGTGTCATTTTCTTATAATTTTTCTAATAACTTCCTTATAAATAAAATTTACCATAATTAGTGGCGTCATTAATTAATTCAACATCAAAATTTGTCAGTTGTGACAGAGAATATGCAGAGTTTTCTTCGTGAATAAATTTTAAAAGGTTTAACAAAATTTTCGTAACACTTGCATGAATAGGATGAATAGGAGGATGTCCGGTATTTATTCTGCGTTTGCATTATTTTTAAATACAATAGCAAACATATTTGTTTTTCTTAAAGTAGCGATGAAAAACCTACTCTTTTCATCATTTGTTTTAACTTCTTGTTAGCCTTTGCAAAGTTTCTTCACACTTTAACTCTTAAAATCTTTACAAAACGTTTTGTAATTCGACCAATTACCACGAAATTGAGAAACAAGCACGCACAACCGACCTAATGCAAGTCGGTGTCGTAAATATCTGATCGGTCACATATTTTCCAGTCCCACCACTATTTTTCGCCAAAGGAACATGCGCCTCTCCTGAATCAATCTCTACCTCACCCTTTTTTCATTTTGTCTTTTCTTCTAGAAGGCATCTATGGTAATTACGGTTAGGTGGTAGATATTGAACGACGTGATCAAAAGCTTTGAAACACTTCAGCAGTGCCTTAACGATGTTTTCAAAAAGGCCCTGAACACTGTGGAGCGGTACAAGGAAAAGATGAATAATAAATCCGTGCTTAGACACGTCGCGACTAATTTGGCTCTCCCGCATATAAATTTGATGGTAGTGAACCTAAATCCGCAGCTATATGTAGTGTCTGTGTATGCTGAATACTTTTCTTGGATCTTGGAATGTTATACCGCTTTTGTGAGTGATTTATTTTTTGGGAATCCCCTCGGTTGGCTACGTGAAAAAGGTTGAAACGAATTTATATTCTGCATGCATTGCCTTGCGTTGGGGATATTACTCCGATTAGCACCTCTTTTCAAAGGGTTTTAATATGACCGAGTTTGGATGTTAATTTTCGGAAAGACACTAAATGCACCATCAACAATAGAGTGCAAAAGAAATACGTTTCGATTTTTATTACGGGTTCTTGTTGTTGAGCTAATATTTTACAACTTTTGCTCTCTCTCACTGCTTTCTTACTGAAAAATTTAATTTTTTAAAATTTCTGTCGGGTCTATAATCGTATATGAAGCTTAAAGGTTAAACAGAATCAGCGAGTCACAATGTCAAAAATGCATAGGCTCTCGTAGGAAACCGAGGAGATCGAGAAAAAAGTTTTATTTTCAGTTTACGCCACGCTACTGCTCTGCCGCTTGCTGCCAATTGTCGAGCTATTTCTAAATTTCTGTAGCAAATAAAATATTCTCCTTCTTTCCCTCTTTATTTTCTTTTATGACAATTGTGACAAATCAATCGCTTTCCATTTAATTTATTTTGTTGTCTCTTTTGACACTTCCTACTAGCTGCCAGCTGTTATTGTTTAATTTCATCATTGGATGTTAACGGCGTTTCCAGGCGCTGCTAACTGCTAGATGGTATGGCTGTGTTTAGGATTTTGTTCGCTAAGTAACTTCTGTACATTCGAGAAAGTCTTCCGGGATTTAAAATTGGGTTTAACTTAAGATTAGTCCTTTAAAAATAGGGCTGACGTCAGTCCTATTTCTCCTGCTCACAAATGTTCAGTAATCTGTTGAGCAAAGAAATTTTCATCTTTGAAGGGATTGTGTTTGATACGGATTTATGAAATCAACACGTAAATCGTGAAATGATATTTGTTTTCTCCAAAAGAATGTTATATACGATAATTGCATTAACTCTAGTCATATATTCGTCATAAATGCAGGGTTTCAAATAGATTTATTAACTAGTATTAACTAATTTGGGCCTTGGAAGAAGTTTGTTTTGGGTGATTTGGAACTTAATAGCTCCGTCGTTTTTATTTTATTAGGAGGGAGTATTATATAGGAGTGTGATCAAAATGTGGGATAAATGTGAAAACATGAGTAAAAAACATGAGTAATTTTTGGAAAAAGTTAAATTAAATGGTTAGGCAATTGCTTTTCTTTAATAAATACCGAGGTAAATTCACATTCCGTAACCGTCGGGGTTCGCTGTAGGAAATCCTCATTGCAATCTACACATCTCAAATTGTAAGCATTATAATAACAAAAGTTGGTGTTTAAAAGGAATGCCTAATTTTATTCGAAATGACATATTATAAATTTATTTAACCACTTTATTTTTATATTTATTATATTTATTAAATAAAACTTACAAATTATATTAAAGGAGAATATATACTACGGCGCGATCGAGGACCTCTTTGAGAAGATCCTTCTTATTCAAAAAAATTGAGATTAATTACTTTTCGGCTTTAAGTTTGCACTTACTTGAATAAACATATTCGTCTATATAAAATAAACAATTTCATTTCATATACTTAAGGAAATATTATTCCTTAAGAAGTCGAATATCCCTAACACATTTTTCGAAGATAAGGACATAACATTTAATTATTTTGTTTTAATGGAAAATTCTGATGTTTATTAACTATCTGATATCATAATATATCTGTGATATATTATGACATTTATGCCAAATGCGATGAGAGTAATTTATACCGAAACTTGGTCGAAACTGAAGTTTTATTGTCCTTGATCGTTAAACTAAATTAATTTAAAACAAATTATCGTATAGCTCATTACCAAATACCGCAACATTCACCACAACAATGATTGCAGAAACGTCAACAAAAATTATTGTCAAAGTTTCGAAAGAACAGAGGACGGTGTTAAGAGACGCGATGGTGGCTAAATCGATGAAATGCCGCTTTATCATTAAACGGCCGTCAACGAGAGCGCAATAAAAACTTTTCAATTTAAAATCTTCAGAAAGCCTTAAAACTTTTAATGGTTCCCAATTTTATGTTAAAAATTAATTGGACCACTAAAGAACAAACCAAAATGTTGCGATCAAATGACAATAAAATTTAAATTATTAAAGTTTATTATTATTAGTGTTTGTTATTAGTGCTATATTAAATTATTGTGATAAAGTCATATTTTAAACAGTTTTACGTTTCTTTCATGACATCGATTTCTATTAAGCTTTTGACAAAAAGAAGAGATTCCTGACCTTTTTGAAAAAAAAATGAAAAAGTAGGAATTGAAATCAATTTTACTGAGAAAAAATAGTAATAAAGAAGGTGTTTCTTGACGTCGGCGCTACAGTACCTGACAAACACAGTTTTATTCTTTACTTAGGTATGTATGTAACAGCCATTGATAAAACAAATCTATCGTAAAATCCTTATTAAGATTGATAATAGTGATTATCACAAAAATTTTATCAATAGAAAAACTTTTTGAAATATTTACTCTCATATAAATGTTAAAAAATCACTTTCTTGTAGCGAAATCGCTGTAAGTATTCTGTAAGAATTCTATGGAAAGGTATTATTCTCTACAGCAAGCAAAAGTATTCTCTACAGCAAGCATGAAAAACTATATTTTCAAAAACATATTTTAGTTAAACTGAATCAAATAATTTCTTTACATTTTTCTATTCCTTGAACTGGAAAAATAATTCGTGAAGCAATTTGTAAAAATGTTTTTCAAAAAATTTTGAGAAATCGTTTAGTTTCTCTAAAGTATATTCTGTTGCCTTTTGCGGATTTTGCGGAACTATAAACAAACACTTCTGCTCCTTTGAGATATTTTTGCGGCGATAACTAAGGAAGAGCAAGAACAGCAACGTTTACTTTATAAACATCAGGTATTTCTTTGTCTTCCATAACTTTGCCAAACTCAATTCTAATCTATCTTCCATTTTCTGCCGTAAGTTTATGAAAGCCAAAGAGTTGTACTGATTACCACGAAACATGTTCGAGACCCAACAGAAATGTGGGAGTTTCAGAAGATACACACCGAGGTAAAAAAACAGAATCTGAACTATAACTAGTAAGAACGTTATCTTCGGCCTGGCCGAAGCTTATATATCCTATTCCCGAATCTCTTGATAACAACGTTCAAATAAAATGTCGGCGATTTATATAGATATATTATATATTTATCTTTAAATTATTATATTTACATTTATACCACCACAGGTTGGTTACCTGTGATGACAGAGAGCATTCGAACAAAATTTCATTATTTATTTGTTCTTTTCAACGCTCATATTTTGTGAAACAGTTCTAATTGAGACGTTGGCGTGGCAGTATATTTTAGAAAGAGGTAGTAGACTCGGATATACAATTTCACCTTTAAGTTCGTACTCGGAGCTGAGAAATTGAGCTCTAAGCGCGACTTAATTCACATTAAATACCAAAAGTAGGCGTGGAAGTTGTCCGATTTCGCCCAGTTTCAATACCAACCAGCATATCATAACACGAAACATGCATACCATATTTCATGATCATAGCCTCATTCGTTCTCTTGTAATCGTGATTTCCACAGACAGACAGACAGACAGACGGGGATCATTCTAAATCGACCCAGGGGATCATTCTGAACCAGAATATATATACTTTTCTATATCTATTGTAGCTCCTTCACTGTGTTACAAACTTAGTATCAACGTTAATACATCCTTTTTCCATTTTTTAAAGGGAATAGGATATAAAAATCGATTGCCTCTGCTCGTTTAAGTAGGAATAAGGCAAATTAAAATCGCCAAAAATTAAATGAAATAAAAGAAATAATATACCGAAGACGGAGTAAAGAACACAATATCTATAAAACTAAAAGCAAGTTGGTGATATCAGGAAAATTTTCTTCTTCGTGCGGTTTTTGTTCTGGATTCTATGATAAAAGTTTCATGGAAATTCTTCTCAAATTACTAAGCTTTTTCTCAAGTAAACTAAGCAGTGAATAATAATTTCTCACGAAAATTTCCTCTGACGTTCATTCATTGTCATCGTCTTCCTCAGTGTTTTAAAATATTTAAATTCATTTGGATACTTTTCCTTTGCTAAAAAACTCTGTTATAATTATCACTATGATATTTGTGATAATTATGTCGGATGTTTTCACCGCCTTGATGATATTACTGTCACTAAGATAATTATGCTCATATTCAGGACGTCTACCCATTTTGTGCATCTACTCATAATGCATTAATTTACAATTAATAGATCAAGCTAAATGGTCGAAACAAAGAGAAGTGGGCTGAGCTTAAGATCGAATGGTATAGAGCTTAAATAACATGTTTACGGTAGAGGCTCGCACACGAACTACAAATGTATTGTTTTACTTACTCCTTATTAATCTCATTACTGTTGAGAAGTGACACTTGACACTTCTACTTGACACTTGTAGAAGCTTTTGAATTTGCGTCACGCAGATCCAGATACAAAAGCAGTGGCGTACAAAACAAAACAAGGACATGGCAAGAGCGGCGTGACAATAACAAACGTCTTAAAGCTTACTGTCGCACAAAAGGCGTTGCGTTGCGGATAGTTGAAAACATAATCTTCATTATCAACGTCAAAATGTCGCCGTCATTGAATTATGTTTGTAATAAGCACAGTATTGCTGCAAATCCGAACTGATGGCGCGTAAGGAAATGCTTTTATAAAGTTATACGCAAGATTATCGACGCCAGCCTATGGGAGGTGCGAGTAATGGAATGTTTGGGAATTTAGGGCATGTTTGTGGTTGTATATGAAAGAGAGTATACAATGCGCTATAGGAAGCAAAGTGGAATTTGACAGGGGAAGTTAAAAGTAGGTTTAACTTGACTCCTTACATTTTGCCACATAATATCAACAAACTGTTAACGTTATTTTTAGGGGCCGCATTTGGTCAGCTTTTGCTGCATTGTTTCTATTATTCCCAAATGACGCTCACGTATCTAATTAACTGTTAGCATTCGCCGTAGCGGGGTTCGACAATTTGTGAACTCATTTCTGTGATTTGAAGTCTGCTTATCTGCACATTAAGATTAACGAGGCTATTCTATAAAAACATGTCCTGTGTTCCGTTCGATTCTGTTCTCTATTCTCTTTTTTGCTTTTTTCGTAAAACAGATGTTCCGTTGTCAGAAAAAAAATAAACTTGAACGCATCCCATCCCATGTCTTTGTGACGTATGTATTTCCTACTTTTATATGCTTTTCGAAACTTTTTCCGAAAACACACGAATTCCATAACACTCGACTGCATGGGTTCAAGTGTCATAAAGCTCGCATCAAGAAACCGGTCGATTGTTAAAGAAATCGTAGTTTTTGCTCATGTGACAAATTGAACTCAGGATGTGAACGCATCATGTGAGTTTACAGAACAACCAGGTAAGAGAATGCTCTACATAAAAAAATTACCACATTTTTTTTGAAGTAGCACCATGTGATACCCGCAAGAGAATTCATTCGCGGGTGATTTCGAAGTTAGAATTTTGTCATTCAATTTCTACAGACGCTGAAATTGAACTTGTACGTATTTTCATATTAGGTATCAGAAATGATCGTGGTTCGAATCCGATTCGGCCATGTTTCAATCAAAAATACGTGTTTTGTCTGGCAGACGGATATGGTTACGTCGACTCACGAGGTAATCCTGCGCCGATATATATATATATATATATATATATATATATATATATATATATATATATATATATATATATATATATATATATATATATATATATATATATATATATATATATATATATATATATATATATATATATATATATATATATATATATATATATATATATATATATATATATATATATATATATATATATATATATATATATATATATATATATATATATATATATATATATATATATATATATATATATATATATATATATATATATATATATATATATATATATATATATATATATATATATATATATATATATATATATATATATATATATATATATATATATATATATATATATATATATATATATATATATATATATATATATATATATATATATATATATATATATATATATATATATATATATATATATATATATATATATATATATATATATATATATATATATATATATATATATATATATATATATATATATATATATATATATATATATATATATATATATATATATATATATATATATATATATATATATATATATATATATATATATATATATATATATATATATATATATATATATATATATATATATATATATATATATATATATATATATATATATATATAATTATATATATATATATATATATATATATATATATATATATATATATATATATATATATATATATATATATATATATATATATATATATATATATATATATATATATATATATATATATATATATATATATATATATATATATATATATATATATATATATATATATATATATATATATATATATATATATATATATATATATATATATATATATATATATATATATATATATATATATATATATATATATATATATATATATATATATATATATATATATATATATATATATATATATATATATATATATATATATATATATATATATATATATATATATATATATATATATATATATATATATATATATATATATATATATATATATATATATATATATATATATATATATATATATATATATATATATATATATATATATATATATATATATATATATATATATATATATATATATATATATATATATATATATATATATATATATATATATATATATATATATATATATATATATATATATATATATATATATATATATATATATATATATATATATATATATATATATATATATATATATATATATATATATATATATATATATATATATATATATATATATATATATATATATATATATATATATATATATATATATATATATATATATATATATATATATATATATATATATATATATATATATATATATATATATATATATATATATATATATATATATATATATATATATATATATATATATATATATATATATATATATATATATATATATATATATATATATATATATATATATATATATATATATATATATATATATATATATATATATATATATATATATATATATATATATATATATATATATATATATATATATATATATATATATATATATATATATATATATATATATATATATAGAGAATTATAAATATAATTTATAATAAATTATAAATAAATAAAATTATCTTTGCAAAATGGTTCGTTATGAACAATTTTCGTTTAGTGATCAATAATTGAGTTAATGAGATGAGAATATTAATATATAAGGACAGCTCTATTAAAGACTTACGCAAAGTTGGATAAAATAATAAAATAGCTCCACTAAAATGGCGTTTCTTTCTTTAAAAAAATTTTCTATTTTTAGAGGTTGTAGAAAGGTATTCATGCCATCATTATAAATACCATATGCGGATGTAAAAAATTTCCTTTAGAGCAAAAAAAACATTAAGGTAACAAATGTGCAACTACAAATTTTCGTGTGTGCAATTTCTCCTATGGCAATTTGAATTTAACAAACAATAAAAAGGAACAATTCAGAACAACGGCGTCTACAAAAGGGTGTCATGGCTATATGAATCACACATATGTAGCGCCCTATCCACAGGAATCCGCCCATGTATTCATACAATGGGCTTACTTCTTGCCCAGTATTCTGGATAAATTTACTACACTCTGAGAATTGCAATTCGCTTCGACATTTAGTACTGAATAAAATAATAAACTTTTATGTATTAATGAGAAGGAAATGCGAATAAAATTTGGTCCAAGGTACAGATCTTGATGCCGAATTTTGAACACTTAGTGAACACTTAGCTTATCACCACCCACTTCAGATAATCTTCCAAATCCGTTTCGCGACATTTGCTATCGATTAGCGTAAAGTATTCTTTTGCAAAAAACGCCACTTCCGCTCCTTTTTAGTGTCCACGCCCACCTCAGACGGTATTCCACATCTGTTTCATTACATTTGATATATATTGGCGCAATAAAAAAATTGGCTAAAAAAATTGGCCTTTTGTGAACACTTAGCTTATCACCACCCACTTCCCAGCGCCCACATTTAACGAATTGCTATTTTACATATCAACGCTTACCAATACATACATATTTCTTCATTCTGCTCACGAGCGCTCATGAGCTGCACTTTCAGCTCACGCTCTGTGCTGCGAGCTGGACGATGTTGCTCAGCTCACGAGCGCGAGCTAGCTGAAATTCTTCTTCGGCTCACCGCTCACTTGCGCGAGCTATCTGAAAATAATTTTGGTTGGCTCTCGCTCGTGAGCTGTGAGCCGCTCCTTAAATCTTGCTATTAGCTTTTGTGCTACTCGCTATTGTAGCGAGTAGCGAGTGCTATTGTGCTACTCGCTCCTTAAATCTTGCTTTTATGTCAGTAAGTGTTTAAGATTATGCCGAAACAGAAACTATAATAAAAACCTAAAATAATGTAAATTTGAGTTTCTTCTGCTCTCGCATCTGCTATCAATTCATAAAAATGTGCTAGGAATACCCTGTATTTTATGTAGATTGCAATGGAGATGTTGTTGTCGTCGTAGCCGAATGCTTTATATGCTTTTTTTACAATTGTTTCCGGTTTCCTATTGTTGTGGTTGGTATTAATATGTACCCTACTCTAATTTGCCTTTGGTTGTTGCCAACTTTACATTTCGCATTCTATATTCCGTCACCAGTCTTATCGTTTCCATCATTTTATTGAATGCGTTGACATATTCATTACGATTATAGTGGAAGAGCCGCCATTATGCATTTAGCCAGCGAAGCAACAACCAAGAAGGATGTAATCAACTATTTAAATGAAATATTTGCCCCTCTGTTAAGTCTCCCTACACGCTTTTTCTCTTTCCGTGTCGACTAAAAATTAAAAAATCGCTAGACCTTAGAGCAAAGAGTGAGCACCAAGTTAGTCAGCTCGAATTTCCAACAATATACTAATGAAAGTAACATTTTTCGAATGTTATTTTTCCTCCTAACCAAGGCAATTTCAAAAGTAAGCGGCAGAGAACAACAAAAAATACTGCGCGATTTAAATTCGACCAACATACTAAACATACATACAGCATATCAGTTTAAAAATGCTTCTGTTCGTCAGCGCTTTTATACTTTCGTTATTATTTTCGGATGGACGCGATGGGGTTCTAATCCTTCTGAAAGCGCCACGAGTACTATAAAAATAATAGACATGAAGAAGTTTCAATCATTTGCGTTTACCTTCATGAGGAAAATATTGTTGCAGGGGAAAAAATGGAAATAAAACCAAAACTGCGATGTCATGCGCCGATAATGTTTATTTACGATGTAAATACTTTTCAAGGCAATGATGTTTATATTATTCATTTTAATGTTACTGCCGTTGTTGTATTTGTTCTTGTTGGCAAAAAAGCAACTGGAAAACCGCCGTCGTGATGCACTTAAATAGGTTTATAGCTTTCTGACATGCTTCGCAAAAATTAACAAAATAAAACGCTCTTTTATGAACCTGAATAAAATGGAGGGCCAATTGGATCCGGTGTTGGTTTTAAATGGTTGTTGTTGTATTCGTAGTTGCTGCTGTTTTTACTCTAGCTGTCCGATATTGCTAGTTTGGTTGAGGAGACGAATGTCAAGTACAAGTTGTACAATTAATTGTATTCCAGCCAGAAACCGAGATTTATGCAAGCCTGAATGCCCTTGAGGATGAAAATTGTCGCTTTAACTGGGTCCTTAAATGGATTCAAAATATTTTGGGTCCATATATAATTTAAGGTGAGGTTAAAAGCTCAAGATTTTAAATGGACACTTTTTCAAGCACACCTTTTATTGCAGGCAATTTATTCTGTTTAAAACAATTAAGAAAGTTATACCCCTTTTATGAGTTTAAGCCTTTTATTATTTAAAATTTATTTTCAAGTGTATCCCATAAACGTAAGCGGAATGACGGAAACGGGAAATTCGCTAAAAATAGATTGGGCTTTAAGAACTCTAAAAAAGGAATTCATTTAGAGAGAGAAAAGCACACGGAAAAGTACTTACCTCGTTGATGCGGAAGGAACAGTTAACTACCGAAATACGAATTTACGATTCAGGTTTATATCGCGCTCTGTAAAGTAAAGTAATTACGTCTTTTGGCAAAATAAATTTATAAGAACACTAACTAAATCTTTATTTTATATTTCAAAGAAATAATTTAAATATTATCCACGCAATTGAGTAATTAATACATAATAAGTAATAAATAATTACTAAGTAATAACCAGTCGGCCGTACACGTCCATTAACGTAACCACCTTCTTCGACTGTTAGTTTTTAAACGTAATTTAACTTTTAACTTTACGTCCGAAAATAAAATCTTACCTTCGAACTCGCTCCGAAAGCTATTGAACAGATAGAAATACGTATTACCTTACGTAAGACACTGAGTGTCACTCAGTAAATTTAGCCCAATACCACCACACCTTAGTAGACAGAGAACATTCGTTCCATATTTCAGGAAAATACCATCATGGGATTTCCTGTAACCGTAATTTTTGCTCATAAAAATATTTTATTTTAATTTCATGATTTTGTTGTTTAAAAATTAGTTTCTGTAAAATAAAAAACTTACAAAATTATTTGTAATCCTCTGGTCTGTATAAAGGGTACGAAATAGGAATTAATAAACTAATGTATTTCCGATGTTTGGATGTAAATGTTTGTCAACGTATTATATTTATTTCCGGTCGTGAGATACAACATTTTTTTCAATTTTTGGATTTTGCAGGATGCTACAAATAGTTAAGGGGTAATTGTTTGTTTTAATTCAAAAAAAGTGGGAAGGCTCACATCGGCTGAGTCGTATGTAGTATATATACGTATCATAAATTAATAGTTTAATACAAATAAACAGTAGGCGGTGCACGCCCGTTTTCTAGCATCCGACAAGATTATTCATTTCCGCTATCAAAAAAACATTGATAATATAGAATAACCCTTCCAGATTTCAAGATGTTTATCACATCGCTCCTTCTGTAAACATGGTTTCTGTTTCCAATGAACTTGTATTTGTCCTAGGGACTAATGATTTATCCGTTGGTCCGATTTTGCCCAATTCAATCTCAAACAAACGATTATGACAATGTATGTGCAATTTAGGGAATGCACATACGCGATTGTATACAAAAGCTCAAAGGTGTAATGATCACTAATAACAAGTACAACAGGATCTAAAAGCTCTTCGAAACTTACGAACGTTTTGCCATGCTGTCATGCAAGTACACATAACCTCAAATATTCCCCACGCAGACACACATACACTCTCACTGTTACAGATACGCCAAATTCATTTACATCAAGTGAACATTTAATAGACACAATCTACCGTAACACATACTAAAGGCTATGGATTGGTTTAAATAAACACACAGATCATATTCGATGGCCCAAGCCGCCTTGGAATCACGTTCTCGAGAATCTAATAGTTATTCATTGGAAACCTCTATATTTGTGTTGGAGGAAAGAGTGGAGTGAAGCAAAAGGGGAAAGGAAATCAGAAAATTGCATGATCCATCAAATGCTGTCCAGATGATTGTCATTAATTGAAACGCCAAAGATGTTGTGTTGGAGATAATGAAATATTGTCGGTTAGAACATTAACTTGGTAACAAATACCATAAGATGATATTACATTTCATTTTTCCCTCGGTCAAATTTAGTTCCAAAGTTTGTAATCGTTTATTGCAATATTTTTATAATTTTTAATACAAATTTAAATTAAACATAGTTTAGAATCACTTTTTGCGACGCGTGTAAAATTAGGATATTTAGGAAGGTATTGAAACAAAATGTGAAAATTAAAAATGATGATAACATCGTATATTGCACTTTGTTATGAGTTCAATGTAAAGGTTTTTCAATTGGAGATTTTTTATCAGGCTTGAAACAAAACCTCCGAATAAATAGCTATCAAAATTATTTTTCGCAAACTACTTTACTGTTATTTATTATTGGCATTTATTTTTATCCTCGTATGTAAGTATGTAAGTTGCACTGGCCTTAATCTTGACTAACCCATCAATGAAACTGATCAATATTTAATTTATGATGGAACTATATTTCGCCTCCAACGGATTAAGTATAAGTTCAATAACAGATATTTTATTAGTCCTTAAGACATAGACTGTCTTAAAAAGTGGATTTGGATTCCTTTATGTTAACATTTAAAACTTAATCGCTACCGTGGCCATGTACCATGGCCATCACTACGGCGGTAAAAATTACCCCTTACGACTTTTTGTGTTATCAAAATAAAAACTTTGATTGCATTCAATCCCGTGTGAATTTATTTATTTTTGAATTATTTATTCTCTGTTATTGTAATCAGGTTGGTATTGAAAACCGGGTGAGAATCACGCCTGCTTTTGATAGCTAATATGGATATATGCGCACACGATATTTTCAACGTTTAGCTCAGTTTCAACATTTGTATAGTGAATTCGAAGACAAAATTTATTCTGGAACTGAGTCTCGAACACTAAATTATTTTGCAAAGAGTGGGCGTGATCCACCGAAAGGAACTGTTAAAGGAGAGGCTGCGGAGATATTACCACATAAATGACAGGAATATTCTTACAGTTTTATTGTAATGTTTTATTAATTTAAATACGCATTAAATTATTAAATTAAAGTAGTAGAAATATATTATAAAAGTATAATGTTATATTTATGTATAATGTATGCATAAATAAACTGTAACATATAAACAAATATGCTATTAATTACTGAGCCTTTTCTAGTATTACGGATACATCCTGGGATGTAGGTTATTTAAGCTTCGGCCAGGCCGAAGATAGCAACATAACTGGTTTTTGTTCGTCTTTTCTTCTTTCTTAATAGTCTTCGATTCCCTTCCTTTTGTAGACGCCATTGACCACTCCCTGTTCGTGAAAATTTCCTAGTTTACAATTTTAATAGTTTGTTATTTAATATTAAAAACAGGACCATGCAATTACCATAAGCATAATTTTTTCTGTTATTCGTTTTTCGTCCTATAATTTTTCAAAGGAGTTATTTCTCATTTAAATATTACTAAATGAGAAGAAATAACTTCTCACATTTCAAAGTCCATAAGAATAATATCAAGACTTTCAGAATAGAATCAGAAGTATATGAATCATATAAAGGACAATATTAATATTGTACAAATTTGAAAAAGAACTAGACAAAGAATTGGGTTATCCCGCTACTTTGAACCTCAACCTGATACAAACTTAAATTTCTGGGATTATTGTCATTTCTCACATCTCAAAACATAATGCGCAAGAACAGCATCAACATTAGTTATAATTTATATGCTTATATTTGCTTATTTTTTAAAACATTGTAGACTTTATGAAAATAGGATGCTTTACTTCCTCTTCTACTTCTCACTTTCATTCCTTCCTCGACCCAAGTAATTTCCACTTCATTAAAGTTTGTTACCTCATCGCATCTTCTTCCTCAATCCATAAGGACATAAAATTTGGAGGCAAAGTTTTGAAGGGACATCGATCGATTAAAAGTGATTATCCTTCTACCCGCGCAATGCTATTAAGAAGGAACCCTACAAAAATTTGTGAACTTGTTCTGCATTTTCTCTATATTTTGAATTTTCTCTGTATATAATTCTTTCGATTATGCTCAGCAAAATAAATGTGCTCCGAAGATCGTGCTCCATTTTTGAACATTTTGCGTAGGTCGTCGAATTTAAGATACAGAGACTCTTCTACTGCTAAAACGTAATGCTAAAATTTGTAAAAATAATGAATAAGACGAAACGGGATCAATCTGATGGGAAAATTAATCACGGACTATAAAATAATTTAAGAAATAAATTCGTTTAAGATATTTCTTGCAAGAACTTGCAACTTAATTGACTTTTCCTTCAACTTAAACTTCAACTAACTACAACTAGGTCAACTAAATTTTAAAACTCATAATCGTGGAGTCAGTCTTAAATTAATAAATTACATGAAGAAAAATTTGAAAAATCTCTCTTTATTCCATTCAGCCGAATTGCTGAAAAAGGATATAATACGAATCTACAGGACGTGTTGATCTATAAAAAGCAGTTTATGTTAAAAGCAGTTAATACAATCAATTCAGATTTGTTACGAGCTCCGCGGGCAACCGTCACAAAATAGGTGGTCTGAGGAAAAAGTGTGGTGAAGGCTGTGCTTGCAATTTTCCTCAATCGCAGGGGCGTGGGGCATCACGGGTTCTTCCCACAGGATAGAACGATGAACAAGGAATATTACTTGCAATTTATTTACACTTGCGCGAAACGATTCGCTAAAAACGCCCGTATTTGTGAAAGAAAAAATTTTTTAAATTTTTAAAATTTTTAAAAATGTTTTTATATCATGATAAAGGAAAAAATGCTCACATTGCTCGTTACTCGGGCACGGATTGTTGCCATTTACATGTTTTTACACGATTGTTGCCATAGCACGCTTATGATGCCGCGGTCGCTGTATTCGCCAAATATGGCCTTCTGTGAATTTTTACTCTCCACAGATATGAAAAGGCACGTTGAATTTATTTCCAGCTGAAGCGTGTGTGAATGATTAACTGAAAATTAATGATCGCTTTGGGAGTAAAATGATTATACGATACAGAGCTTTTTCTTAGTAACCGTCGTCCTTTCGATATCGGGTGTAATGTGTCGGTAAGGAAAAGCATATAGAAGTTATAAAATTAAACAAAACGGCAACTGAGTGGGTGTGATTTTATAAGCTACTTCTCGTCATTCGACATTTATGGGAAGTAATTTGCTTGAGCTCTTGATTGGTTCCTCCAAATTGAAGTGTGAGTCATATCCGTAAAATCGTTCGATATTTATGCATGGTGTGCAGTGTGTTTAAGGAACAGAGACTATATTCGAGGATGATAGGTAACTCATTGTGTTATAAAAGAAAAGTCATACTTTCCAGTGAAAATTTTCCCAATCTTATTTTCCATTCTAGTACTTTTTACCAAATGCTTGCGGTTCATATTTATAACCATTGGCGGATCAGTAATAAAATTCCATTGCCGGATTTTTGCAGGATTTCAGGATTAATCTTCTAATTATATATTGTGCATAATAATTATTTTAGTATTGTTTTACTCGAGCACAATTTTCTGAATGAATTAAAAAGAAGTTTAATTCCTGTTTTCCGGTTTTTTTCAAAACAAGTTTTTTTAAAAAATTTCGAAATAACAAAAAATAAATAATAACGTTTATGAGCTCCGATGAGGATGTCCGTGGATTACAAATTTGAAATAATAGTTGTCTTTTTCTACAACTCTGAATGTCCCTTGTTTATCATGTAGTGGGTCGATGTAGTAGGTTGATGTAGTGGAAGTATTTGGGTATAAAAGTGCCAGTATTAATGTGGTGTTCCATATTTAATTTCACTATTCCGTAGCGTTCTTTTTTTATGAACGGCAAATTCGCTTGGAAGTCGTATGTTCTGCCCGTTCATAAGTGTACATTTCAAACCCTGTAGAACGATCGGAAGTTTATAAAGATTTTCAGCTTTTTCATTTTAGGCTGTTGTGAATGCATACAGCAATTTGAGTTTCCAAGAATGCAGTTCGCTTTTGGAAGGTATGGTAAAAAAGTAAATTTTTGATTACCAAATAATTCCATTCGCTTAGTCCTGTTGTATAATGTAGGGCTACCCAACGACAAATATATCGGCAAACGTTTTAAACCACCACGTTGCACCATTATCCTTTGAATGGCGATCCTGCTATAGCTAAGTATAGCTGTTCAAGCCTATCTGTTGGAATTTGTATCTTTAAAAGAGGGGGTTATGCCTGATGGTCTCCTTTTACAATTTATTGCTACCCAGTAATTATTTTATTGGGATTATTTAGCAAAATTATCGAACTGAAATTATTAATCGTGTATCTCTTTCAAACACAAGTGAGTTTTTATATATTTTGTAATAAGAGTTCTGCGTATGGATTGTGGAGCAGGAACGACCAAGATGTTAGGAACCCTAGAAAAATAAAAAATTTAACGCCAATTTAGATAAATGTGAGAATTTAAATGGAGAGCAAAATCACATGTTCGGTTATCTTCAGTCTCATAGTTATGTCTATATCTATCGCTGGAATATTTATCAGTTTTAAATTTTGTTTTATTCATGAACGGGTCCTTGACATCTTGCTCATCTTGTTGTTTCTTAGCTAAAATATTTACATTGACGACCATTGATGACCATCTTTATAAAAAGGTTGACTTCTAACCTTCGGAGCAATATGTTTGCAACAATATTTGCTTCGCTGAGTTTTATTGAATATAGGCTGTAAATAGTGCAATCAGGTTACCTTGCTGGCGCTGACTTCATTCCGCCTTTGATTGGAAATATTAGAGGATTGAGGGTTATGTCAATTGTTGGCGGTCCATAAATATTCTAAACTGTCTACTTTCTAAAATATATCTGAAATATTTAACATTTAAGTGTAAGGCTAATCATCCGCGATCGAATGCGCTACAGTCCATTAGTATAAATCTTCATGGAAAAGGACGCCAAAGATTACGTGTCTTTATTGTTTGTGTACTGCAGTCCAACACCGGTATCGACCTTAAAGCAAAATCCTGCTTAATATTTGCCAATGCATTGATATGGTCGTGGTTCCAGACAACTTGCTTGTTCTTCCTTTTGCGGACTTCTTTACCAAGTCCGAATATACCAATTTGCAATGCTAACCTGTCTATATATCTGTGGTAGCAGTCCATCTTACCAATGAAGTTTTGCATCTGTTAGACAGTTTTTGTCTGTTTTTAAATATTTTAAAATTATTTACTCAATAGCAATTAAAATACTCAATAGCCGTAATTGCGTATGAATAATTGACTAGGAAGCAACTTAAAAATTTTGTGTTTCGGTAGAGTCATATAAATTAATGATGACTGGTTCCACCATTTTTCAAATTGTTGTTGTCAAGTGGAAGAGGAGAGGAAGGAAAAACGTTACTCCTGGTGCATTTTGTATTCATTGTGGTGTCGACTACCGACGGTAGTCTTGCCCCGGCCCCTCACCCAAAATATGTTGTCTTTTATTTGTGGCCTGGATGTCTGGAGTGATTTAAAGAAAAAACAACACAACAACAACAACAGTAATAATAGTTACCATAACAACAAAACCAAAAGCCACGGTAGAATTAAAATTAAAAAAAAAAAACAGAATTCGAAGTCATTTGTTATTTTACCAAGGCGTTAAAAAGTAGAAGGGGAGAATCATTCAAAAAGCTCGATATATTTTCTAATGTTGTTTTTGCTGCTAAACATCACGAACAGCACGAACTACCAGCTACCAACTACCGACTTTGGCAGGTGACAGTTAAAAAGGCACATTATCAACTCACTCTCATCGATCTTCACATCAATTCCATGATTGACAAAAGTATGCGGAGGAACAGAAGTTGTGAATTAATGAGCCGGATGTGTATGCGAATGTTTGTTTGTCGTGTGGTCCAAGAAAGTTATCTATCTTCATGTCAATCAGTTCTTCTGAACCATCTGTCAGTAAATAGTATTTCGTGAGTGCACTTTGCTAATTTACACCGCATTATTTTTCTCATATTGTTGATACAAATTGCTTTAAACTGCGTTGTTAAAAATTTAGAAACTGATATTTTCTCTATGATCGTTTCGTTTGTTTCCTTTGTTGATTTTTACCCCACTAAAAAAAGGCAACGAATTGATATGCTAAAAGTTTTCTATCGTATCACTCCTTTGTTATTTGATGTATGATGATATAATCTAATGACACTTGGTCATATTATTTTCTTTCGCAGTAAGGGTCGATTGTCCTAATCCACCTGTGGCGGCAGATTTCATGTCACAAAGAACTCAATTTGCATTTTACCTAAAATAAGCGCAGTTAGCGCAGATTGTAGTTCTCAACTTTACACCTACTGAGAAACAAGATCATGCGCACAATTGAAATTATATATATATATATATATATATATATATATATATATATATATATATATATATATATATATATATATATATATATATATATATATATATATATATATATATATATATATATATATATATATATATATATATATATATATATATATATATATATATATATATATATATATATATATATATATATATATATATATATATATATATATATATATATATATATATATATATATATATATATATATATATATATATATATATATATATATATATATATATATATATATATATATATATATATATATATATATATATATATATATATATATATATATATATATATATATATATATATATATATATATATATATATATATATATATATATATATATATATATATATATATATATATATATATATATATATATATATATATATATATATATATATATATATATATATATATATATATATATATATATATATATATATATATATATATATATATATATCTATATATATATATATATATATATATATATATATATATATATATATATATATATATATATATATATATATATATATATATATATATATATATATATATATATATATATATATATATATATATATATATATATATATATATATATATATATATATATATATATATATATATATATATATATATATATATATATATATATATATATATATATATATATATATATATATATATATATATATATATATATATATATATATATATATATATATATATATATATATATATATATATATATATATATATATATATATATATATATATATATATATATATATATATATATATATATATATATATATATATATATATATATATATATATATATATATATATATATATATATATATATATATATATATATATATATATATATATATTCTCACCACAAGTAATATTTTGCGTTGAAAATGGTTGAAATCGGACAAATGCCACGCATACATTTTAAAACGAAGTTTAATTTATCTGCGAGAGGATAGAATATAGAGAAAATTTAAGGTTAAAATTATATTATCGATTCTCCCGCCGAAATTACGCCTTTGTACGTGTTTATTTTATGTTTCGCTAATAGTAATTTATTTGATACAATTTTAACACCTTTCTAATCGAATAAAATTCTTTGTTTTTTGTTTTTTGTTTGAACATAAGATTTGGACATAACTGTAAAATAACAAAGTATAAACAGTAAAGTATTTGATGTATAAAGTAACTTAATTAAAATATCTATCCTTCACTCGCGACTAACAGGCCGATTCCGGCACCATCCCAAAATCGTCACAATTGAGACAATTAGGTACTTTGAACACCTTAAAAAAGCTCTCGTCTCAATTGCGACGAAAGTTGTATATGAACGTAAATTTTTTGCCACTTGCGTTTCTGGATGGTCCTGTGCGAAACATACGTGATCTTGTAGTTGTTTCTGGGTGTCCCCTCATATTTTGGTTGGCCGTAATACACATATTTAATTAAAAATTTAATTTTAATAATAATAATACAATAACACTATTCACATGTTATTATTATGCATTTGTGTGAGTATTCTGGGTTGAATTCTCGTCGGCATTAATGGTATATAAATCTTAAAATTCTTAAAAAGACACAACATTTTATGCATAAACATACAATAAATTTAATAAATCGTATTGCTTATATTTGTTGCAATGGCTTTTAATCAATTTTTATCGAACTTTTTACAAAAACAAATTTTAAAAACAAATTAGTTAACAAAACAGAAATAATTCAACCCTTCTGAACTAAACTTTGACCGCGAAATTTGTTCGCAAAACACAAATATTCTCTGCCCCTTTATATTTCTTGGTATTGGTAATCAAAATCGCACCAGTGCCACGCCTAATTTTTGAACCTAATACGGACCTTCATGTGTTAACTTAATCATCTTGTGGGTTAATTAATATATAAAATTTTACATTGACAATTGTGACAGATTAAGAGAGAAACATCGAAGTATGTTCATCTAACGAAGACTCATCTTTAAACATGATGATTTTCGAATTAATAAATTAAGCAAGAAGCTAAACGAAAACTAAATATGAAATTATCGAAACCATAGCCATTATCATTGGTCGTTATTCAAAGACATGCGATGCGTGCTAAAGAAATTACGCACTCATAACGAATTTATCTTGATAGTAATTTTTGTAGTATATTCATTTCTTTGACAAGGTTCGTGATATAAATTATTTATAGAATCGGACATATTCAGTCCTGCATTACCTCTTCCCCTGCATTACCTTATCCCAAGACATACGTGTTTTATTGCGACCTCCATCTAGTAATATGCCGAGTATATTTCATGAAATTAAATAAATATGAACGAACTGTTATTCCATGTTGTGATGATAACCGACTTGATATCCTCGTACACACTTGACCCTAAATTCGGAATCAAACGTATCTGTGACGGGTTTTCTAAATATGGTTGTTAAACAAGAGAGCTCTAAGAACTCTTCGAATGACGTAAATTGATAATAGATCCATATCCATGAGGTTGAAATAAAAATATGGATAGCAGCTGTGAAAAATAACGGTTGAATGCGTGAATTCAAAAGAGCCCAAATAAATTTGTTGAACTGATTCAAAATTTGAATTTTGCAACGCGCTAACGTGCACTACCGGATGGATAATTAATATAGTGTGTTCAATATTCGCATATCGTACAAACTCGTAAAATGGCCTTGCACTGTCGTGCTGTTGCAATCTCCAGTTTTATGCTCGTTTTGGTTTAGTTGGTTTTATGAATCTAATCAATACTTTCCAAAGTCTTGTTCGTGACTCAAAACTAGATTACAGCTCATTATTATGCGTGAACCAACCACCAATCGCTTTTCGAAGCAAGGAATTTGTGGTGAGGTTTATGTATTGTATTGTATCCTTGTATTGTAATTTTTTTATTTGGTGGAATTTTATTTGGGGTAATTGTTAAGCATCTTGGCAAAAATATATAGGGTCGAAACGGTGGTTAGCGCGGAATTGCATGATAATGGAATATTACACATTACTCGAGAATGAACCAAATTATTATTGTTGAAGATGCATAATTTCATTTTAGAGTTTATACCGAGTTATTAAAGATTTAGTGGAATCGACTATATTGTTGTTGATAAATTAAATTTTTAGTTAATTATTGAGTTCCCAATTTGCTATGTCGAAACGCCGTTGGTTGCTTTCACGGTGGCAGCTTCTCTGAGTGAAGCCAAACCAGCTCGACTGCTGGCGATGAGAAATGTTTCACGGTTCAATCAAACTGAACAATTTCCGTTATGCATATTCTGTAAAAATCAGTCAGTCAAAATAACAAAACCGTAAATATTTTCAGCATTTATTTAAATTTTGTGTGAGCATATGTTTGTACCCCCTCCCCTCTTCCTGCGTAGACATGTGTAAAAGAGTTGAGTGTTATAAAAATATTTATTAAAGCTCGTTGATGTTTTGTGAATAAATGTTTGCGATGTTCCCGTTTTGTATTCATTTTTAAAGTGGCCGAAAATCAAACACTCGATGCACACAATCCTGTTACCAACGTATACACACAAACACACGTTTGCATCATACGTAAGCATATCTGAAACACCCCTTTGAAATTTATATCATTTGGCAGAGCACAGTGAAAAAACTTTGTATATGATACGTGTATGATATTTATATGATAATGTATAATGTTTATGATATGTATATGATAAATCCCTGTACAGGTTTTTTTGTATATAATTTTTTACATCAAGTTCTTTCAAAAATGCCATGCGACAATCATCACACATATGCTGCGTTATAAACGGATGCGAAAATTTTAAATGTATGTCTGTGAATAAAGCTATTAAAACAAATTCATACACAAACACTCTATGATACTATGACAATTGTGCGAAAGTACTCCCGAAAATAAAATGGCAAGGGACACTCGCTATTTGTGTGGAGCAATAACCATCTCACCTACAGAAACTGCCAAAATTGAAATCCAATGAGACTATTTTCAATAAATTTGCATCAATTTATTTTAATAAATTTGCATCGATATTCAATAAATTTATATCGATTTTTAAAAAATTATAATGCTAGAAACGACAGAGGAGAAGGAGACTGACAACGAAAGAGGGAAAGCTCGAGTATGTGATCAGTTAATGCAAAACTGCTCCTTAAGCGGAAGTTATTAATTTGTGGTTTATTTAAAAAAATTAAAATAAATAACGAATTGATGTTCTTATTGAACATTTTCATATGAAATGCTGTGTGCCAGTGAGTCGTTAGCGCCTATTTCTTTCAAAAGAGCTTTCACTTGTACGGTAAGTCCGGTAAGGTCATTTAAAAATCTTATCTTTATTGCCAGTTTAGAAATTCAACTTCATATTTTCATTTAAACGTTTTATTAGGACGTTTTAAATTCTGCCCGGCTCAAATTTTGACCCGAAATTTTGAATTAACTTCATATCTCTTCATATCTAAAATCGAATTGCAGCATCAGAAATTCTGTTAAAAGCGTACTTTATAATAATGAATATAACTAACCTTCTTCCAATCGATCGCATTTCTTATAGGAGGTCCAAGAAAAATGATTTTTTCTCCTATTTTACTCCACGTTTCCTCCACCCTTCCCTGGCTCTCAACAAAGACTTGCGCGATCCGGATTATTTTTCATTTCTCTAACGAGAGCTCCAAATTCCTGTGCCGTTGTAAACGCGAGCCTATATATGAAGAGCCAAAAAATTGTGGTTTTGTTACTATTTTAAATAAAAAAGCGACAATATTTTGCGAAGAATCCCTTACGAATGTGATGTTTTTGAAACAAAAATTCATAAAACTTTTTTAAATTCTTATCAAATAACGGTACCGCAAGAACTTCGAATTCAGCATTGCAAATTCGAAATATTTGGGTTAGGTTTAGGTAAGGGTTTGCAGCAATTTTGAAATATTAGAAGCAAGTCCTCCAAAAATCGCCACACCCACATGATACACACCCACATGATACACCAACATTCCAAGAGAAAACAAATAAAATTGACAAGTGTTTTATTAATATATCACATATAATAAATATGTTATAAATTACAAACATAGTAAATATAATAAATACATTAAAATGACATAAATATATTCCTTAAAAAGGAGTATTCATTTTTGACATGTAAAATAGTAAAGTTTTGTTGATAGTCGACGCGTTATTTGGTGTCGTCTTATTTGAGGCAACGCGTCGTCAATTATTGTCTTTATGAATTTCCTACGATTTCCTACGTTATTGACGACGACGCACAGTGGCAGATATTTTGAAATAGCGGCCAAAAGTTTTTTTTTTCACAGTCGCCAATTTTACAATTAGTATGCTTATATGAAAGATAATACATCAGAACCTAGGGTGCCAAAAAATAACAGCTCTAATTTGATCCTTTCACTAAAAACAGGACAATCAAAGCTAGTCCTTTTCTGTTTTGGCCTAAAATTTTTGATTTTCTGTAATTTTTTTATAGTTTAAATAATTATAACTCGGCGAGTTTTGCTGATATTAAGTTCCGGTCTTTTTTATTTATTTTTCTAATCTATTTTATATTTAAATAATATTAAACTAAGTTAAATAAGCGTTACTAATAATATGTAACAGGTATTTAAAAAATGTACCAAATTTCAATAAATTTTCATGTAAATTGGATCGGGAATCAAAAGGGCCAGCGTCGTCCAGAACAAATTTTACACGATCGCATAGCTGAGTCTTTTCTCTAGATTCTGTATATAGTTTTATTTGCGGAAGCTTGCGGATGTGGTACCTGGAGTATTTTTTATGACACAAAGTCATCTAATGCAAAATTAAAGGATTCTTATTTCATGTTTTTTTTTTTGGCTGTTAAATGATTATGAGTATTTTGTTTCTTTAAATGATTGTTTCGTTGGAAAAATAAGTGTTGTATTTTTAGTTATTAGGTACCTATACTTAATTATCAGGTACCTAAAACATTAGGTAATGGTAGGGTATGGGTATAAGTAAAGTTTAAACGTTTTGATGAATCAGGTAGCAGTGTTTATGAAGAAAAAAACCAATTTTATGACCAAATAATTACCTACAAATATTGTTAAGGATGTGTGAAGATTAGAGTATTTAAAGCGCTGCCAAAATATAATTTCTGTAGTGTTGATAAAAACATGGTGAAGTTCACATATAAGACTTTGGCCGATATTTACTTTGTACGAAAAGAGGACCAAGATGTTATTTCGTATATTCTCAGTAAAACTTTTTGCGATTCTTGTAATGAAGAACGTATTGAAACATATACAAATAAAATAAAAACTTTTTTGTCGCATTTGAAAACGCGATATAAGGATGTGCATCGAAAAAAAGAGGTGATGTACCAACGCTATAAAAATTGGATGGAAACTGAACTCGTCTTTGAAAATGAAACTACTGATAAAGGCAGCGAGAAGACTGGTCGACCAAGGAAATCATGTCAAGATATTGTACGAATGAGGATCTTCTTACAGTTTTGCTCTGCACATCAGATCCATATATTTCGAATATTCGTCAAAAATGGAAGTCTTCATCAATTGAATTGGATAATGATGCTAAAAATTTACTATTAGACGACCAACAAAAATATTTTGCTGAACATTTTGTAAAAATTGCTTAGTTTGCATACACATGTAAATATTTTGTCTTTATTTATTGAATTATAATCTTAAATTATATATCTTTGTATTTTGCCTTTATTATTATAATAAATAATTAATATAAGTATTCAAAAAACACAACATTTATAAAAAAACGCAGTATGTTTGCAGTGTTCTTTATTCATGACGGATATGCTTAGAAAGATTTAGATTGTAGTAAAAGTACGAGGTAGGTTGATAAAATCTGTCATATCTTTGGTTCCCCCATGTCAATTTTAATGGTTGTAGCATGAAATTAAAGCTAAAGATTAGGGTAGCAAAGAAAAAAAAATAAATTAAATAATTTAACGCGTTCAGAAGATATAGACTTTTGACCGCTATTTCAAAATATCTGCCACTGTGCGACGCCAACAGCTGATACATTTTACGCATATTTGAGAGACGGCGTCGACTTTGTGAATTCCATTTGTCGTCGACAAAAAATGACGACGACGTATAAAAGTGACTGAGTAATGTTATAAACACAACCTCGCGACAGTTTGAATATCCTCGCCGAGACTTGTCAAAATTACATAGAGTCTTACGGGAATTGAGAAAAAACAAAACTGTCGCCCTGCTGACGCGTACGACAACGACAGTAGTAGAAAATTTTCTACTTTTTTTTGTTTTCGCTCGTCTTGTTCTTCTTTTCTCCGTTTGTTTACTTAAAATGACATTAGCAATTAATAAAATTGTATTGAAATTACAGACATGTTCTCTGCTAACTTCAGCGCCTGCAGAGTTTTGATTTGTCGACGCGACAACTGTCGCGAGGTTGTGTTTATACTATAAGGGTATTAATTTGGAATTCGTTTCAAAATTTTACCCTGTTCGGGTATCGCAATGAAAACGTTGTAATAAAAGTAATCGACTATTATGCTCACATGACCGTGACCGTTATGTTCACAAATTGATCGTTATCGCCAACACTTGTTTTCGGGATATATCTGTATTATATTCCATATATCGTTCAACAATCACTGGACTTTCCATTTCATGTCCAGTAGCACATATTTTGTAATCTACCATCGCGTTCCTTAAAACTAGGGTTAACCGATTAAATACATTAAGCCGAAAACTACGTGATGATATTCAATATAGCAGCTGCTCAAACACCAATAAAATTTTGTTGGACAATATTAGGTAAAGTCATAAGCAAATTCTAGAGAAATGTAGAAAAATCGGTAACTTAAAAATACAGTTAAGATAGCTTTTTAACGGATCTTACAAGCATAAATACTCGCGTTCCCTTTTAGAATAGCTGTACACTCTTCCTATATTAATGTACTAAATTTTGACAATTTGTGAACGTTTTACGATTGTGTTAAGGAATGGGAAAAGTCAATATCCGACCTCTTCATATCTATTAAAATGTCTTGTCAAATACCTTTTTATACATTTACTTATCCGTTTGTTTTTAACAGCGGGAGCTTCATTTCGCCTGTGACATATTTAAGTAATATTTGAGTAATTCAATTGTACCATAAATAGTATAAGCTGTAATAACACCAAATAATAACATTGGTAATAAACAAACAAACTGCTAGTTAATTTAGTTGAATAGTGTCGGAATCACATTAAGTTGTTTCAATGAGTTCTTTTTCCAGACAAAAGCAGATGCTAAAATATCAAATTGTTATCACCCGTGCCAATAAACCATTCCACTTCACTTCGGTTCTTCTCATTCCCTCGAATCGTTGAAGTTTGGGCCATTGTTGCCAATTAACTCGTTAATATTTTTGCCATTTAAATCGTTGCGATCTTTTTCATTCTGCATCCGTCCGTCTTTTTTCGTCAGTGCAATTAATTTAGTGGTTTGCCTAAGTGTCTCCATCATTAAAACTGTCTGTCATTCATTTCTGCAACACACATTACTATAAAGTTACTTGCTATTATTGTTATAGTTGTACTCATTCTGTCGCTTTTACTTCATTAAAATATCTAATATTATTCATTAGTGCTGTCATTTTTTCATTGCTTACTATGTTTTAAAATTTTTTTGTTGTTGCTTGCATTAAATTGAATATATTATTGCATTAAGTGATTAAATTGTGGGTGACGCTTTTTTAGGTCTTTTATTTATTCAGCTATTTATATTAATATGGATGAAATAATATTTTAATGAAGTAAATTATTATTAAATTATACTGCTAAAATCGCTGAATTTTCCAATTAAGTCTAAAATTGTTGGACAGTAATTAATTAGAATTAAAACATCTTATTGAACTATGGCAAATATATAGAAATACCAACCAAGTATGAATTAATTTATAATTAGCTGAGCACATTTTAGAGAGCCATCAGCTCGAGAAATATGAACGAATGTGTTCAACGTGGCTGTTCGCAACCAATCAATTATGGAACCAATCAATTGGGTGTGGTATTAATTAAATGCAATTTTATCTCATCCGATAAATAATAAATGAACCTTCACATACGCAGAATCTCACAGCCAGATGGAAAACACGTTAAAAATTCATGGCAAAACGTTACAATTTCATTGCGTCCTGCCATGGCGTTCAAAATTTTTGTCACAATTTTATTAATTCTTATTTAATGGAATAATTTAATTGAGATTCTTTATTACAAATAGAATATAAATTTTAAGATTTGATTCCTACTACCAATAAATACTAAATGGATTCCTATTACTAATACTAAATGGTGTATAAAGCATTTCTACATTCAGAGTTCGTGAGCTGCATTAAATTTGGTCAGAACAATTTTGGACAGACTCTTTTTTCAGACTTTTTTCTGGACACACAGATTTTTTCCATTTATTATCGCCGGGTAAGCCAGTCTCTCTCTGAGAGAAGTGAAGGAATTATCACTTCGACATCCATTTTATAAAAAAAATTTTGCATTGAAATAGATTTGGAATATATTTATTTACTGTACAAAAAATTCAACGTCCTTTGGCTCATCCTTGGAATGTTTCACCATATATATCTTTAAAGGATTGTGCGAGGTTAGAAACTTCCCGAGTTTTTTTTTAAAATCGTTTGCAAGAAACATGGTATATTAACTAGAATGGGTCGTGCCCAAGGAATAAATTAGTGGTAATGCTTTGGCAGCAAATGAACATAGTTTTATTTTAAAGTATATCTTGGTTGCCCACCCTTTCAGCCATCCCTTTCATGAAAAGAATAAATCAAAACAACAACCTAGCGTAAAAACAACCATTCAAACAGAACTTTGCAGAATACTTACATTTTGCTAATTGGTAAACTGGTAGTCAGAGACTAGTTTTAACAAAATCTTTCAGAAAAATGTATGTGTATTGAAAACAATAGAAGCCGTTATGTAAAGGTTAATGTAAATAAAATAGGTCACCTCAATTTGAGCGTATTGGTGGAGAACTAAAGAAACTGATAACATATGCCTGGTAAGCCTTTATGTATTTTATAATGATCCGTAATATTTTCGAGAAATCTGAATAAAAAACCACGGTATGGCTTTTCCTCACTTGTGGTTTTACTTCTCTAACTATAAATCCAACTCTATGATCCTACGGCTCTTGGCTCTGACTTACCCTAAGTAGTAAAATTAACGCCATCCACTACGGGTAACGACAAATTTGTAAGAAATTTTCCCAAGATCTTACTTTACAAATTCAACGAATGAAGTGTGAAGTGTGAAATTAATTTTTATTCAATGAAATTAATTCCCTAACTAATAAAATGTTCTTTTACACAGTGCATATTTTGGCACATTACTCTACATTCTATGAAGTTTATAAGATTTGATATTGAATGATTTGCTTCAATATCACGAGATTTTGTGTACAAAGTTCTTTAGATATAAACAATCTAATATTAAACAAATAATATAGTAAAATGAAAATAAATCTCACAAATAAATTGATAAGAACTTAATTTGAAATTGAACGTGACAAGATATATATTATTTGCAAGATATTTCACTTCAGACGTGAGAATATATTTCAGAAAGGTCCAACATGAAAGTCTGACGGACGAGGAATAACGTAATTCAAGAGTGCACATAAAAATTGATTTGAAAACTTTGGTAAAATTACACTTTTTGATTGACGACAAGCAGGGGATTACATTTCAGGTTTGTTCAAACGTAAATGAAATTTGGCAAAAGACGCAAAAAGTATTCATATCCAGATTGGAAAGATACATATCCAGATTAAAAGCTTATACCAAATCTAAACGTCTCTCTCTGTCGACTACTTTTTTCCGACAGTTGTCCTTCTGAAGGAGCTGTTTGACTGCATGCAGTGCATGTTATGCATAGATACATATACATACACGCACGCTCATGCGGACATCAAGAAGATTATATACTTATAATATTGAAATATTTCAATAATTTGAGTATGTTCTCTTCGAGACTTATACAAAAGAAACAGTGACTACTTGATGCTGATAAAGAGGTAATATTCGTAGCATCCGCAACTGTAGCAAAATCTGATAGAAAGCATAAAAAATCCTTTTTAAAGAAGTAAGTGCTTCTGACGAAATGAATTGAAAACAAGCAGTAAAGTTAGAAGCGAATCAAGTGACTGCAACATGTTTTTACAAGCGAATGGTAAAGGAAATTCTAAAATAAAACTAAAATTATAAAAACCATAATCTAGTTGGACTATTCTATAGCGCCTCAGTCATTGAGTCGAAATTACATCAAGCATTGTTTCCAAAGGAAGCATAATATTACTAATACCTTTTACCAAAACTACACTCTGCAATGACATAACGTTTGCTAAATTACTATAAAGTAAATGACAATAATTAGTTACCAGACGTCTGTCTGCGTGAAGGCATCTCAATTTCCGGTTCTTATTCCTTTTTTCGAGAAAATAAAATTTGAAATATTTCATTTTTATAGGATTTTTTGTACCTTATACAAAAGGGATCGGTTATATAAAAGTTGTTTATCGGTTTAATCGTATTACAGCAGGCGCGCACGTTAAAAACTGCACATATCCTGGCCTACGAACATATCCTGAGTCCTGTCTGTCCATTGGTCTGTCAGTCCGCGACAACCATTCAACACAAGAAATACGACTGAAGAAGAATGAAGATATATTCTTATGAAACTTGGCACAAATATTGAAAATGTGCGAAATCTGCTGAAAACCACGCACACTTCGGATACCTAATATAAATAAATATACATCTGCAGTTCATTACCAAAAAATGTAAATGGAGATGCTAGACAGAATTTCATCCTCCAACTCACCCAGAGACACTAATATACTTTGCTCAAAATGGGCTTGCTTCACCTGTTTGGTGTCAACCCACTTACGTTTGTAACACAGTAAAATTGACTATTTGTCAGTGTTGGACATTATAAATCTACCGAAAGGTGATCGCGCCACTCCTACTTTTATACTATACCATATATGAAAATTTTGAAAAATGTGTTAAAATGCGTTAGTAGATCTAAAAAGCAAGTGCAATATTAATGTGACCCACCCACTAGGTATTAGCATCGTAGTGTAAATTTGTGTTACGTGTGTGGGGCACACATGTTTCGCCTAAACCAAGTTATAGTCCTTACTTGTTTAATTCCTTCAGAAAAGCTTATCCATCTCACAACTCTTTTTGCGACAATTCATTTTAAGTAAATTGAACGTTGTTAATCGCCGTTTGGTTTCCGTCTGATGAGCACAAGTTCATCGATGTATGACATGTTGTTCCTTTTGTCGGGAAAAATTCGTACAAACGTGCGAAACGCACGTGCGTGTAATACATTAGTTGAGCGTAAATAACCAGCCGTGTGTGGCAACAATTCCAGCAAGAGGAGAAATTACAACAATTGTTTAACATTTTAAATTAGGTCAAAGCGATTTTTCACAAATCAAAAGTTAACAGGATTAACAGCTGTTTCTATTAATATTTAAGAACTGTCAAGGATTGACAACTGTTTTTACTAGAAATTGAAACGACGGCGACAGGTCCGGTGTCCAACACAATTTAGGGATAATGGCACAATACCAGTACTTTAACCCTAACAATCGAAATTGTATTTCATTGTAAACTAGATTGATCTTTTAGTTTATTATCATTCATCATTCATCGTCATTATTCTTGCTATCTGCTTTTATTTAATTGCATACAAAGATCTAATAAATAAAAAGGGCATGTACACAGGGATACCCAAATAACTCAAATTGATATCTTCACTTTGATTTAAAGTAACATATTTTTTATCCCTCTTTGTTCCTCTTTTTTCTTCAAATAGAAATCTCTTCCTTTGCTTTTCATTTTATCGACATTTTTCCTCGTCTTTATGAATTTGCGTCACAGGACAAAAAATGTAGAGGAACTGAATCAAGCGAGCTTGAGAGTAGTACAAGTGGACACCAAAGAATTGGCCCATTCTGTCACTTAAATCTTCCAACATATATCCAATACTTGCACTGGCCAAAGTGCTAGAACAAGAAACTGTTGAAATAATGCTAGCAAGTGCAGTTCTCCGCCAGGCACTGAAGAAGTAAAGGAGCAGAATGAAGGGAGGATGAACGAAAGAGAAGCATAGGGGGTCCATGCGGCATAGGAGCATCTGTTGGAAAAGCCGATAAAGTGAGATGGTAGACATTTTCAGTAATACCCAAGCCTACATATTGGAAGACGAAGAAATCATCGATAGAAATGTGCGGGGTAATGTAGAAAATACTGCAATCAGCTATAACAGCAGCAAATACAAAAAAACACTGCACCAAACACAACAACAACACTGCAGAAAGCACAACAAAAACGGTAGTAATACCAATTACTGGACCTGTAATCGTAGTACTATTCCTTATCAACTTCAACTAAGTTCTGCTTAGAAGACAAAAAAGAATACTTCCTCATCAACCTATGATCCATCTGATACCGCTCCTAGTAATTGCGTCAGCATGAAGTACTTTTTATATTTTAGCTATATATTAAGTGGATATAGGAACGGAGCTATAGGTCTGCGAAACTTACATTCAGCTCAAGGTAAGCGATAGTGAGTGAAACAGAGTTGATGAAGTGGGAGTGCATTCCATTGGTAGTACAGACAAGAGAAAAGGAGGGATCATTTGAGTTAATAGTTGTCTATTAGGGTGATCTAAGGATTCTGAGCATTTCATAAGACATTTAGCTAAATCAGAGGAATGTTGTGGTGCTCGGGGTTCGAAACGTTTAAAACTTTGTGAAAATGAAGGGGAACAAGGAGAATGAAGGCAAGAAGAATATATACTCATCTCGCGACTAAACAATACCGCGGAGCGTGGTATACAAGTAATTAGTAGTATTGACGCGAGGAAACAAAACCGTGAGATTCGTCGGAAAATTAATAAAGAAAACACTCTCCAGCACCAGTTGCAACCATCGATAACATGAGCCAAGGTGAGCCATTTTCTGATACCTAGTCCATAGAAAACAGAGGAGAAAATGGATTCGAGAAAACTGAGGAAAGTAAATCAGAAGAATAAATGCCAGTGACGAAGATGCAGCGACCATTATGTTAATGTTTGTTGACAATCGAAAGTCGAAGGTCCAAAATAACTTCAATCTCTCTTTCATAATCTATTGCGTTCTTGTAAGTTGTAAAGATATGGAATAAGTTACAATCAGGCCTATAAATTTTACATCCTTTATAAATCTTCTAAATATAATTATTTGTTTAAAATAAATGCATTGCGCTCGACGTATATATTGTGTCATGTATTATCTATTACAAGGCGATTTCTTATACGAAAATTTTTAATGAACAGAATGTAGGAGACGAAACGAGTGTAAGATATACAATTTTAACAGCACTGAATTCAGACTTCTCACGTGCCAGCCGGGATTTCAATTTTTGGGCCTTGAAAATTCTCGGCTGGGAGATTGCGGGTAAATTCTCAGAGTGCCTTGAGTAAGCCTGTTGGAGTGTTATGCTAAAGTTCTTTCACACAAATTTACACATTTTACGTTTTGTTTAGTAAAAAAATATTGTAAAACTTTAAAAGAAAGCAAGAACAAAAACAAGTGAGTGCGATTAGAGAAATAATAAATTCAAATTCACAGCATAAGAACAGAAGTTGGGAGAGAATTTTTTTGCACAGGGCGATAAAAGCTAAAGAACGAGAGGAAATAATAAACCAAAACGCGGCATGAGAAAATCCGCATTGTAAAACTCTCGTGTAAACTCAAAAACAACTAGCGATGCGTTTCAGCACAGCAGTAGTATTCGAATGTTAAATTGTAAAAGCGGAAAAAATGGTAGACCCTTGTGATTCGCAATTCTTTCATCAAATATAAGAAACTTTATGAATTTGAAATCAGTTACGTGTGGCAAGCAGTGAAGAAAATTCGAGTAGCTTTTAAAAGTTTGTAAAGACAGTGATTTGAATAATAAACGAAGCATTAAGTATGTTTATTTATTTTTATTTTTATTAATTTTGCTTTAATAAGCCTTAATACACTACTCGTTTCAATCCGAAATATTGTGTCGAATTATGTAGTAGAGGACATGTTCACACAGGAACTTCTTGCAGAAAATAGGAAAACATTGCGTAGACCGTTAAAACAATTGAAAGCTGTGAGTAGTTGAAAACAATGAATATTATCCAGCAATTTATAACGACGCTTTTATTTTGACAGAGATTATCAAATCGTACCTGTTCAGAAAAAACGAGAAAGATATACTAGATGCAAGGAAGAAAGTGATGAAAACGAAATGACCGAAAAACCAGAGCTTGAAACTTTTATAACTTTTATTTTAAAAGTCTCGGAATAACAGTTATTCAATGACTTTTATTTTTAAAAGTTAGAAATAAAAGTCTTTCGAAGACTTTTATTTTTAAAAGTCTTCAATAAGAGTTATTGAAAGACTTTTATTTTTAAAACTCGAATAAAAATATTTTTTCACTAATTGATAGGAAATGTGGCAAAATATATTTTGGACATAGTGGGAGGTGGGTGGGGCCACTCTAAGTGGTCACATGGGGGCGTTTTGACCAAAAAAATTTTTCTTACTAATCGATAGGAAATTGGTTGAAATTGATTTTGGACATGGTTCGAGGTGGGCGTGGTCACCCCAAGTGGGCGTTTTTTACAGAAAAAAAATTTTTGTCGAACGAATCTTTGTTATTCCCATTTTTTTATTCTCCTACAAAAAATTTCAATGAGCGTAAATAAACATGAATATATGCACATGTACATTTGCTACCTACACGCATTAGAAAAAGAAAACATTAGCCAAAATACTTTGTAACATGAAAAAATAACTGCGTCATTCAAACAAAGCGTTCGACAAAAAAATTTTTTCAAATAAAAGTCTTAAATAACTCTTATCAAAGACTTTTAAAAATAAAAGTCTTTCAAAGACTTATTTTTGAGTTTTAAAAATAAAAGTCTTTCAAAGACTTTTACTTTTATTTTTGAGAAATAAAAGTAAAAGTCAGACTTTTACTTTTAAAAATAAAAGTTAAAAGTTGAGTGAAAGCTTTTATTTTTAAAAGTAAAAGTAAAAGTCTGACTTTTATTTCTGAAATTTGAAAATAACTCTTATTTTCGAGCACTGCGAAAAACTGATGATTCTATATTTCCTTTTTTAAAAATATTGAAAATTAACTGGAAATTAATTTGTATAATTTGGATTAATTGCAGTAATAGAATTTTTAACAAATTTTCCAAAAAACACTTGTAAAAATTGTAAAATAACATAGAGTTAAATGAAGCACCGACTTCATGATTTCAGAGGTTTGTAATTGCTTTAAATATTCCGAAGACATTTTAGTTCCATTTTGGAGCTTCCTTACATGTTGCCTAAATTTTTAAAAGTGCAGTATACGAATTATTACGATGCAATTTTCGCAAAGCATGTGCATGCTCAGATCCTAATATTTCAGACACATTTAATTATATAACATTATTCAATTTAGTGTAACCAAATTTTTTTACATGTTTTGCAATGTCTGTGGAGAGGAATGACTTTATCATGACTTCATTATTGGATCCATAATAGAATTTTTATTTTTATTTAATATATCCTATTTTACTATTTATTTCTGCTTTGTCTGGTTTTTAGTTAAAAATTCCCTTCAAAGTCTTTAATTATTAACCGCGGAAAACATGTTTGCTTAACTTACTTTATAAGAGGTTGAATATAAATAAGACGCTCACATACAACCGCGCTAAGAATTAGTAGAAAGAACTACATAAAACATAGATATACATACATAGAGAAAAATGCTGAGATCTCGATTAGCAGGACGAAATATTTCGTCATACCCATTGCAGTAAAAATGGGTAAAATTTCGTGAAATATTTTAAAAGAGGTCTGTGATTTCACGCGTTTGCTTTTGATTCTTCGAAATTAAGTGCAAATAAATTTCTTTGGGACTTTGTTTTATTTGGGCTTTTATTTGCTTTGGTCGTTTTATAATAAAAAAGCGTTATTTTATTATTAAATTGTTTGTTTAATAATGAAAAATCCTTGGAAATCCTTCTCAATAAAACGCCATTATTGACTTTCGAGAATATCGTCTGATTTCTTCTCTGAATATAAATGAAGGTAAAAGGAATTTGCATATTTCCATTTTCGCTTTGTTTATTTACAATTTTAATTTTTTTCTTTTTTGTAATACCCTACAACCGAAGGGGTAGGGTATACACATTGTGATTCCGTTAGCAATGGTTTAAAGAAGGCCTGGTAAGCATAGAAAAGTATGTATATTTTTGCTCCGAATTGCCCCCTGAGCCGCTTTAGCGATAACTGTTCTTTATCTGGCCGCCTGAGTAATTGTGCCTGTCTCTGGGAATCACAATTACGGCCGAAAGGAAATATGTAGTGGCGTGAAGTTTGGTACGAATGGATATTCTTATCATAATTATTTGTTTAAGATTAAAAACCGCCTAAATCAGTCCTGCGCCAAGCGTATTTTTCATAGTAAATACGATTTCATAAAAATTCAGAGGAAAATTTCTTAGTCTGTATATTAGATATAAAACTGATTTTATATTAGGTGTTCGTATCATCCCTGGCAGGAATCCGGTTCAGTATTTATTTCGCTATTGTTAGTCCATTCTTATTTAATGTACCTATATTGATATGTACAAGTCGGTATTATATACAAGGTATATGCGCCTTGCTTGGATAGTCGGCCTTTTTAATTTATGTATTTTTGTAGAATTCGTCCCTGACAGTATATTCCCCTAAATGCCATTTTTATTACGAATTATTCATTTATCATATAAGTGTTTAGAAGGACATTCTTCTTAATCTCAGTTTGGAGAGAAACCGACTTCATCGAAATGCCCTCTGCCATGAAAAATAATAACGCGAAGGTTGATGGTGGCTTGTCTCGAACCGATGTCTAACCCTGTCGGAAAACCCAGGGAACATCGAAAAAAATTTTGCACGTTTTTGGGCATATTTCTTGCTATATTTGGTTCAATATTTCAAATTGTTCAAAATTGGTTCAAATTGTTTAAAAATTGAATGATGATTCACTTTTAATAATTTACGATTTAAATTTGTTTTGAATACAAAGTTGATAAATTCACGGAATTTGACAATAATATCAATAATTTGTAGCAATTCATTCGTGGTAGCTGTATTCCATAAAGATTGATTTAACGCTATGAAGCGCGATATGCGAATACAGAATACATCACAAATTGCGTGTAAATGTTATGTATTATCCTAAGCGCGCATTCACCGGAAACGCCAAGGATATAAATCAGCGAGAACCATTTAGGGTTACACTCATATAATTTATCTATCTTTCGCCAAAGTGCAAGATTAATTGCGAAAACTCTTACCCGATGCCTTTTGAACGGTAAGGAAGAGGAATTAATGTTTCTATGAAAGAGGAGCATCTGTATTAACGACAATATGTATAAACATAATATTTTATTGTGGGGATTGTAGCAACACCGCGTTATTGATTTAGGACTAAAACTGAAATAAATTTCAAAAGCAAAAATTGAAACTTCACATATACATTTACTACGGTAAATTGGTTATCTATTTATCAGTTGATATTTCACTTAATTAAGAAGCACCCTCCGAACTTATTTTATATTCACTTGGGTCATTCTGAAGGACGAATAAATTTTTATAGCGGGGCCAACAATAAGAAGATACTGACAGACTAAAGACTGAAGACCATCAAGGATTGGCATAATCGATAAATCAGTTTTAGATTATTTATCAGTAAACTGAAATTAAAGAGAAATGAATAAAATCTGCATATTCTCCCATTTACTTTCTGTGGCTGTTTCATCTGTTTGCTTACCTCCACCGGCGTCACTTACATTTTGCCTCTGCTTTTATCGACCCATTTTTGCATTTACCAATTTAATCAACCCCCATTCCTTCATCTGGTGGCTTAAAATTCAATTTTTAGTGGAAAGAAAAGCTAATTTTCCTTTACAGCGAAAAAGGACTGTTTCGAGAGCTGTCCTCGGTTATTACTCCACGGTATTAACAATGCTCGAATCCTTTGTTTTATTTTACAAGGAGTGTTTGCACCATTTTACACCAGACATTTGTTTTGGATATGCGCGTTTGCACCATTTGTTTATGTGACATTTGCACTTTTATTTTTACCCCATGTATTTTTCTATTTGTTTTATTTTGGTGTTCTTCCTTTGTTCGCCGCCTCTGGAAGAGGTGTCCCTAGTGAATGTTCTCAGATCTTTCAGTCACCACAGAATTTTCAAAAACACTCTTTTCTGCCGTCAAGATTTTTTTTAAATTTTCGATGGAGGAACTGTGTCTGAGCAAATGTGTCTGATCTTTCATAAAGTTTCTACCAAGGATAAAATTTAATTTTTCGTTTGAAAGATAAGATCTCCGAGAGACTTTTTATGAAAAGTACGCTAAAATCACTCATAAAAATTTATGGGTTTTTTACGTTCAAGGGCTTCAATTCAACTTTTAGGTTTTCCTTATTCGATGATGATCACATCGGACACCCGCCCGGAAAGGTAAATTATTTTTGACTCTTACTACTTCTTCAGCACTCTTGACGTACTCCAGCATTTATTGATTCAAAAATAATGGGAAGCACGTACTTTTGACTTCGAACACTTTGCGAAGTTCTTGTTCCGTCAGAGAAAGATGTCCGTGGGAAACTACATTATCAACAGAGTGTAACACGTAGCGACAGCGTAATATTTCATTATCTATACTTGTTGTCTAAATTTAAAAAGTGAAGACGCTTTCGCTATCATCTTATAATATCTGTGTTTTGTAGAATCGAAAGAGGGCACTGCCAAACCTTGTCAGAACAAAAGATTACGTTGTTTTTATATATTACTTAACACTAAGTCTGAATATGGAACAATAAATAACTTTCCCCCCGAAGTTCAAAGAATTCATGTGGCAAAAAAATAAAAACAAATTTTTTCATCAAATACAATGCTTCTTTTCATAGGCTAAGTATTGTGGTGTCTTATTCTGTTGTTGGTATTGCAACATTGGTCCAGCAATTTCATACTCGTCCCGCATATGGAGTTTCTCTTAACAGATTCATTGATTATTTGATTGTTTTGGTACAGAAACAATCCAAATACACGAGGCGTCATCTTGTGATTCTATTATTATTGTTGATACTACCATACATAATAATTACGCCATCATTAATACTAACACGTACTTGAATTAAACCGTAATAATCTTAATGTCAATTATTAAAGCGGAACTAAATCAACAATAATAAATCATTACAACATACATACGCTTTCTTTTGATGTACAAAAATAGTGAAATACTACTCTATCTCCAACGCAATTCAAGGGAATGATTGGATGAAATTTCATCGTAACCGTCAATCAATTCAATCGTCCCATCAGATCTTAATTTCTTTACGTTAATTTAGCTACGCTTGGATCGAATAATCCCGTAAATTTAGGCGTATTAATAGGTCCGATGTATTAATAATTGATTAAGAAAAATGTTCGAAGCAAATAATAGTATATACTCGATTATATAATTATCATTATGTTATTTTGTTTTGAAGGCAGGTACTCTTATTTCAGTTTGTTTTGGCGTATTTTATATATACTACACATTTATTGTAGATAGCTTCAGCAATAAGAGTATTCCGGGGAATTTGCATTATTTATTTGTGATATAAGTTTCTAGTTATAATATTATAGTGTTTGCGATATAAGTTTTTAGTATAATCTAGGCCAGTTGGCAGATAACGCAAATTATTGGGAGTATACATTTTCCTAGATTAAAAAACGCGTGGATTTAAAAACGTAATTCTAACTTCAAATTTACTCTACAATCTAGAATTGTAGATATCCAATTGTAGATAGTCTAAGATTGTAGATAATCTATAATTGTTTTTATATCTAAGTGTTCACCATTTTGTTTCTTTGAAATTGCTTACTTCAAGAGAGAATTTTTCTTGAAAGCTTTTATCAATTTTCGCCAATGACCCAAAAACTGGAGGGTATAAAATGTTGATAAACTGTATTTTGATAAGTCAGTTTTTAAAAGAACTTTGTAGACTTTTACGGAGGGCTCAAACAATGGCTAGGCTGTATAAAGTAGAAATATTTTAAATTACACTACTGAGAGATCAAGTTTTGTGTCTCTCAGGTTTGTTAGAAATAGTAATAAGTTGCACGCATACGTTTTTTCATAATCGTTTAGTAATTTCATTTCCCTTTATTTAGAAAACATAATAATTTATTGCTTTTGCTTTGCATAATATGTAGTTAATTGGACTTTATATGATATTTATTGTTTTCCATTACACTTCAAGTAACAATTTGTATTACTGTACTTGCATTACGCCATCATTCTTACAATTGGGAGCAACATACGTAACGTAATGTAATAAATATATAAGCATCGTATATATAAGTAACTGAGAATAATATAGGTAAATGAAATATATATATTTCCTTTTATTGTTTAATACATTTTGGAATTTATGATTCCTATTCTCACGTAATTATCATAGTATCCACATAATTAAAATTTTGTCAAATAATTAAAATAATATTCGAACATTTTTTTGAAAATTTATATTTGTGTTAATTTGAGTGAATTATAAAAGTAAATTGACCGGGAGAATGATTGAATTGTAGGACTGAAAATAAAAATTTCTGTTCTCATCAACACATCGATTATAGTTTGGATATTTGGAGAATGAAATGCTCTTTTTCAAATCGGGCATTCTGTGTTTTTCCGGGATGAACAATCTGAAATAATTATTACATTTACGTAATCAGTATGGCTTTCATAGTATGGTGTTTCACGACGACAATTTCATCCATATTCAATACAAATTTCAATGCCAATTTATAATGGCAGAAAATATTCGAGCCACGTTTCATTTCGGTACGTCTAATGGTACTCCTTTAACAGAATCCTCCGTAATTGTGGCTCTAGGAGGACGGGCCAGGCCTATTTTCTGCAGTACAATTCAGTAATCATAAATGAGTTCAAAAATATAAAGTTTGTAATCCTTTTCCGTCTACAAACATTGAAAGTGAGTTGTTGTTTGTATTGTTGTTGAGTTGTATTAAAGTATAATTTTGTTTTATTAAATACATTAATACAGTTTTAAGCATCCAATAAATGTCAGTATAATTTACACTTTAATGAAAAGTATAATAAAATTAAATTCCTCCGTTTTAAATACTATTCATATTAACATAATAACTGAATTATTAAATACAATTATTTTAGATCAAAAATATATGTTATCTGAAGGAGGTTGGCTGTTTAACAACACCAAAAAAACTGCAGCTCCACCAGGAACAAGCTAAAAGCATTTTTAATTGGATAGAATGTTTGAATAATCAACCAGCATCAACATGAGCATCAACGTCGACGTTAAAACCCGCGAACACTATCTATTCTCTATCGCTGCTCTTGTTATTTCTGTTGTTTTTGTAACAGCCGCAACATTTACGACAACAACAAAAACCGTTTTGCTATTGTTTGTACCCGATTTCTATCGCTAGAATCCATTATATGTTTGAATTTTGTTGTATTTTTGCCTCTTTTTTAGTTGTTCCTGAAAAATTATTCTTAGATGCCACAATTCTAAACCTCTTAACCGATTTGGTCAACAAATTTAACAAAAGAGTAGCTGTGTCTGCGGTGCGTGTGCATATGCGTGTGTAATTTATTTTGACATGGAATTGCGGTGTTGGATATTTTCTCATTACCTTCGGGTGACATGTTTCTCACTAGCTTCTGTTAAGATTTCATCATTTTCGGTAGCATTTACTCTCTAGAGCGGTGCGTCTATCTCTCCTTTCTTCTTGATATCCTTTTCATTAGTAGTACATAAGCATTTCATCAAAAGCGTAAGGGTCGGGTGAGACAACAACAATTGGAACAATCAACGCTGCGCGAATTGTTCCAAAAATCTAACTAACAAACCACCAGTCGCTTGAATGTCACTTGAAGGTTAGACCACTAACGAACACAATTTTCTGCAGCTGCACTTTCAAATTTTCTATGATCAATTCTTCTATCGAATGCCTATATGCGTAGTACACAGATACCCACACGCATACATGCACTCACGCACACACATACGTATGCATATACAAGTTTGAAGAAATCCTTCGAATTCTGACATTTCATTGCTTGTCTTCTAAACTACTTCCAAATATCTGCGCGAAATTATTTTTTATTGAGAATTGCCACCTACTTTTTCAATTAATACTTCATCAACATTTTTATATTTTTATCTTTATTTTGTAATTTAAATTTATTTTAGCACACTTCAAAATGGTTTTTAAATTTTTTTTTTGCTTTCATGAATTCGGAATTTATTTAAATTATTTAAAATGTGTTTAAGGAAAGTAATTTAATTGTATAAAGTAAATGATGGGTACTCGCCCAAATGTAATTTGTTTAAACCAAATGTAATTGCGCTTTAGTGCCATTACGAATGATGTGGCCCGCAGAGTAATTTTATGAAATGCGCCATTGGTATGTACATTTCACCCACTGTTGGATCAGAATGGCTATCAAGTGTCTGAAGGATGAACTTCGGTTTTATCGTGCCAATATGTCGCTCAGGTAAAGCGATTGCATACCTCTATAAAGAAGATGAAGACAATTTATTAAAATAAAATTCTAAAATTACTAAAAAATAATTGTTAAAAAATAATAATTACTAGTAAGATCTTATTATGAATTTATATGATTTATGAATTATTATGAATTTATATATGGAAATAAATTTTTTTTTTAAGGATATGTTCGTAACGAGAGCATATCGTTGTGATTGATGCTATTATTGCAACAACTTTAATTAAGTGGTAAATTTTTACCACTAAACAAAAAAATATTTTCTCTGGCACAACAAATTCCGCATAAGGAAGCAAGCAGGAAACGTACAAGAAGTAGGACAAATTGGTTTACCATTTGATTATTATTTTTAGAAAATGAAGATGGAGCCGACAAATAATTTTAACGGTTTCGAAAAGAGAATAAATTATACTAAAAAGTATCAACGAAGCAGGAATTTCGTAAAGAAGAGGAAAGAGTAGAGAATTGTTCTTTCAGAATTGATTCATTCATATTTTTTTGGAGCAGCGAATTTGAATAATTATAAATTCGTAAAAAATATGCAATTGTGCAAACTTTAATATTTGAGGAAAACTTTAATATTTAAATTTATATAATTAAATATAATTTGAGAAATAATTCTAATTAAAAAGACTGATTTATCAAACATTTTTTTGTAGTGTCCTACATACTGGTTAGCTGGTTAGCTGGCTAATTCTGGTTGAAAAAAATCGAATATTTAAACACTAGAAAAGGAATTCTCTAACATTTTCAGAAACATTTTCCTTTACCATTCTCTCCTCCCATTGGTAATAGTTCTTCTCCATTTAACACTCTAATTGAGTGCAGATCTAATCTAATCTAATCTTCTCACTGCAGATTGTGTTACCGTGACATACGTTTTTAGGAAGAAGGCACATGTTTGATCATTTCTGATTTGGTTTTTTTTATAACTTGTCCACCATGGCGTATGATTTTAAAGGGAAACAAGTAGAAACGCCTTTCCCTTCTCTCTTTCCCCAATTTTATCTATGTTTAGTCCATTACTTTGACTATGTCCCAATCATTTTTAAGTTATTAAATTTGCTTCAGCTCACTAGCCTTTTATTGACTGCTTTCGATCCTGACCATACCTTTTACCAAATATCAATTTTGTTTAATTATCAATTATTTATTGTGAACCTAATGACTTTTCACGAATTGTTTTGCGTAGTCAAAGTGAGTACTTTATCAAAATCCGATGAAAATGAATGTGAATATTTTAGAAAATTGTTTGCTGCCTTTTGCTTTCGAAAGTGTTTGCTTTTTGGGACAAACAAAATACAATAGTATGGAGAGGTTGTTTCTTTCATTGATGACAGCAGAATCGACTGTTGACTATCAAATATTTCTGAAATTTCTATTTATGCTACTGATACTGATTGTTTCGCTGTTTGTTTTACTATTACAATATAAAAATTGAAGAATATATTCAATAGTTTTTTGCAGCAAATATTTCAATTCAGAAAAAATTTTATTATGAAATTCACAAAGCCCCCCCAGTTTCTCTCTATAATTTTTTTATTTTGCAGCCTTTAGTGCAGTTATGCTCTTGTTGAATAAATGCCTTTTAACTATGAAGATTGCTCTTTTTTGTGATTCTATCGAAAAAAATTATGTTTTAATTATTCTCGAAATGGAATCAACAAATACCGAAATGCCCAAGCAATGAAGTTGTAAAAGCATTGAAACTGAAACAGATAAAATGGATAAAATAAGAATAACGAAGTGTGGAAATCATGATGGAATAAATAATGAAATTAATTGAAATTAAGGGTGCACCAGGATACGGAAAATATGAAGGTGGAAAAAGAAAACATTTTCAAAATCACATCGGAATTATTTTAACGTTCATTTCTTCAAAGTTTTGATAATTTTAGCCAAATTTAATGTGTAAATCAAAGGTTATATCTTGTAAATTTTTAACATACATTTAAATATAATATTATTACTTTTATTTTATTAAAATACAATCCTGGTTGAAAACAGTGGAAGCAGGAGTAGGCTATCAATATTCTTCAGACCCAGTTAGCCATTCATTGAATATCACTTCTCACGATTTTCAAACTCGTATGTATCGATTAACGTAGCAGCACCGTTGTCCCTGCAGTGTACTTATACATGAAGCCGTCAATAAAACGATCCTGAGCACGATCGTCAATGACTCGTCGAAACGAACTATTTTTTCATCTGCGCTGACCGCGACCAGATGATTTCTGAACAGAATACACATTTGAGATTGTCAGAATAATCTGGATATTGAAATTCATAATCCATTGGCGTAAATTCAAGGTCACATAAAAACCGTGTCTGTTTTTCAGCGCCAAACCTCAAGCTCCGGTTAAAGTCGACTGGAATGCTAAATATAACGCATGAAAGCAGCATGTAATATCAATTAAAATATTTCGGGTTAGACGATCTGCATCTATGGCACTGCGTCCTTAACTTGTGGCCTATTACGTAATGTCAATGCAAAACATTAAATTCAAAGATTTATTAATCGAAGATTCCAGAAATGGATTCCTTAATGAAAATTATTAATAACAGTTAGAAAACTATTTGTGGATTTTAATAAATAAATTCATTAACTTGTGAACTTACCACATGTAGATTTCCCAAGCTTCTCAAGCCCAGGCTTTTTTATTTCATTAAAATTATTAATCCTGTATGCGTTATTTTCATTGCGATCATCTTCGGCTGTCGACAATTTTTAATTTACTGAACCCAAAATTAGAATTTATTAGAATTAAAACTGACTCCTTCTTATTCAGTTCAGACTCTTTCTAATTCAGTAATCAAAATTCCCTTTCTATCCTTAGTCCAGGTGTCAACATCCGGATATGCCGAGGCTGATTACTAAATGTTAAAAATAGTTAAAGTGAAAATAAGTGGAAAGTAAACTAAGCTTAATTAGAAACCATTAATGCTATAGTTTAAAGATAGGCACTCATAACGATGCGTCACCTAAAATTTTCATGGGGGTGATAAGGATAAACAGTTAAAAGATTAAAAAATTAACAAAAAATTATGAATTTTCATTCAATTTGCGAACAAAAATAAAGTGTTTCCCAACCTTAACTTTTTCACTTTATTTATCAAGCACTTTTTAACATAGTAAATTTATATATTACTATATGGCGACAACTTAACTACAGGTACCTTAGACAATAACACTACAAATGAGATTAAGAATATTTTAATTCAAAATTTAATATTAACGGCTTTTGCTTTATTTGTCAATATATAGGAATACATGTTGCAAAATCAAACGAAACATTTATATTGCGCCAAAGTGTTAAAAACGCAAAGAAGCGGAAATGGAAAAAAGTGCTGGAATATTAATCTTCATCTTATATAAATTAGCATTTGCTTGGAAAGTCTTTTCTACAGTAAACTAGAATTTTCCGTTTTCGAGAATTATGTTTTAGTATAAACAACTTTTCTATTTTTCTGTTTGAAGTAAATATTCGTTTTGAACATACTAATGTGCTCCTACTTTCCGCATATTGGACTTACAATTGTCTTTTTTTGCATTGCAAACATTTTGATCACAAAACACCTTTCCTATTATTAATTGCAGTCGAAATTAGCGTACATTTTGTTCGCTGAGGGATCGACGTTCCAATTTCGTTCAACGTTTTTCCGAAATAATTTGACATTTTGTATGGAAAATTTATACATTAAAAGTTTATTTATAAATTCTATATAGCTTACGAATCATTAACTTTCTAAATTATTTAACTTTGGTGCGGTTTTTTTGCAAGCAAGAATAGAAGCATATATTTTAAATAAAAACGCCATGATTTTTATGCTGCACGGCAGCATATATATTGATCATATTGAATATCTGCGTCACAAAATTATATCTAACCAAAAATCTTTACGAAAATTTTGAATATTCGGGCAGTTTTTTAGTTTAATTTACTTCACAACTGTGTTGTAATTATTCTAATTTATCACAATATGTTTGATAAACTACAACACAACACTTAAAAAGGAAATATTTTACAAATATTCGACAGAATCTTCATATATAAATATCAGAATTAATTCTGCCTCTTCACAAAAGGATCCAGAAGTTGTGATACATCTTATTCTCAAGGTTGAAATTTATGGATCTAAGGAAATAAACATACTTAAACAATCGTCGTTGGTACTTTCTACTGAACACTCTTAGTAATGTGCTCACTATGACATCTATTGTGTTTATTACGTTTTCCTTTAGCTTGTGACTTTCTTTGCGCCGCAAGTGAGTAACTAATGACCCCTATGTATTATATATTATTTGAAATCAAAATAGATTTGATACCAAGAGATATTTTATGTTGGTCTTTTCACTTTTTCTCCTCGTTATTTTATCCTGTTTTTCAGAAACTTCTTTCTTATTTTGATGTCCGGCCAAAGCAAGTTTTTTAGTAGTTCTACCTTTTCTAAAAAAAGCCGCAATAACAGGTTTTTATTGGTTTTCATGAAGTTCTCGTACCTTCCGAGCTAATAGTGTTATCAAAATTGATTGCCAATGAAAATACAAATGATAAAAATAAGGGTAAGAAAATTTTATCGCAAACATTTAGCTTCACAAATTTTGCGGTATAGTGAACATTTTATGTTGTCATCAATTGTGGCAAGTTTACCATCGATCCGGGATGGTTTTAGCTTCGATTTATATAACCAATTTTGTTATCTGAAGTTTGAATCTTCAATGACATTTTATAGTAATTTTTTTGAAGTGGCTGCAAATGTTGAACTTTGATTTATTAACAGAATTCTATAGTGAAGTTTAAGGGACATAGGTGAATAATGCAATAAAGTACAAGTTATAATCATTTTACTGTCAGTGCATTTTTCTCAGATATAATGGCGACTTTTTCGCCTTCCGTAGTTGGGTCCGTTTAAAATGAGTCCTGCCTATTCGGGGTGGAATTCTAAGATATATGAAATCATCATACTTCTCAGAAATTCTCGTTTTTAAATAAATACTTAAAAAGTAATTTTGACAAACTAGTTCTTACTAATATAGATTATGAAATTCTTGAAGTGTGTCAAAAGCGTAAAGTGGATTTAATGATTCTTCCGCACTTTCTTTTAGGGGTCTGCAGGAGTAGGAGAGAGGATTACGAGCAAATTAAAAATGGGCAAGTTCAAGTGTGACTTTATTTCTGCGGCAGCGTGATTTTGTGTTCGTGGTTCTTGCAATTACATCGCATTCAGAAAATTTAAGCTGCAATCTAATGAATTAAATTAAATAAAAGCTGAATTTTTGAGGAAAGTCACAAAAAGAGAAAATATTTTGTAAACAAACTATACAGATGCGATATTCAAGTTTTATTTAGAGCTTTCATCACGGTACGTCACTGTACCGCATGTGTGAATGTTGCTCCCGAGGGAACGCATTTTAGCTAGTGTTTTTGGAGAGAGTTTGAAGAAACACAATAAACCATTCGCATTATTCCTTTCATCGTTAAATACAGAAAGAATTATAGCTATGCGTTACACTAGGAGTAAGGGAAAATTGCAGACAGTCGTTCCAAGATTGGCGAAAAAAACCACCCACATTCGCATAGCGTTGTCATTACGTGGCATTGCGTATTTAATATCATTTCGCCTATTTTGGGACGACTGTCCGCAAATTTCTCTTACTAAAGATGTCTCCTGTTGTAACGCATAGCTTTAATTCTTTCTGTGTTTCTTCAAACTCTCTTCAAAAACACTCACTAAAACGCGTTCCCCCGGGAGCAACAACCACACATGCGGTACAGTGACGTACCCTGATGAAAGCTCTAAATACAACTTGAACATCGCATCTTTATAATTTATTTACTAATTATGTAACTTAAATATTATAGAAAAAACCAACAAAGAACAAAAAAATAAATATAAAGAAATAAATAAATTCTTTATATAAAGGTAATACTAAATATATTATACATAATACTAAAGCCGTTAAAACGTACGAAGACGAAACGAAATTATGACGCCGACTAAGACGAAAAACGCCCGACACAGTAGATTCGGCAAGGCAGTGACAATAAAAAATAATAAATAAAAAGTTATATTTCCTTTAATTATTTATTTATTTATTTATTTAAAAATATAGTATATTGATATACAAAGTGTGAATAGTAGTCCGCGAAGCCACTAGGGCTTGTCTGCAGACCAAACAATCTAATGTACAATATGCAAATTTACATTCGTCAAGGTAATTATCGCAGCAAACTACTTAGAAAAAAGATCGGTAAATCAAGATTTAAGTACAATTGGCAATGGCTACTTTAATATTATTTAATAATAAAATGCTTTTTAAGATTAGCCTTCATTCGGACTGGATTCTGAATGTTGACAAGTTCCATAGGTAGTTGATTCAAAAAACTCGGTACTGCCACCTGAAGTGTATTTTTTCCGTAATTATTGTGAAATTTTGGCACCTTGAATCTACCTTCTAATCTCCTTCGTGTCCCATGGTCATGGTTAATCTGTACTCTAAACTGAGAGTCTGTATAGAACGTACTAATCAACGTCGTTTTGTATATTCCCTCCACGCTTAGCACGTTTAACTGCTTGGGTAAATTATTTGTACATTCATGTGTATTTTTAATTATCTTTAGCACCGAATTTTGATTACATTGTAGTAATTTGCAATGCAATGACGAGCCCCATGCAGTAGTCCCATGTCGAATGTATGATTCGGTGAGAATGGGATTATTATGGTTCCTTTCGAAGAAAATCAATCCAAATCAAAGAAAATTGTTCCGAAAAAAATGCACGAAGTTACTCAGCGCCCTTTTAATCCAGTCATTTCGTTTCATCAATCAAATTATATGTACCGTGACGAAATATAGTGTGAATGAATTAAATTATGGTGATGTCGGCATGTGTATATTTCTGGTCTGTTATTTCTGATAGTGTTGTTCTTTTCGGGTTTTACTTATTTTCTGTCCAGGCATATTCCTGCTATATTTTTTGTTGTTCTTCAATAGTTTGCGAACTCTGAACTTAGAGGGGAAAAGAGAATATTAGAGCAGGACTTTATTTAGTCGGAGTTACCGTGTCTTTTCTTTTTATCTCACAGAATCTGAATTTGAATTTCCTGACTGTTGAATGAGTTGATCATAATTTAACGGAATGAAAGGCGCCATAATTTTGTGACATGACGGTTATGATAAAAATTCGATGAAAGTGCTCGCTTTTGAGACCTTACGTCCCTTGTACATTCACTTTGCGCTTCCGTTTGTAATAATTCAATTGAGGCGCAGTAGATTTAAATTTATATGCATTCTTGCTCTGTCTTTAGTAATGTAAAACTTCCATTACTTCCATTATTTCCTCGTAATTGTTACTGTCATTAGGATTACTGCAGTACTACACTCCTCCTCTCTGAATTATTAGTTTGTTCTCCGATTCACGTTTTTATGCTCGTAGTTTCAATTTTTTATTTCACAAAACATGGTAGAAATTACTCAATTTTCAACTGCTTGTTCTCTTTCCTCAGCATATTGGTTTGTGGACATCACACATTGATGCTCTCATGATCATGATCACGTCGTTTTTAAAAAAAAATTCAAAATTATTCACACAAACCTGAATCACTCGTGCCTGGGGAGTTTTTAATCTGACACCCTTTTCCAGAAGGAATTTATTCATCAAACTAACAAACCGTGCGTTCATTGCTTTCATTGCGTGTATTTAGAATGACTACTGTTTAAGGAGAACAAAAATATCTTCCAATTGCCCGCAAGAACGGCATTCTATTTCTCTTTTGTTTGATAGTTTGACTTGGTTTTTTCGAAAAAGATAATTTGAAAATATTACGAACACTAAATGAAATGTTATTTGAATAGTTTTGGCTTTGCACGGATTATGTTTGGCATACGTAGGGCATATACAATGCATGTACTACTTTCGGAACACATTTTTTCAATTAATGATGCAAGTTATTAAGTTATTATCGGAATTATTTTGAAACCAGTATTGCCTTAATTTCCTTCTCTTTTCGGAAGTGCTGACGATATCCCATCCATATCAATCTGTTTTAATATTGCAGAAATTATTACAAAGTCATTATCATCTAATTAAAGGCAAAGTTTTTCTAGCTTTAATAAATTTTATTGAATACCGCCTGCATTCATGATTTAAAAGCTATAGGGCCAATTTCTTCACATCATGATAAATACATCTTATTGGACCAATAGCTACCGGTTCGATAAATTTATTCTCCCAATAAATCGTCCCTATAAATATTTCTATTTCTTCACAGTTTTCGGGTTGCTATAAGCTACTGATAAACAAATTTTCAGCTATAATTAATTCTGTCAAAATTTTTTCACCTCACATTTCAACTCATGAACATTTGACTGTTATTATTTCAAATTCTTTCAAAATAAATTTTAAAATTTGTAAAATTATGGCCGAGAAAAAGAAATCGCGTGAAAGATCTGCCAATTACAGTGACGCCGACATGGAAAATTTGGTAGAAATCTGTTTAAGATATAGTTGCGTGTTAGAAAACAAAGCGACCGATGCTACTAACAATAGACTAAAGTCAAATACGTGGGAAAAAATTGGAGAAGAGTATTGTGCACAATATCCGGTAAGCAAAATGTGTTTTATTGCATTTCGATAACATCGGAAATTTTAACAGGCTCGTACAGTAACCTCCTTAAGAGAAAAATAATGAAATAAAACGGTATATAAAAAAACAGAAAGCTGAAGAAAGGTTTTCTTGTCGCGTTACTGGTGGTGGTCGCCCAATCAAATCAGCAAAACCACTATGTGGCGCATTAGCTAAATTGGCTGACGTTATTTATTTATCCATTGAAGGGCTGCCACCAAGACCAGGAGACAGCGATAGTCAATCAATGGATACAGTTTTACATCCGATTGCCATACAACCACTCAATGACATTATAATAGAAAACCTTTTGCAAGAGGACGCACAGCCTGAAAATTTTACTGAACTTTTACAAAGCCAGCTAGAAAAACCTACCATTGGTATATTAACGGTTGATACTCCGGCTGAAAACGATGTAACACCGGAATTATTTGATAACCTTGAGGTCACACCAGTGCCACCTATCAGCGTTAGTATTACCTCATTTAGTTAGGCTGACCAGAAGTACGGAATTGGTCCGAACAATCCGGAATTTGCGACCTTGTCCGGTATCGTAATTTGTCCGCCATTTTTGCTCCAGTATCTTCGGTACCTCAAAAAAACTTGAGATACTTTTTTTTGCAAACTTTAAAAAGTGAGGGCCCTTTTGTTTTTTTTTGTCATCCAAAAAATTTTAACTTTATTGACTGCTTAAATTTGTTGGATGACCAAAAAAACAAGGTCACTACTTGTTGCGCCAAAAATCACAATCATTTATGGTCAGCCTATATTTAGTACATATATTTTACGAAAAATTGATATTAAAAATTGCAACAGGACCCAGAGGAAGGAGCAATTAATTTGTCAAATCCTTCCTGGACAAAAAACACGCCGGCGCTACTCCGCACAAAAGTTAGCTCGGCTCTGAAACGTCGTCGTGTAGTGATGAATAATATGTCGCATCAAGAGGAAAAAACAAATTTGCAATATATTCGTAAAAACATTATTCTTCGGGATGGAGAAATGGCGATGGAAAAACATAAGCACATATTGGCTGAACTAAAAGCTGCCAAAAGGCGAGCTATCGTTCAACACAGGGTTCAAATGGCAAATGTGAGAGCTACTGCACGCTGGAAAAAATCACTGAGCACAATGAAAATGAAAATGTTAATACAAGAAAGAAAAGAAAAAAAGCTTGAGCACGCATATAGGATAAAAATACATTATCCGCAGCCGAATTAAACCAAAAAAAGATTGATGCTTCAAAAAGTCGTTGCATGTCTTCTGATTAAAAATAAATTATATAAAATCGTTACTCTTTTTAATAGATTTCATAATAAATAATCAGTCATAATAAAGATTTAAATATGTTGATCTACTTCATTGTTTCTTAGCAGTGATGGAAAATAAAGTGCCAATAGTTCTCCACGAACATTACGATTTCGTTGGGGGTTGAACTCATCCGAAGGTTCCGTGGGGATTGCAGGTACGTATAATAAATCGTCGTTTCCTTCAATCTCCGTTTGTGGAAGGGAGTCATTTTGATCTACACAGATGTTGTGCAATGCTGCACGTGATATTATTATTTCTTGCACCGTTTCAATTTTCATACGCATCCCCAACGACAGCACCGGAAAACGTCTCTTTAGCACCCCAAAGCTACGTTCAACCACGTTGCGGGTCCGAATTTTACTTTCATTATAAAGTCTCTCTACCGCGTTGCTTGTATTTAGCAAAGGAGTCGCTAAATACATGGTATTTATGTAGCCAGAATCGCCAACGATTAGAAATCTTCCGTACACTCCAGTTTCTAACTGCCATTTTATTTCGCTGTTGTTGAAAATAGTCTGATCGTGGGTTGCTCCAGGCCAACGTGCGATAATGTTAAGGATTTTTAAATTTGCTGCTGCGATAGTTTGAATGTTTAGAGAGAAATAGCCTTTCCGATTTCGATAGTTTTCTGCAAATTGACCGCCTGGAGACTGTATTCTAATGTGAGTGCAGTCAATAGCACCAATACATCGTGGAAATGATGCAATTACGTAAAAAGCTAGAAGGAAAACGTAAATTTCTTAATTCGTGGAAAAAAGTACTTTAACTCACCCTTACAAACATCGCGCATCTCTTCCTCAGAACTTGGCATTTTTATGAAATTTTGGGCAATAGAGGCGATTGCAGCTGAAACTTTTTTTAAAATGCGACACACAGAAGCAATCGACACACCAGTGAAATCTGCAATGCTAACTTGCATTGAGCCTACGGCATAAAACCGCAGCGCAATTAACAGCTGAAGCTCTGGTTTGATATGCCGTGAACTAAATGCGTATATGTTGTAATAATATATTAATGAAAATCAAATGGACAAATATATTACCGATGACTATTATACTGTAATTTGCACTCAATGAGCGACAAAACAATTGCAAATGTGCGTTTTGTTAAGCGGAAACGAAATTTGAAATCGATTTCATCCCACTTTTCCAAGTACATCCGGGGCATCATTTTATATTGCCGGCGCTCATTTATTAATAGCTCGTTTTCCACGCTCTCATCGGATGAATCTGACTGCCAATCTTCCCAGAAATGACGCTCCATTGAGCTTAATAATTGATAAATTTTAAGAAATTTTAACATACCTTCATGGCCCTTAACATGTACGAGTATGTAAAAATATTACTTACCTGAATTCAAATTTCTATTGTTGTTGAATAATTGTAAAATAATTAATTTAAAATATTTCAATATTTGTTCAAAAACTTCAACTGAAATCTTCGTACACGAATGAAGAATCCAAATTGCTTAAAAAAACTAGCTGATGAGTCTCTATCGGACACTCAGTGGCGATGATAATTTATCAGTCATAAATTTTTTATCAGGTATCTTTTCTTCTATCGATCTGTTAAATTCATTATAAGGAGGTGCAGAAATTGAAATTGAGCTGATAACGCCTAATGGTGAACTTTTAAATTTATCAGGTGGTGAAGAAATCGGCCAATAATGTCACAGCCTCACCCATTACCACGATAGAATTAATAAAGGAAGAAATATATGTTGGTGTAGAAGGAAGTTTAGCAACCTTCTATAATGCTATCACGAAGGAAGGCGCAATGAAATGTTGCGGTGGGTTTTTCTATTCCACACCATTTGTCCGAGAATTATGAAAGCAGACGGACGAAAGCAATAATATTTTATAAAAATAATTTATACCAGATGCAATAATAGAATTCAGCTGATTCCTTTTCCATTCCCAGAATCGCTTCCTAAAAATCACGACTCATGACTTTCCGCAATGTGAAAAGTGTAAAGTAACAGCCTTATAATGTATCACGATACGAAAACGTAATCTTCGATTTTCTTTTGCTATTTTCCCGCTTTTCTTCGATTTAACGAAGAAATGAAGAAGAATGCCAAAATAACGATAACGAAAACGTAACGAACACGAATCGAAAACTAGATTTTTGTTGGTGTTTTTTACATGCATTCCCGTGTTCGATTGGAAATCACTTGCAGCATTATAATGCAAACTCACTGGAAGACATAGACGAAGACGTAGACGTACACGACATGAAGAAAAATTGGTATAATGTAACTTTCTCATGTCGTCTCGTCTGGTTTTATGAGGGGATATTTTGATATTGTTGCCACATGTGAAATATTTTTAGGGATATTCGAGAAAATTTATGAAAGTACATTGTGTCAGCTTAAAATTTTAGTAAATACTTCTTATTATTGGGTATGGCAACAATAAAGTAATAAACTTTTTTAAATTAAGAAGTATTGGTGCACAATAATAAAATTATTTGCTTGGTTGTGTAGTGTTTGCAAATAAAAGTGCTTAGTGTATTATAGAGGAGAATAGAAGAAAATTATTAGCGTCAATAATCATAAATTGTGTACAATAAAGCAATTATTAATAGCATAATAATATTGGAATTCAATAATGGCATTAGCGATATATATTTATCGATCTAGGATGGAACGTCGTCAAGAAAGGCATATTAATATTTTAAGGAGACGCCTGAGGGACGAATCAAATATTTTGGAGATGCCGGAATTCGAGTAGGTTGCAATATTCCCCCAATTTTAATACATCAACTGTTATTTTTAGAAATTATACATATTCCAATATGTGCTAACCATACTATAAATTATTATGTACAGGTTTCTTAGCAATTTCCGTATGGGCAAGCAGTGCTTTGTTGATCTCCTGGAGGAGATATCACCATGGATGAAGAGAAGATCAAGGAAGACGGCAATTCCAAATATACTGAAACTGTCTTGCTTCTTACGTTTCGTGGCTTCAGGCAGTTACCAGAAAGCAATCGGGAATGAGCACTTAACATCGATAACGCAACCAAAGGTATGCCAAATTGTACAAGAGTGTCTAACAATTTTTGAAGAAAAAGTATGCCCAAAGTGGATCCAATTTGAGGTGTCGCAAGAACAAGAACGCGAAACAAAAGAGAAGTTCTACGAAAAATTTGGCATACCTGGAGTGATTGGTTGCGTAGATGGCACACATATTAAAATAAAGTCTCCAGCCAACCGTAGACATCTCTATTATAATAGGAAAGGTTTTTATAGCCTGAACGCTATGGTTGTAAGTATAACTGCTTTATATATATTGTGTTCAGAAATATGTTTCACAAGCCCGTTTCTAGATATGTGATTATGATATGGTTATCCGTTATGTCGATGCCACAGCGCACGGATCGTCGCACGACGCATTTGTTTGGAGAACAAGCGTGGCAGATCAAATTTTGAAGGCGAATTATGATAGTGGAAAGCGAAATACGTGGCTGCTGGGTAAAATTTATAGAAATTCTTGTATATAAATCACTAATTTTTTATATTTTAGGAGATTCAGCGTACCAGCTGTTACCCTACTTAATGACGCCATACCGTGAACCTCGGAGCCCTGAAGCTGCTGGCTTCAACAGAAAATTATGCAAGGCCCGGAACGTTGTAGAGCGCTGTTTCGGTATTTTAAAAAATAGGTTTAGGGCTATCAACAGCGAAAGAGGCTTGCATTACACGCCAACAGCAGCAACACAAATAATAAACGCTTGCTGTGCTCTGCACAATATTTGTATATATAGAAGGAATTATTGGGAGCTTGTTGACGAGAACAATGTGGATGCCGTTCCCACCGACGAAGATATACCGACGGCAATAATGGTACCATCATCCTCAGCAGTATCAATACGGGACAGATTAGCTCGCGAGATTTACCAATGAATTGCATGTAAATATTTTTTCGACCGCTGGTTTTAAACAAATCAGTTCAGCAAAATTTTGATGTTCATTGAGGTTAATTGTTGATGTACCAAAAAAATTTACTAGATAATATACCATTTATATTTGTGTTTGAAAAAAATAAACAGCAAAATAGAACATGTGGTTTGAAATTAATTCAGGAAAAAAAAACAGGTTTTATTAAAATTAATTCAGAAAAAAACAAATATGGGCTTTATTGAAATTCTTTCTTACATCTAGTGTTTGCAAAAAATTGAAACCTATTTATTGTGCATATGTAGCAGACATATGTCTACTATTATTTTAGAAATCCAACAAAAAATCGATATTCTTACATCACAAAGCGATAGATTTCATAAATCAAATCGACAATATCACAGATATTATAAATGAATTGCGTTATTAATGCTTACATCGAGTGTTTTCTATTATTTTTTAAATTAATATTCGTATTACATTAAAAAGCGATAGATTTCATAAATCAAATCGACAATATCACAGATATTATATATGGATTGCGTTATTAATGCTTACATCGATTGTTTTCTATTATTTTTTAAATTAATATCATAATTTTATTGAAACAGTGTTGTTAGCGTTTGCGCTGCTTGTCTATCGACATGAGATGCTGCAATGATTTCCAAAGCATTTGCAATGCGCTTAACAGCAGCGGCGCATTCCTGCCCGGAGTCACGCATGTCTTTCATATACTGTGTCTGCTTGCGCAACAAAACCATGGACTCATCCTCATCCGCTTTTCGTCTCTTCGGCAAGGGAGGGCCCTGAGAATTTACGGCATCAGTTGGCGTGGCGGGCACAAATGAAGTGGCGGCAGCTGCGAATGATGTAGCTCTAAATAGATTAGCAACTGCAGGTAGGCCAGAGGATGAAGCTGTGGCTTCCGTTTCGTAGTTTCTCGAACTGGCAGCCAAACCCCCGCCGCTTTCAGACGATGTAGTTGCTACAGCAGACGTGGAGACTGAATAAACAAATATTAAAAAGTAACATAAATGAAAGAGGAAATGTTTACCTTCTTCATTTGCACGCGAATGTTTTGTGCGTGGTTGTATTACAACGCCGTGGTGAACTCCGTGCCGCTCCACCATTTCCGAAAGACTCAAGAGTAGGTCGACTTCTTGCTCCAACGAAGTGAGCTGACTTATGTTCGCATGCCCTCCTCCAGACTTTCGCATCTCCGCCAGATTATCTGCTAATTTCCTCTTGGTGCGATTTTTTAAGTCCGCCCAAACCTTAAATAACGTGACAATAAATTCAACAACATAAAATATTTCATAATCACCTTCTTCCATTCTTGAGTAGTTCTTATCGGAGGGCCGCGGGAGTTTAGTGTTTCGCTTATTGCTTCCCATTCATCGTCCCATTTCTGTCGATTGGAGCCAAAAACCGGGGCTCCAACCGCCATATCCGGTCGTTTCTTTAGCGCTTTCACTAGCGTGTAAAATTGGTCAGGCGTAGTACACTTTAAACTAAAAAGATAAGTGCATATTGAAAAGAGCATACTGGAGCATCCTTTAATTTTGACATATCTGTTTTTATGGATAACTTACTTCCTCATTTTAAACTTTTTTATATTTCTTTTCTATTTCTTTCTATGTCTTTCTTTTTATATTTCTTTAACTTTTTATCAATTTTATTATCAATTTTATCAACTTTTTTCAACTTTTTTATCAATTTTTTCAACTTTATTATCAATTCCTTCTAAATTTATTATAATTATCACTCTTTGTTATTAATAAATACACAACCGGCAGACGCTAAAACTGGAATGAAGTAATCAGCACGAATCCATTTTGTGTTCGTCGCGTCTGACAATTATTTCGACCAAAAGTGAGTTTACATTATTCGGCGATCTGACAATCAACCCTGAATATACATAGGAAGATCCCATTTTAGACGAACTTTCGGCTTGGGAAATATTCGTCACTTTTTCGTGTTTATGTTATATCGATCTGTCAAACATACAAAATACATAAACAAAAATTCCAAAAATTTCCAGCTTCGTGTACGTCGTGACTTTACATTATAATGCTGTTAATAATGTATCACGAATACTTCACGATTGTATTGTCAAAATTGACGATAACAAAAAAGCGTTCGTCACAGTTTAGTGTGAGCATTTTTCAGAGCAAGAGTGGGAGGGCGCGCATTTTTTAAATTCAAAAAAGGAAATTTTTATATTTATTTCAGCAATTCAGTCAAAATGAGAAGGTATGTATATAAATTATTTATCACAAATTGATAGTTACGATGGTTTTCTTTGATCAGTCGGTCACAAAAAAATTACAAATTTATATCCAACACAATGAATTGTGTTTTGTAAGACTGTGAATTGTGAAACTGTGAAGTGCGAAAATTTGTGTTCAAAATTTTCGAAAAGAAAAAATGTATCCGATTAGTGATATTTTGGTGCTCTTTTATGGTTTAGAAGTTAAGTTAGGAGTGAGTTTTAAATTTCTGCTAACATCTAAACCATTGGACACTTTTTAAACGTTTGTGTAGTATTCTATATATTATATTAGCTGTTTATAGCAATTCATTTATATTTTGCTGTTCCTTCCTTTGTTTTAGTTCAAAGTGTACGACACCGAACCAGTTTACAATTTTGTTGGAAGAGCTTAGAAAGCGGCCGGACATGGCAACCGGAGCGTTGGTATTCGGTGCGAACCGACAAATACTTGATAAAAATTGGGACGGCATATCTGATAAACTCAATTCTCACGGGCCGCCCACTAGAACAACGTCGGAGTGGAAAAAAGTATGTTATCTTTTGCCATTTTGTGTATGTCCTGTAATATAGCTTTCTATGATTGTAGGTTTGGGCAGATCTCAAATCGCGGACAAAAAAGAAGCTGGCTGACAATGCAGCCGTAATTAATAAAACTGGCGGCGGACGTGGAAAAACATATTTTTTGAATGCAATCGAACAGGAGGTGGAAATATTGCTAGGTCTCGCAGAGACCGCGCGGCGGACCGGTTCTTTCCACGGGGTATTGCAAAGACCCGAAACGCAATCACACGACCATGAATGTATATAATAGAAAATTTTAAATAGTACATTTTTCAAAATTTTTGTATTTCAGATTACATTGTTGAAACTGAGGAAGAAGCTCTGCCCGCCGTGACATCGAATGTCATCCCTCCATCGTCCTCAGCCGCTGTTTTCAGTGAAGACATCCAAGTCCCAGTCGCCCCTACAGAGTCATCACCCAATAAACGCCAAAAGTCTAATGAGTTGGAATTTACGATTTTCATCCGAGAGCAAACGCAAATTCTGCGGGATATACGTAACTCAGGTGATCGGCGCACTGTCGCTGCTGAGCGGAGCGCTGTCGCTGCTGAGAAAATTGCTGCGTCGTTAGAGCTCCTGTGCTCAACGACTGCTGACAGGCAAAACGCTGAAGTGCTTGCGAATTTATGTCAGCATAATAACAGAAATTAATTGTGATATCCATATTAGTGCAAACGTAGTGCATGTCATTTTTTACCATGTCAGGATATTGTGGCTTTTTTTTCTTTTTTTAATATTTTGTATCGAAACGATAGCCGGACATTGTAAAAATAGCCATTGATTACCAAAAAGTGCCTACAAGTATAGTTTAGAATTTAGATTTAATTGACAAACGCAAGAGCTGTGAATTTTGATTTTGATTTGAATTTTATATAGTTCCTAAGAAACAAGTTTACTTGTAATTTCCTGTGATCAGTTATGTAGAAACTGAACTTTAGTTTTGATATGACTTTTATATAGTTCTTAAGAAGCATGTACTTACTGTAATCAATATTTTTGAGTTATTTTTTTTAATGATTTAAATCATAGAATAAATGTGGAAAAGTTTGTGTTGAACTACAAAATGTTTATTTCTCTTTGGTGATTTATTGCTTCTGGAAAGAACCGATTTGGTGAACCTGAAAACTTAAAATATATCTTGAGCCAATTCATCACGTATGGATGCTGCAGTATAGGATGCCACTTCCTCCTCAATTTGATAGATGTCCTGGGCTTCAAAGTCTTCGCGGTATTCCCAGTTGTTTTTAGTGTAAATGCATACGTTGTGTAATGCACAACATGCATTTACGATTTTGGTAGCTTTAAGTGGAGATTAATGCAGACCTCTTTCCTGTATGATGGCTCTAAATCTATTTTTTAGAACCCTAAAGCACCGTTCTATAACGTTGCGCGCTTTAGACAGCTTTGTGTTAAAAGCAATGGCTTCTCGGTTCTGGGGTTGCCTGTAAGGCGTCATCAAATATGGAAGGAGCTGATATCCAGAATCTCCTGAAAGAAATCACTGTATTAGCGAACACAAAAATTGACGAAATCATACACAACAGCCAGGTATTCCCCTTTCCATCTTTGTAAGCAGATTTCAAAATTGTATCACCCATGCTTGTTCGCCACACATACGCATCATGAGTTGCTCCTTGCGCTCTGGCATCAACATATCTGATGACCATGTCGAAGTCGCATATCTGGAGGAAAACAATATTAGTATTACTTAATTAATCAGAAATTTTTAATAAAAGTATAATTATAATTACCATCATCGCATTCAAACTGAAGAAACCCTTCCTATTGTAATAAAGGTGATGCCGCTGATTAGGTTTGCTTATTTTGATATGCGTACCATCCACGCAACCAATCACACCCGGTAAACCAAATTTAAAATAAAACTTTTGTTTTATCTCACTTTCCTCCTCTTCTGACATTTCAAAGCATATCCATTTTGGGCAAATATGGCGGTCGAAAATATCTAAATACTCATCTAGTATTTGGCATACCTTCGGCTGTGTCATAGATGCCAGATACTCGTTTCCTATAGACTTTTGGTAGCCACCAGAAGCAAGAAAACGTAAGAATGTTGCGAGCTTTATAATTAGTAGAATCGCCGTACTTCTCGTGTGTTGGTTCCACGGTGCTATTTCCGCCAGCAGATAAGTAAAACAATCTTTGTCCATACGAAAGTTGGACAAAAACCTGTTTACAATAATCAATTAATACTGTTTTGTGAAATATATATTACCTCTTATTCTTGCTGCGGCACTTCCAAAATATTGGAACTGTCCCTTAATTGTCTTCTTGCCAGTGCCATTTCTTGTTGGCGATACCGCCGCTCTCTCATACGTTCCAAAACAATTGATAATGCCATTAAGCTAATAGTTTTTAGAATTTTGCACAAAGTTCGAACTTTTATGATTACTATTCTCAAATGACAATATAAAGTCGTTTATTGGTATATTATTGCCACAATAAAATTTCACAGAAATCGCTACATTGAAGACACACGTACACCCTTAATAAACAACAGTTTTCACACATGACAACATTTTCCAGCATATTGTCCAATTGCCAATGGCAGACGTTGGAAGCGTATGGAAAACAAAACGAAATTTAACGAAGAGGTTTCATTATCAGAGCCTCATTCCAGCTTCGTTTTTGTTTCGTGTTCGTTAACGTTTTCGAACCGTGTTCGTATCGTGATACATTATAAGGCTGTAAATCTTCACCACCCCAAACGCCAGCTAGCGGCGAATTACTTCCCGTTGTAAATTTTCAATCATTCTTAATTTTCTTTTCATTATAAACCGCAAGCATTTGTCATAGACTTATTAAAATTTGTTGCTGCTGAAGCATATGACATCGTATTTTTCGCCTCTTAACAGTATCCCAGTTTCTCTATGTTAACCCTGTTGTTAAAGGAAAAAAAACTGAGTGTAAATCCTAAATGTTTTCAGTTCTGTGTAAGTTAAATATATTCCTCGCAATTTATTTAAATTACGATGCGGTTCAACGGTATTACTTGGATCTATTCAAACATTTCGGACCCTTAGTCACACATCCTCAGTCACATGACCCTCATTCACATCGGTTAATGTTTGGTAGAATATGTTTATATATGTACATGAAAAAAAATCACTCTCATAATATTGATAATTCAAATTTATGATGATTTTTGAGGGCCCAGACAATAGTATAATATTGTGAGGCTGCAGCAATAAAATAAAAAATTAAAAAAATGAAAAATAGTGTCCTTAATCTGATTGTTCTAATATCTTTAATCTGATAGTTGCTGTCGCTATGGTTACTGCCAAATTTCCTACCTTTGTCTAGGCCGCAAATCGATTGGATCGTAAATTAGAATTCAAATACATCGTTTAGTCCAAAAGGCCTGAAGCTAAAAAAATTAAAACAAAAATACAAGCATCAAAGGATGCTTCTTTCAATTCCATTTTTAAATTTTCCATTTTTGCGCTCTGCATGCGTCGATCGCTTTAGAAAATAAAGCACACAAGCTAAACTGTTTAGTTTAAGTATCTAATTATTATATTGCTTTATGTCATTCTAAAGTGGTATCATCGTGAGGACCCGAAAGTATATCTCTTAAAGAGCTTTCCGTAATAGTGTTGAAAATAAGTTATAACCCTTTTCGTGTTAACCAAAGATGTCAGACCTTATTTGAAATTATATGACCCATATGAAAACCTTTTGTCACACAGTAATATTATAAAAAATAACAACTTATATACAATGGTTCTATTGAACCAAGAGCAGTAATACAAATGACCTCTAAAACATTATTTAATCAAAAAACTGACTGCCTTTACATCAGAAACTTTTTATTAACTGCCGATAACGAGGAAAACAAATTAACTCAAATATTTCTACTTCATCCTTTGAGAGTCAAACGCCAAAGCCAAGATAAAGATTTTAGCTGTGGCTAAGATTTACCCATACTATGATGATAAGAAATAACGGCAACGGTTCATATAATCGATTTTATGACGGACGTGAATAACCAGCAAAAGACCAACAACAAACCACAGAAATGATGTTATCATTATAAATTTCTTCACAGAGCCTTCAATAGATCAATTTGAGAATAATCGATTCTTCAAATTGTTCAAAAAACTGCCAAAACTACCTGAATGAAATATATTATAATATACGCAACACTATAGGAAAAATAGGCGCAAAGAGGAAACAGGATATAAAATACGCGAAAGTACTTTCCAGGGATGAGCTTGTTTTGTTAGGGATGAAAAAGTGAATAAATTAGAAAAACAATGAAATGGTATAAAAAAGGGTAAAAACCGCAACAACTGAGAGGGCTTGTTAAATAAATGTCAATTTTAACAACGCGCACGTTTCATCAATCAAATAAAACCAAACTAAATAGTCAAAATTGTGGGCGCATGCTGTGGGCGCAGCAGCAATGAAATATCAGAGGCATTGGCCTCTACGACGTAGGGAAGTAAACATTCTCCATTGTTTAATAGACGCAGGAATTCGATTAAAGGTTTGTCCATTGTCATTTCTTTAGCCGCAACCAGTTAGAAGCGACCACTTTAGTGTCGTCTTAAAAAGTAATCGATTTGGAAGTTCATATCATTCGAACTACCATAAATTGGAAAGATTTCTTTATGGGCAACATATGACTGCACCGCAATCATAATTACCCAAACGAAACACGCCTACGACACATCAAGTAAAGTCATGACAGATATTCCCGACACGAGTAGGCAGACAGGAATATGCCTACTGGGTATAATAAAGCCCGGTAAAGATGTAGGGGTCGTGTAAAATGAATGAACATTTATCATCCAGAAAGCACGTTTTCCGATATTCTTTAATTTCTTTTTATTTTTTCTTTTCAAATATATTGATGAATAATTTCAAGGAAATTTTTCCTGGTGATTGCGAAAATATGGTGGGTTCGACGCTTCGAATAATTATTTCGAAATAAATTATATTAGGAATAGGTTCAAATAAATTCCTAATAAAAATAAATCTGCCGCTCCTTCTACATACGGCAACCAAAAAATAATAACAATCAATCGTATGAAAGTCCAAATCACCATCATTGAGATGACAAAAAAACACTTATCAATGCTACTAACAAATTTATATAGGTCGCAACTTTAACAGCTGACTGGAAGAGGCGTTGGTGATAAAGAATATGCTGCCGGAGCATATAATTTGGGCAGAAGGTAACAATCGGATCAATAAATGGAAAACGACATTAGAGAGAACCAATTGATTAAAGGGCTCAGAACATAACATAACAGAACAGAACAGAACAGAACATAACATATTATTCGTTATAATATCTAAAAAAACTAGTGAGTCGCAAGAAGGAACATTCAAAGCAAACGCAGAGGAGTGTTTGAAGTATAAAACTATTACAATAATTACTGGTCTCAATCACACCCTTAGTCAATCTGTCGGTTATTCTGCTGAATGGACTGGTAAACCAGTTGGAGGTAATTTAAAATGCCATAGAGACAAACGGTTGATTAGACAATTTATCAGGTGACCAAATATAAAGCGCTTTAGGGGAGTTTATGGCACCGGTCGATTTATTTTTTGTGGCACACCGCGCTTATCGATGTGTTTCTTCGCAGCGTCGACAGAGCTGCCTTCAAGGGCATCCATTTTTTAAGCCCTTTGCCAATTTCTTCCTTTAAACCATTCCATGGTATGGCATTAATCTATTTAGTTCCTTCATTGTATACTGCAGCATCCGCTATGAAAAAAACATAATTAAGGTCAGATTTAAAGAGTGTTTACTGATAGCAGCACTAACTTCAGATACAGCACAGCGAACAGATCCATAAAGTCTTAACTTGTTTAAGATCTGGTTAATATTTATTGTCGTAAACAAGAAGAGATAGAATTGAATAACGAGTCTGAGTTGAACGTGTACGAGGAAAATACTAATACCATATTCTCGTGACTTGCCACCCGCAGGTAAACAAAATAAGGACAATTTTTGAGCATCACTGCCTGAAAAACCAAAAAGAAGAGAATAATTCTAAAGTGCTTATTTGAAAAATATAAGTGACTTTATATGCTAATGGGAATGAGATTGAGAAGAAAATCAGATTTTAATTTTTCCCCCTGACTCCATTGCCCAATGTTGATTCCCATTGTGGAGCTAAGTTGGAATATACCAAGACTGTTCTGTTCTTCTTCTGTTATTTTTATATTTGTTCTTCAATTGCTGTTGAGATGCTGCACTGAGTGGCTATTTAAATTCGAACTTACTTCCCTAACTTCCTCTGAGTCTGTGTCTCATGTCGTAAGCCCGAGGTCGGTGCATTTCTAACGTTTTTACATCACAAGGCAACATATCTCTCACAATTGCTCTGGAGAAGTGCAAAGTTCAAACAAGTTATTCACAGTCATTGCAACATGTTGCCTCCCAACGTATCGTTGCCGCAGCAGGCGTGTTGAATAACATAAAGTTAACATCTGATACACATGTTATGCAAAACTCAGAGTAAGAAATGGCTTCTTACCCTATGGTTAGCTAAAGTCATACCGAGGCTGCCAAACAAAATAATGTTGGATAAAATATACAACAATAACACATAACAACAGTAACAGGAAATAGGCTTCAAACGAAATCATTCTAGGTCGGTCTTAGGGTTTAATTCGTCACTGTCAATACAAAAGGAGTTCTTGTTCGGTACCAAACGAAATATAGTTATGTTAAATATCTATGTAATATTCCATTTCATTCAGGCCTCTGCCAAATGTCTGTGGAAGGTTTTAGTTAAATTTGTTTATTTGTTAACATTTTTTATTTATTTTATTGTTTTCTATTTCTAAATTTAACAAAATTTTAATGTTCATAATGTTTAGGTTACTTCAAATAAAATATTATTTATTTATGTATTTATACTTAATTTTTTTAATAAAAACTGCGCGACCTTGTAAATAATATTTGCAAAGAAACTAGAAACAAAAACTTCTTATTGTATAATTTATTATGCCGCTATGCATACGTTCCATAGAATATCTGCTTATCCACAATCTTCTCAATTGCTTGACATTTATTTTTGTCTCCAAAATTGTCCAACTTTTATTTTATTATAAGAAAGAGAATGACATAATGATATAGAACTTACTATAATTAGTTTTTAATTCTTAGTGTCTTCTCTAGTATCCCTAGTATCTCTCTTAGTATATTCTACTATCTCTTCTCAGAGTAATCCCTTCCTCTTTCTCAATATGCAATATACAGTTATATTCTCATAATAAACGCATTATTTTTGGGGGTTTTTTGTTATGTTGACGTTTTTGTCAAACTTGGGTATTCGTAATAAAAACGATAGCATGAACGAATTCACCTTGGTTTCCCGACGGTAGGTTCGGCTCTATCAGACCGACTAAATTTAGTCAGGTCGGTTGCGTGCTTGCAAATGGTTATTAAATCTGTATGGGTTCTTTTAAAAGGGAAATTCCTTTATGTCGTTTGCGCGTGACAAGTGTTTGTGTACTCGTGTGTGTGCAATCAGACGGATTATTAAAATGGTTAAATAATCTTGTCCAATAAAAAACGAGTTGTCTAGTAAAATTCTGAAGAATGATTTCAGTGCAATTATCATTTTCATATAAATATGCCTTAAATTTTTAATACATTGTAAAGAATTTCAATGAACTGATTGGAATTTATTAAGAAAATTCATAATTTCTCTCTGGAGCATTTTTTAGTTTGGTAATTAATATCAAATTTTAGAGCGTGAGGGAAATGCTGCCGAATATTTGTGTGTTGTTTCTTGACTTCGTGTAATTTTTGGTGAGTTTTAATTGCTAATGTACCAAATATTCCTTTCAAAAATTCTTGTAAAATCCAACAATATTTTTAAAATATTTTGTAACATTTTTGGAAAGCTACGATTAAATCACTATACTGCCTTACCAAGGTGGTCGATATTAGCTGATCTTCCGGATCATTACTTTTCAAGTTAAACACACTAAGTTAAGAGAATTAAATACGACCCTCAAGATTACCCTTATGATTATGAAACCAGTTTGCGCCCAAACCAAACTGTGCTCAACCAGTCATAGCGGCTAGATGTAACTGCAACTCATGAGAGCTGTCAAATTATAGCTATTAAATCCAATGATAGCTGCAGGTACCAGTGGCCAACAAATTTAATTGTTAAAAATTTGAAAATTTAAAAGGCGTTTGACCGCGAAACATCAAGGAGTAGGCGGAAAATGGAAGATAAATTAACCGCCGGTGCAAATTAATGCCTTCGTAAAAATACTTACAGATTTGTCAGAAACGTTAACAAACAATGAGGGAAGAATAAAAAGAATCTGCCGCTGTGACTTGGCGTCATGAAATTAATTCAATTGACTACAAGCGGTCAAACGAAGCGGCAAAAAGTAACGACGAAAGGCAACTTTATTTTTTCTCGTTTTCCATAAGAGCCTGTGTAATTTTGTCAGCTGATTTGTAGCTTCACCTAGCCACTATGACTGTGTTAAATCTTGACAAACGATGACGAAAATTCGTTGATAATATAAACAAAATAAATTATTTATATTCTATGTTGATATTCAACAACAACAACACGTAATCAGACACTGAAGGTGTCACATCGCCGAAACCGATCAAACTTGATAAGTGATTACGGAAAATCGTTCCAATACATTTAAATTATATTGTACTTCAACTACTTTTCATTATGCCCGATGGAAGAAAAGTAAATTCACTCTGATTCTTCATTTGTAGCGGATTAAAACAGGCATGCTCGGTATAGGAAGGTATATGTATTACGGCTCAGAATAGTTTGACTGACTTGTTTGTCTGTCTATGAGTTTATCTGCCTGCGCATGTCACGATTAGAGGAGAAGGAATTGAAAATTGGCGCAAATATTAAATTGATTGAGTCGGAAAATTGACATAGTTAGACAAATTCTACACCAACTTTTTTAGTAAATATAAATTAATTAATGATTATACTTCAATTTTCAGTACAGATTCCGCTATAGTGTTTTACGTGAACCCCTGCCGTAAAGGCTTAATTTCACGGTGGGCCATCCCACATGGGGTCAATTTAAGCGTCGACCAGCGCCCTTCAGATGACACGAGGTGCCACCACCAGTACCTATTTGAAGTCATGTGCAAGGCATGAGCTTCCTCCTTGGTTGAGAGCGAGCCCTATCTAACACCTCTTGAGTTGTAAGTACAACCCTATGTCTCCCGCGACCAACCACTTTGGGAACAACCACAGCCACAATTTTCAGTATAATTCGAACAACTTTTAAGTTACAATTTCGTTTCCGCATAATGCGCTGCAGTTGAAAATATACATTTATATATATTGGAGTGGGGCAGCCGCTATTATCAAATTATGGGATCACAGGAGAACGAAAGATGACACCAATATCCCAATCCACCCTAGGCCGTCTGATATTGAAAATAGAAGTGATGAATGGCGAATGAGGAGCAAATGTGTGATTTTAAAAAAATAACAAGCATTCAAGTTAAGAAAAGCATTATATGCTGAGTAAAACTTAAAACAAAACTGATGAAAAACTCTTCCAATCGGAAAACACCATTGTGTTCTTCTTAAAAGGCAACAACGAGTTTGTAATTTTGCCCGTCAACAACACTGACGAAGACATCAGCCTCGATGCTTCGATAATACCACATATCTCAAATATGCTGTATCCGTAATTTATGTTATCCGTAATTTTGGAGTGAGCTTTAGGAAGAAAATTTATAGAAGTCTCTTTTAATCCTTTCCCTGATTTGTACCTTATGTGGCGTTTCCTGAAAACAAATTTAATTTTACTTTAGGTCTTCGAACATGATAAACTGTCAAGGGTTTCCTAACAAACATTAACTGGTTTTATTTTGAGAAACTGCTATGTTGTCTTCAGAAGTTTTAATTGAAAAAATCAAATGAAATCAAAATAAATAGAAAAGAGTGCATAAAACCTAACCATACCCAATTCTGTATAAATAGATATTTCAATTATTAATAAACTTCATCAATTGTAAGAATGAGAAGAGTCCACAGTCTAAAATTTGTGTTCAATCATTCTCTGTTTCCCGAAACTAACTATGGGAAGAGACAAAGGTGTGCATAAATAATAAGCATAAAATTATTTTTAGTATTTCAGGAAAGCACTGGATTAATTTCACAACAAAAATGCGAATGGAATTTCTTTGGCCTTCGCATTGATTTTGCCTGTAAAAGCCAATTTTTCCAAAAAACCCCCGAGAGACCGCTTTCATGAAGAACCATATGAAAAGCGTGCAATAGAGAAAAAAATTGTTTTTCGAAATTTTTACAACGGAAATGAAAACCGCTTAATAAATAATGGAAACAATTTTCAGTACTCATTGAACAATGAGTCAGTCGCTTCAACATACTGAAAATGGATCAATGTTTATCAATTTATTTTTTTACTTTATCGATGCCAATGAAGCCTTGTTGACGCTGGCTAACCCCTGTATGCAAGTTTGATATCATTGAAATAAACAATAAATCTCTAATCATTCCATATTTTTATATGAATTGCTTATCCATTTGCTCAATACCTAATAGCGCGTTCTCTTATTTCCTCACAATTTATATTCTTGCTGTAATTGTTCCAACCAGACGAATTTATGTCTAGAGCATACCTACATGTCAATCAATCAATCTTATAATAATGTTTTTGAGAGCAAAATAAAGTGTTACTGCAATATGTTTGCATCGCCGAAATGACATTGGCATTTTATTTCAATTTCAATGGAATTTGTTTCAGAAAAACGATATCTGGTATCTCTATGAGGAAGTTATATAATTTGAAAGAGCTTCAATTAACCTTCACATTGTACAATACACCGTCTTCTAATTAAGAATATGTGTAAGCAATCGACAACTATAATATGATATCGGGCTAAAACGGGCTCATGATGAGAACACATTGCAATGAATGTATGCATATATACAAGTGGGGTTAGAACATTAGAAGGAGGGGGGATGGGTAAGAAATGTAAATTCATTATCCGCATTCAAACTCATTTATGATAGACATATAAATTTTCTATTATACTCACCTATTCTTAAGAGGTTGCTACATTTCCACAGGAATGTTTGTTTTTTTTCTTGGTTTGGTTTCTCTTTGTTCTCCAACTCTTCGTCTATTTGAGTTAGGTTTCAGTAAAATATAAAACAAAATGTAAAGGACCTCATAGTCAGAGGCGTTCAGAGGCGAATATTGTTGATCATGACCTTGAAAACTTATTATTATGTTAACTTATTATCGTGTGTTGTTGTTACCGATTTATTTTCGGGAATTGATCATTTAAGATACTAAATGTTCTGATATATCATTTGGGATCTGTTTCGTTATCTCTTCCTTTCTTCTCCCTTTAAAGCAAAATACTATTTAAAATCTCACTGATGAAGCTTAAGCTTTGTCATTCTGATACCATTTTTGTTTTTCTTCATTTTGCTTCTAGTTTCAGTTGTGTTTTCCTAACTTTGTACGGCATCGAGTAAAAACTGAACAGGTCACAAATGACATTTTTGTGCACGTGAACGAAATTTATTTGAAAATGTGGAGACAAATGATGGAAAAGTGTAGATATTGCGACACACCAATAGCGCCAAGTGATAGAAACGAATAAAATATAAAGTGGTACGTTTTCTATCGCCTCCTTCAAAATTGGTTTACTTTCTATTCCATCGATTATTGAAGCATCATAGAAACACATCGCATCACTCTTCAGAGTTGTTATTGCCACTGTTTACTCTAGCCGTCGTGCTGCTTCAAATTTAAATGAATTGACCTGTGTGAATGAACGGCTGCAGCGCTAAATGATAAAGCATTGCAAATGCTTTGGAATTTGCGCAAATTAAGTGAGTTTGTATGGGTGTATATTTACGAGTGAGTTGAATGTATGTGTGTATATTTACGTCTTTTTATTTGATGAGACTATGTCGATATGATAGATTTAGCGTCGATGTTTTCCTTGTGGTAATCGCGCAATTCCTTACCAAGACTTTTTGATCTATTTTTGGAAATATTTCATGAAGTACTTCAAAAAGTATGCTAAAATATACTAAAAGCAAAAAAAGCAAATTGGAAAACTTAACAACATTCACATTAACATCATAAATTAACATTAACAATTTAATATCTAACGTCACAAATTCCTTTCTAAGTTTAGATCCGTCCCTAAATTTCATCAAATCATTTTCGAGGGCATTTCTTAAATTGAGTTTTCCAATGAGAAGAATTCATCTTCGCGCGTAAATACACGCATTTGCATTCGTTAAATTAAATTGCGTTCAAATATTCTCTAACAAATAAATTGATTGGATTAGAGGCATCTCACTGAAACAGTACAAAAATTAGTTATTTTATAGCCTAGATCTTTCTAAATTCGAACCGATTCAAGTCATACGCACATCTTAGGATTACATGTTTACAGGATTACATGACACGTGAGGAGAAAAGGGAGATAGTTTTTTCAGTAACGACAAAGACAAAGTTGTTCGTGTTAGCAAAACGGATTTCGTTGAAGCAATTTAAATGCCTTTGAGCATCAGCAGAAGTTAGAAGTAGATGTTGTTAATTGAGTACCACATCAATGGAAATGGAATGGAAATATATCTTCAAAATCATTGTATATTTTTAAACATTAAGTGAAGGATGAGTTTTCTTAAACTAAAGAATTAATATAACTCAAGCAAAAGTTTAAGTATCGGGAATGTCAGGATTGCTTCTCCAGATAGTAAATTTTTCTATATCTGCTTTTGCTGGAAGGTTAACGATTGGGATGAGCTAATGACATTGATAGCAAGACAGAGTAGTTTTCTTCTGAAAAATGTGTGTAATTTTATTAGGATAGATAATTTTGTAAAAATATAAAGTCTTGGACTCATTCGGGATATCGGTATATTGTGTCTCTTTTATTTCAATTGTTCGGACACATAAACAAATTTACTCATATATCGGAATTCTCGCTGGGCATAAATGTATAACAATTACGCCTCTAAAGAAATCAGTTATGACAAATCGCAGCCGATTTTCCACAGCGGTGTATCTTCATGTTTATTCGGGCAATGTAAGTGAATGCTAGTTTATCCGGTCCATTTTAGTACTAGTTTCATTATTCTCTTTTATTTGTGTTTGAATAATTGTGAAACTAAAACCAATTTTGTATTATTTTGACACCAATCTTGAATTTCGGATGTGTTAATAGTTCTACGGTTACAAATTTCAATGTGAAGGTCAGTTCAAATGAAATAATAGTGGTTTTACTAGTTGATACAAAAGTTGAGGTTCACGAAATGGAAACCGTAGAGGAAAAATGTTATACAAATTATTACGCAGTCCAAAAATAGTCTTTTTAGCTGACGGATTTCCCACCCACCCATAGATTTTACTATTTTGCATGTTCAACCTCACATGAATTGGTTTGTTGACAGAAATATGGGAAATATGCCAAAATGTAATCGTCCATTGGAAAATTCTGCGGCCATCTACCCCAAATTCTTTCAAAATTATTAACACACTTTACAATTTTCGGTCAGACATAACTTCAGACACCAAAATTTGTGTTAATTTTTCACCAACAAAATTTTAAATAATGCTAACCACGTAGTTTGATATAAGTTAAGGGTGCTTCTTAATTTCTTGGCTACGGAAATATTCTTTCTCTATAAGCGTTATTTATGAGATTTTTCAGTTTAGCATCTTATTTGGTATTTTTCTAATTTATGTTAGTGTTAAACATATACTATTTCGTTGTGATAAATTTCCTGGAAACACAAATTTTTGCTTCAAATCAAATATCAAAAATTAATTTAATAATAAAAACCCAATGAAGCATATTTTCGCTTACTGCGGGAAAGAAAATAAACGATGGCGAAGCTTTTGAAAGCTTAGTATTCATAATTTTAGTTTTGTTTGTCAAGATATAAAGTTTGACATTTGTAAAGTCAAGCTTAAGACATTTGTGGTCAAAGCTCTCTTGGTTAATTTAAAAAAATGGTTAAAAAAGTTTTTAATCCTCATTAACCCATTTTTAAAGAAATAATCTCAATAATAATAATAATAGTAATAATAAGAACAATAATATGCTCCTTTTGAACAAATGTTGTTTTTCCAAATCCCAACAAATTATGCTCTTACTGTTGTTCATGGTGAAAGTGGAACCGATGCCGTTGCTGCTCTTCCATTCATTTACTGTGGGGGCTTTGATTATAATTTAATTAAGGTGCCGATAATAGTCTTACGAATTATTTTGGCGTCTTTTTATCTGAATATTTATTAGTAATAATTTGCGATTCTACATACTTCTTCATATTTTCCTATATTTTTAAAGGAAAATCCTTCTTGCTTAGATTGCAGCTGCAACATAATACGATTTTTATGAACCTGAAAGATTACTTGACTCGCGCAATTTTTGTATTATCCTTTAAGCGGAACAATTGCCTATAAATGAAAAGTAGCCAAGCAAATGAGTTATGTACTCCAGCTTGTAGAATATCCAAGAATAAACGTCGCAAAAGGCATTGCCTTATTGTCTTCATCCTCTACCTCTTACTCTACCTTCTACCTCTACCTTTTCCGAATGAAACAATAACTGTCTCAGACATGCGATCAATGACACGCACTAAATAATCATAAATTAACACTAGCTGCCTGCATACTCAACACCAACAACCATACGCCCACCTACTGACAATACACTTCGACAAATCTTGCCTCATAAATGACCAGACACACGAAATCTTTGAAGTACAACGATTCAGCCCGTTCAAAGACGATAAAAAGAAGAACTAAAACGCGGGATTTGTGGGGATAGCTTTCCACATGGTTTACGACTCTTCTTCTCAGCAGTTTATTGTGCAGAATCTCGATGGAAACCAAAAGGACGAGGTTATTTTGATGACTTCAAGGTCAGCCCTTCTACTGCCCTCTTTTTGTATATCTATACACATATCTCTCTATTCGCCGAACTTCCCAGTTGTCCCGCATCATCAACTCCTCTTTCTCCTCCTTCCTTATTAAAAGTTGTAAAACAACCAACGCGTTTAAAAGTCAGAGAATTTATTTTTTTTCTCCTGATGAAAAGTTATTGGATTAAGGGAGAAAAATGATTCGTCATAGAAATTTTGTCATTTTGACACTTTGATTGACACAGCTCCCTTGTTCCTGTCACTACTGCTGTCGTCAGTGTTGGCAGTATATTTGGACTATTATATTTTTCTGTAGAAATTCACAAACTGGGCCCGTTAGTCACTCCTTTATCGTCGTGACTCGACATTCGATTAGACGGCCTATTTATAGTCAAACTCCACTGAACCGTAATACATATAAGTCCTTGATTTTACGCACTGCATCTGTACAAAATCGTTCACATTATCACATAGTCCATGTTTTTCTTTTCTGCGATTATGAGCCTCAATCTACAAGTCAATCTTCGCGTCAATTCTACAAAAAAATATTCGCCTTCATGATTTCATTGCCTATAAATAGCTCATATTCGTATGGGGGGCGATATATACTTTTATACTTGCACTGAAAAATATTTCCAATTGCAGTGTTTACAAATAATTCTCGGAAAATTAAGAAGGTATCAAACGGTCACTAATCAAATTATTAGATATTTATTCTGTATTAGAAAAATATGTCAACGTCTTATGAGCATTATTCTCATAAATTTCACGAACTTTAGAAATCATGTCAAGGAAAATCATATCAAGGAAATCATATCGGTCGGTGAAGACCTAACGAAGAATTCTAGAGAAAGCTAAAACGCAATATTTTTGTTTTAACGTTTTCACCTTAGTTCCGTTTTTTTATTATATCATACTTTTTCTTTCAGTGTACACAAGCTAAATTTAGTTAAAGAGATCATTACTCTGCTGCTTGTATCGCAACATCTTAATCTTAATCGATTGATGATAGACGATAAAATATTTTATGTATGAAGTGATTTTTGCTCTTGCTTTTAATACAGTGTCCCATATAAACAAACATTGTGTATAAACAAACAAACGTAAACACACATGAAACCTGCAAATGTGTCCGCATGCATAAATAACGAGAAAGTAAAAGTTGAAGAAAATGGAGTAATTAAAAGCAGATGAGTTTTTTTTCAAATCTAAAAGGAATCTTCAACTGGATTAGTCCGGTTTAACTTCCAACAGATTGCTGTGTTGCCTCCCATAGCGAATCATATGTAGTTTATTTTAAGCTTAATTCTATAGTTGGATAATTTTATAACGAGAGGTCATCAGAAATTAATATTTCATTTTTACCCGGATTCTTTTAAAAATGTCCAGTCAATTGACCGCATGCATATTACCATCAACCAGTCACGCAACCCACTAATCATACCCAGCTGTTTGAAAGGTTAGTGAGGGTTATCTTGTTATCTTGAGGGTATGGGCTTGCATAAAACTTCGAACTTTCGGGAAATAAAACTTTCGATCTTTATACTCATGACATTGCTTTGATTTTTTTTAGTTATTTTTTAGAACCGTAAGGCACAATGAGCTTGTTTCTGGATTTGTAACGCAATAAACAAGGCGCAGGCGTGAAAAAGTGTACATATTCTGCCTGAATTTTCTTCATAAGTCTATTTAGCCATGTACGCCTGCTTATCTGCCTATCTGTTGAAATCCTGATTAGAGGAGAGAGAAAAAGTATTCTTATGAAATTATGCATACTTATTCTGTATTGTTAAATGGTGTATTGTATCGAAATCGGATGACAGTCATACCCATTTTTTATATCCAATATGAATAAATCTGCATATGCCGTTCACTTCCAAAGATTGTAGACAGAATTGGATGATAGGATCTTCCTTGAACTCATCCACGACTATTAATTGATTCTGATTAATTGACGTGGTGCTCCCATCAGACCTACAATTATAAAAGCGGCCGAACTACAGAAAGCCAAGAGGACGCATTGCCATAAAGCCTGACACGAATATTCTTCCTCATTATAGTTTGTTTCGGTTTTCAGAATGGGTGAAATCAGACTTCACTCATTTCTGATACCTAATATGCGTATATTTACATGCGCATTTTATTTTTAACGTTTGTTGACGTAATTGGAATACAAAATTGTATGTTCAAACTTACCCAAGAATACTTAATTATATCGCAATAAATTGTTGTGTTCCTTCCGAAACAACACACCACCTAAAGCTTGGAGGTGTTTTACAAAACGCTGCACGAGTATGATATTTTATTATAAATTTCTTGTTATTAAAAATTGGAGAATTGGGCGAGAACCGCACCCACCTATGACACATAATATGAACATCCAGATACATGTGTATTCTACATTTAACGTTTGTGGACGGAATTTGATGATAAAATTATATCCTCGAATTCAACCGCAGATATAAAACTACCAGAACCATATAGAACCAGATAGAACCATAATTATAAAGAAGAACCCATTACAGGGACCGAGCAGAGGAGTTGTCAGGAAATTTGGCGGGAATATGCATTGCTATTAAAGATTATTTGGCACTGCAAATGAGCGAGATTGGCCAGTGCCCCGCCCACTTTTTCGTGAAGCAAAACTTAACGTCCCCATTATGGAGTATGTACTGAAATTGAAAAGTTGACCTTTTGTGGCCAGCATGGGAGTTTCGGACATAAACAAAGTTTTTTCATCGACAAAAAGTGGGCGCAGCACGCTCACTATTATACAACAGTATGTGAGCGATTTTCAAGAAAAGAAGTGGTGAAGATGAGTTAGTAAATCTGAATTAACGAAGGAAAGAGAAATATAATATTAAGAGTGCTATGCACCATTGGGTGGATTATTAAGATCAAGCTATATATTCATATTACGAGTGTACATAGTATATACGCTTTGTACATACACTTTGGCCGGGCCGAAGATAAGGCTCTTATAGTTCTATAATATGTTGGCTTCAAAAATATGTATCTTCCACCTCTGTACCTTGTGACGCTAAAACCAATTTTGAAGACACAATTTTTTAATTGCCCCACAATATATACGTATTTTATTACGCACTTCCTTTTGCATTTAAGATCACATATACTCTATATTCTCTAGATTAAAGATTATAAACACGCAGATTTCATAGAATGAAGATATATATTTAAGTTTCATGTTTATCCGTTATCGATAATCAAAAAAAATTATGCGCAGTAATTTTTCATAGACATAAGTATACTATAATACGCACTTACCCTATAAGATATATACCTATACTGTATCATAATAAATACTGCACAATAATCGTCAGAGCTCAAAATTTTTTTAGTTTTAAGTTATATGAATAATGATAACAAATATTGCGCATTAGCTTTAAGAATACGCACACAAATAGTTGCGTACTAAAATTTAAATACATTAGGATTTAAGAAACATACAGCACACTACAAGCAACTAAGAAGACAAAGGCGAATACAATAGAAAGGCGTATACAAAGCTTCACAGAGACAGATATTGCTGTGAAACAGTCGAACTCGCACGAATTGAAATATACTCTCTCATCCCAGCAATTTTAGCTTTCCCACCAATTCCTTTAATCTCCCTCCGCTTAGCGCACAACTTGTGGCGACGTAAGGGCTCCGCCAGTCCTGTCGACACAAGCTTAGTTGGAGTAATGGCCGCTTCAGATCTGGCAATATCCCAAAAATATGTGTTAAAGCCTCAGATTGGCCGAGACTCGCGACCGCGCTAAAATATACACATAGAGTCGGTATTAGTTTATATATCGCGAGTAATACATTCGCATGTATCAGTCATCACTAGCAAGATGCAGCAATCTCTACAGGCCGACGGCACAAGCTATATCAACGGGAGACGCGCACATATGAACATACTGGCAAAACAAATAAGACTACACAGGAAAGCACAGAGGAAACACATAATGTTAATTGGTTGGAATGTCGCCGTTAATTATATGAATCGATGTACAAATAAGAATAAGGCAACGATTAAAGCAATAAAGATCGCAAACTAATGAAATCATCGCCTTTGAATTTATTCCCAAAATATAAATTATTTGTGACTGAACCTGGACATGCCCTGAGTCATATCTCAGCCTAAGAAAGATACGTTACAATCTCTTTTTACTTTTTAAATTGAAATACCAACAATTATCTTAACAGAATATTTTATTTATCTGACATTACAGATTATTACGTCAATACCTATGATTAATACGTATAATCCATACGTTACCTGATTTTCCACAGATTAAGTAAAATAAAACAAAAAATGACACATAAACACTCTCACACACCATATTATATCCTATGCTATATTATGTGGATATGTCACATTCCGTTGCAGAGCAGCAACCAGATACGGGCCAGTTACCAAAAGACAGGAGCAAGCTATGGCAACATTGGTTATGTTTAGAGAATGAAGAAAGGATAACTGACGATAAGAATGCAAGTGTTATCAGACTCAATTGATAAAGAATTTATTACTAACTCAATGACACAAATTTCTGTATGAATAGTGAAGGTATGGACAAGTGTGAATTTTCCAACAATAGCATTTTGAAATAGAAGGATCTTCTTATTTATGAAAAATTTCTGGCAATCATGTTCTCATCTCTTACTAACAGTAGTCTTCTCTGCTTGCAATGTAATGAAGTAGATCAAATTGTATTTGAATGAGAAATCATATTTTGAGAAACTTTCCTCAAATCGCATTCACAAATTTCATCAGTTAAACAGCCAAACCACCACCTCGCAATAGAAGCTGCAGAAACATTCCCTCGCGTAAGAGTAAAACGAAACTTTGCAGTAGTGTCTTGAAGACAGCAAAAGCAAACAAATACCCAAAGCCTCCAATAGCCCATCCCAATTTTAGTTTTATATTTTTCTTGACAATCTGTTCGGAACTTAAAATTTAATAATTTTTAAAATATTTTTCAATTTTTTTTCACGCCAATAAGATACGGTTTCATTAAATTTTTAATAAAACTTCAAATTGATTCAAGAACTTGGATTTATAGATTTGTGAAAAAAGGCGTGCATATTTTTTTGTTCCTACACTAAAACCATTGGTGACAAAAGAGGATCGATGTATCTATATTCTCTGCAAAACTGCCATCACCTGCCGTTTGCTTAGATGGCGTCGAAAATGCCTCACACTAAACCTCGTATTACTTATGGCGAGCAAATATTGATTAATTGCCATAAAGCACGGATATGCAAATGATAAAGAGGGAAGGAGGCAGCGCGATAATGAGAGAGATAGGGCGAGCCAGAGAAAAATGTACCACTGTTGAATATTTTGTTCTGTGAAGTAGATGAATATCACGAACCTTACGTAACTTGTTTTATTTTCTCATATTTGCTTTCCCTTAGTCTTCTGTCAAAACGAGGCCTCCCCGTACTTAATTAATTTTGATGAATTTCATAAAATATGTATTTTGAATTTTCTTTACATATACAAAAATACTTTATAAAATGTTTATAAATTATCAAACTTAATTGAGCAAGAGCGAAAACTGTGCTTTAAATAGTTAATGGGCTTTATAGTACAACGCTCCGGGATGACATTGATCTCCGGTGTTCGTAGCGAATCCTCGTTACTAGGCGATAATAATTTGTTGGGACATTTATTTCCTGACTTCATTCAACCTGTCCTTATCTCGTCTCTTTTCTTGATATAAAATATTCCTTGCACGTATGAACGCTTTTCAAGAATGCATTTTGAAACCTTGAGTACGTTGTTTATATGGAAAATTCCGTCATTGAGCTTTTCCTTTCGCTTTATATAATACAAACTTCTAAAAATCGAATACAAGGCGTCGCGGACTTTGTTATGGGAGATTGCGCTTATTATAGATATATTACGATTGATTTAAATTGACCAATTAGACTCTTGGTTCATATGGATCGCACCGATTATGGCCGTGTGCACCCGTGCTTCCTCGTCGGTATATCAAAATATATGAGGACTTGATTATATCAACTCCTTAGAACACTTCAACCTTTTCGTCCTTGCTGTTGCCTTTCTAGTGTATACTATAGTGTAGCTTAGTGTGTAATTTAGAACTCCTCACATTGCCCTTTTGTGATTAAACACAAATTCAGTCATTCAAAATATTGCCACAAAGTCTTGTGGATGTGGAAATGTTTCCATGTAAAACTAAAGACCAAATGCAAAACTAATTGCATAACAGATGGAAAGCTGGTGGACCGGAAAAAACTTATATCAGGTAAAGTGTGACTTTAAGCACATGAGACGTATAACGAAACCACCAAAAGTCTCTAAAAAGTTAGAAAGGAAAGTTAGTTCTCCATATCCTCTGTCTCCGGGACATTATTATAACCCACCATAATCCGCAATATATTGACAAAGTTTTGACTTCAGATACATAAATTAGCAATTCCTTAAATAGACGAATATTCCGTATTGTAAGAATGGGAAGTTTCCCATGAATTTGTAAATGACTCCGATGCCGAATATAAATTGATTTCCGAATATGGAAATGGTTCAACCTTCATAGAGAGTCAGTCAATGGGCTTAAAAAAGAAGTGGAACGTATAGAAGAAAGGGAAGGCGGATTTTATTGCAATACTATATTCCGTGACCAGGTGCAATCTGATACACTTTGGATGAGCCCACTTATTTGGTACATATCCTATACCTTAACAAAAGGCTTGAAGCCATTTTATATCCTATTCTTTTTAAAAAGGGAAAAATAATATATTAACCTTGTTACTAGGTTTGTAACGCAGTGAAGGAGCTACAATAGATATAGAAAAGTATATATATTCTGCTTCAGAATGATGACCTGAGTCGATTTAGCACTGTCCGTCAGTCTGTTTGTCTGTCAGTCTGCCTGTCTGTCTGTCTGTGGAAATCACGGTTACAAGAGAACGAATGAAGCTATGATCATGGTATGAATATTTCGTCTTGTGATAGGCTGGTTGGTATTGAAAATGAGCGAAATCGGACAACTTCCACGCCTGCTTTTGGTATTTAACGTGAATTGAATCGCATTTAGAGCTCAATTTCTCAGCTCCGAGTACGAACTTAAAGGTGAAATTGTATTTCCGAGTCTTGTACCTCATTTGAAAATATAATCAAAATCAAATCAGGGACAAAATTCGTACAGGCTCACAGGCGTAAAAATAGACATATTGACATGAAATTTGGCACAAATATTCCCTGCCATCATAGGATGGGTGGTGTTGAAAATGGGTGAAATCAGAAAACTGTCACGTCCACGCCTCAATTAGAAATATTTCATAAAAAATGAGCGTTGAAAAGAACAAATAAAGCATGAAATTTGGTTCGAATGTTCTCTGTCATCACAGGCTGGTTATAAATTGTAAATATAATAATTCAAATATAAATAGATAATATATTTATTTAACACGCCGACATTTTATTTGAACGTTGTTATGAATACATTCGGGAATAGGGTATATAAGCTTCGGCCAGGTCGAAGATAATGTTCTTACCAGTTTCAATTTACCCTTTGTTTATTTTAACAATTTAGGAGACTATTGAATTAAAATATTTCGTTTGAAAAGGGGAAAAGAACGATTAGATATCGTTACTTCGAAAACATTAAACACTAAGAGCCTTTTACACAAAAATAAACTATTGGAAAAACAGCGATGCTGGCCTTGACTAAATGCTCCAAATTGTTGTAGTATGCAAAAGCTTTCGTCAGCTTCCTTAGATAAAATGTCTCGAACGAAAGGTCACTTGCTTTCGTTTTGTATTCTATATTACGGTCATTAATTTATGAAAAAACTATTCTATACTTGTATTTTATAATATGTAGATTTGTTTCCATCCTTAAACTGGACTTATTTTGATAATAGACCCAATAAATTTCCCATTTTCAATTTTGATCCCGCTTCATAGATTAAATATATTTAGAAACTTTTTGACAGGCCACATGCTGTCAAATATGTGACAATTTATGATGATTATTGATTCGACATACTTCTTTTACTTTACTTTGCCTTGTCACCGTGTTAATTTGTGGTTACGAATGTAATATATCAATATTAAAATACTAAATAGTCTTTAAAAATTTATTGGCTAAACAAGACTGTCCAAGTGCGGAACAAGAGCGTGATGCAATGTTTTGGAATATAATACAACTGTACGCAGTGTGGTTCTGGATGAGAAGAAAGAGGCGCTGGATTTTTGTTGTATAGATATAGTGAAGAAATGCAATATCTTTTCTCCGAGTGTTCCTGGATAACGCATTGATGGAGGCGAGGTAGAAAACCACGGTATGCGTGCTCAGAATCACCAACTGAACCGATTTGTCCGAAATCGGTTTTTGTTAAATCGGTCTGTGTCTGTGTGCATATGGAAATCACAATTGCAGTCGAACGGAAAAAGAAAAAGACGTGAAATTTGTGTTGAATATTCTTTCTCAATATCGGCTCTTAGGATTATTCGTGTTTATAGTTAAATTTCTCAAATTTTAGGACGAATGTGGAGTGGCAGTTAGGTTTTCGAATAAAGCGTATCCGACAAAAATATGTTCCTAAAAGCAAGCGTGACCCACCCAACATGAAAAGGTTCGATTATTGGAGAACGAATAGATATATTCTTAATAAATATATCGAGAATATGTTCTACGCTCTCAAGCTGTATTTAAATGATAATGGGCTCAATCAAATCAGCTTTATTCCTATTTTTTTAGGTTAATAAGAATTTATTTCTGTTGAGCTCAATGCCTCCATTTAACTCTAAAAAGCAGACGTGTCCCGTTCACTGGATTTTGGATTTGAGCCATAGATTGATATTACGGATGAGAATGTAAAAACTTTGTCTGGGCCGTTAGAAGTTAGAGTTCTTACCTGTTGTTCTTAATTTTGTTTTTGTAATTCGTTTTTGTAATTATATTGGATTATTTCGTAATTTAATTTCGTAAGTTTTCGTATTTATATTTCGTAATTATTTGGTTTTATTGAGATGTTTGCACTCAGTTAAATTGTCTGCAGAATAAATTAAATAATATCTAAAGATTGGAACTACTTTATTATATTATACGTCACTATACTAGTAATATTCAAACTCTTTTGCTGTAAGAAATATCCACGCGCTCACACATTAGCGCAACTCGAAAAAACATCTACGTGAAATTATTAGGGCACCGGCGTAAATTAATCTTATTTCTCATCCACAAACTAGCACGCCTATACTTGCACACATAGACGCACACATCCGCATACGCACGCGCACATGCGCCCACGAACGCTTATACGCACATATATACACACAAACGAACATTTAGCTCATTCGAGCTAAATTCGCCGGCTAAATATGCTTCGGAAATTATTTTTTTCACTCTCGCGAGTTTGTGTGTCGTAATGAATTTGCTGTTCGGGCATGTTGTGTAACAATGGTTTGGTGCCCATGTGCATGTAATATTTGTATGTATGGGTGGATGTTTATAACTATAGTGTCGACTGGTGGAAATTAGTTTGTCTCAACATCCGTGCGCATTTGCGTTTCAGGCATTGGATACGTGATTATGTGGATGCGGACATTTGAGAATAAGTGAGAGTGTGCATGACATGGATTATCAATTAATGTGCGTGAGTGTTTGTGTGTTATGCGAATTTTAGCAATATAGCTAGTTTTGTATCTTCTTTGTTTTTCGTTGTCCTCATCGTTGATGTTTTTATTAACATTGTGCTGAGACAATTATTACTGCTAATTTCTAACTGCTGTAGATTGTGAAAATTCAGGAGGAAAGTTAATTAATTTTTGTTGCTGAAGATAATATGATTAGTGGGGGAGTGGTCAATTTCCCGTTCCAAATACAAAATTTCAGCTAATTTGAGTGGCGCATATGACGTTTTGGTGTATTTAATGACAAGTAAAGACCTGGAGTATTCATTTTAAATTTCTTAAAGCTTGTAGCATTAATACCATTCTGATTTATGTCGGCTAAAAATTAGATTTCAATGTGCTAAATTTATTCTTTACATTGTTGGGAGATTTTCTAACTTTCTGAAGAACAGGGTAGTGTGTGAGTTCGTCAATATCGATAGAGAAAAGTCAAGGAGCATCAGAAGTGTTGAAAACGTTTTTCGGAAAAAAATCAAAACATCGCTGTGAAGGGAAGTGGGAAATGGGAAGATTTACTACGATTGGAAAGAGGAAAATTCAGGAGAGGTGTGGCCAAATTCACATGTTGTCTGGCTGCTGTAGATGTCTGGATGCAGGAAAATTTTTAGTGTTCTTTAAATAACGCGTCATATTTCATTCAACATAGAAAATTAAGCAAGGATGTCTCGAAACATTCTGCCATTTACTTCCAAATTCAGCCATGTATAAAGTTTATTGCGCGACTTCATATCAACAAAACGCAAATCTCTGCAGACGCGTATTTCCGTTTGATTCTATTCTGCTTATAATGCTTATATGTCGGTCAGTCTTATATTTGTCTATTCTCGTTATCGGGGCTAATAGTGAGGGCTCAACTTATGCCTAGAGGCTAATCCGTTATGCCTAGAAATCCGACGCTGCAAAGAAAATTTATTGGTGCATATTATGTCGCCACGAGCAAATGACTAGAGAGTGCAAAATAAAAAAGTGAGGTATAAAAACGAATAAACAAAAATTTGTTGTTTTATCAATTTTGTAATCACAATACGGTCGCCACATCACGTCACCTTATTTGAGATAATGGTGTGGTGATCGCATCACGCCAGAATTTCTTATAGCATTTCAGTGGTCAAAAGAAAACCAATATCTGTTGAAATGACGTAGAAGTCCTCCCACGAATAACTCTTTCGTCACTCTTAAAAGTCACCATTACATATTCGATTTAGAAGGAATAAAAATTGAGTTTAAATTGAGTTTGAGACACAGAAAACGTGCCTATGTATGGAAAGAACTGTAAGGACTCCTTTTAACAGGAAGTTCTGTCACCACCGTAAAATGTTCCTATAAGGTATTCTCGACTTTGTATCAGCACATTTGCCGTGTCATTCATTAAGCTTTTTATAGGATACTCCAATCTGAAGTGTGGGCCGTTTCCATACTTCTGCTTACACTAGTAGGTTTTTAATAATGGAAGGAAATGAAATTTCTACTTTTCATGCCGGGCTTTGAAGGGTGTGATTTGATTCAACGGTGGAATTATATTCTAAGCCGTACATTAAAGTTTCACCGTGGATTCATAGTTTCCTACAACGACAGCCACATTACTTCGATTTATCTTATTTAAATTTTCATTCTTTCATTCTCGATAACTTCTGGCATTTATTTATTGCATTAGCATAAATATTTGACCACTACCATATTAACCACATTTCAAACTATTTACTACTTATGTTTTTTCTCCAAAGCTTAGCGACTTACCCTTAACATCGCTTGGCACACAAGTTTGGTTTGGACCTGACAATGAACAAATATTTTCTTAATCAATGAAGGTAAGTTTGAAAAAGTAAAAGAAAGTTATTTCTTAAAAGTTACCCGAATAGAATTATATTGAAGCTATAAAAATGTGTGGGGATAATTTCGGAAGAAAAGCATTCAAAATAACTGTTAACGCTTTCCAAATTACAAATGATTACACAATCATACTTTTACTTCTCTTATTTTAATGCGTCTGAAATGTAAAATCTGAGAACTTGTAAACAAGAGCCGCAAGACGAATATACCGATAATATCGAACCCGGAAAACACCTAAATAACAAATTGGAATGTGTGGAACGATGTTAAGAGATAATCTTATTACGTTACGTTACGTTTGTTACGTCTAGATATTATAACGGAATATTGTCTCCACAAATAGTTTTCTTCCTTCAGAAAAATAGCATTAATTCCCGCCTAGTGCCCTTCGAAATCGTTCCTCCACGAAGGTGTTTTTTCAAGTTTGGGAAAAATGTTGACTACTAGAAGCTAGACCTGCACTGTAGAATGAAGTGCTTTGATATAAAGATAAAGATTCGTCTTCTGTCTTTTATTGCTTCTCGCGACTAATTTGCACAAGTCGCGAATATTTCGTAATAAACTAAGCCCCTCATTCAAAAAGTTACTTTTATGCGTCGTCATCGTCGTCAGTAACGAAGACGACGTAACAGTAATTTAGCTCAAATTAAAAATAAAACTGGAAACAATATAGCTCGATTCATTATCTTCGAAAAATCGGCATACAGAGATTACTACCCACATTGTCCATATCAATATTTGCAGTGAAAACAATTAAAATTTCAAATATTTTTATTTATTTTGTTATATATAATAAATATGTTACAAATAGTAAAAAAAATAAACAAAATAGTACATTTTTTGTGAGAGACGATACCTGTGTTGGTGTCGTCTTATTTGAATCGAGCTATATTGTTTCCACTTTTATTTTTAATTTGAGCTAAATTACTGTTACGTCGTCTTCGTTACTGACGACGATGACGACGCATAAAAGTAACTTTTTGAATGAGGGGCTTAGTTTATTACGAAATATTCGCGACTTGTGCAAATTAGTCGCGAGAAGCAACAAAAAAAAACGAATCTTTATCTTTATATCAAAGCACTTCATTCTACAGTGCAGGTCTAGCTTCTAGTAGTCAACATTTTTCCCAAACTTGAAAAAACACCTTCGTGGAGGAACGATTTCGAAGGCACTAGGCGGGAATTAATGCTATTTTTCTGAAGGAAGAAAACTATTTGTGGAGACAATATTCCGTTATAATATCTAGACGTAACAAACGTAACGTAACGTTATAAGATTATAGATAATTATATAGATAATTATTATATTAGATAATTATCTAAAAATTTTATAAAGATAACGTTAATTTAAAAAACACGTTCCTTTTGCACTGAAACTGTAGAAATATTGTTCGTTCCCTGATGACATAATAGGAGAAAAGTTACTACTTTTTCTAAGGAAAGTGTGGTCATTGTTATTGTAATGAACTTCCTTCATGAAAAAGTGCATCCCAAGTTTTTCTTTCAAATATAGTACGCTGCTAAATGATGATTCACACATCCTTTTATCGAAGAACGAACTTTATTAAATTTGAAACTTTAACGTTAGATTCCATACTCAATACTCTTTACCACATCAAAGAAAACCTTAGGGGCGACTTCTGGAGAAGCATAATATAAACTCAATTATTTAAGAAGAAGAAATTACGAATGGGTGGATTATGTCCATTCACAAAAGAATTTCATTTGTCGCCCTCAATTTTTCTAATCGATTTTTTGCCCAACACCGTGTTTTTAGTTTTTACTATTCCTTTGCAAATTTAAAACAAAGAGCGATAGAAACCATAACAACAAACACTATAAAATGTATGCACTGGGAAACGATACCAAAGTTAATGAAATGTATAGAAGCACCGTAATAATGTCAACTTTGCTAGAGAACACGTTTCTCTGTAAAATAACCGATCAAACACATGAAACCGCGCGAGACTATCTGGCAATCGCGTGTATCAAACTCAATATGGCAGAAATAACGAAATGATTACCGTTACCTCTGTACGACAGAAGATTCAGGGGTTCGATTTCCAATTTGTTCTTTCTTACATTCCTGTCGCTGGCAAGGACACTAATCGATTGGAGTTATAGGGTGTGGTTCGTTTAAGAGATGCACAAAAACCGAGACCAATTTCTGCCGCGAACAAGCACCTGTGTTAACTGTAAAACTTTGTCCTCGTTGTTTTTATGTTTCCACTCGTGTTAAATAAAGTTCTCTCTCTACCGCCTGATTAAATATCCTTTGGTAGACCAAATCAGACAAATTCCTCAAGGAAGGAATATGTCCACTGAGGAATACCACTGAGGGGTAGAATATTAATCACTGGCAAAAAAGACAGATCTGGCAGATCCCCGCCGAGCAGGAGACAATCTCATGAAAGAACGCAACGACTTTAAAGATACCAAACGGAATAATCAGCTCATTATTTGCTCAGACGGTTCTGTAAATTCTTCTATTTATGCTCTGAGTTCGGACTGGAATCAAGTAAAGTGACCGAAGAATATTCAATAAATGATCCGCCTGCAACAATGCCTCTATATTTTTCTCGCTTGTGTCGTCAATTAGTTACTTAGTCAACCATTTGCATCCTTGAGGAATTAAGCAGTGGGGTCATTCCTCGAGAAAATACTAATACATAAAAATGTATAAGAAATTAGAGACGGGAAGAGAGAGAGAGAGAGAGGTGGACGTAATAAAAAGTAGATGGTCAGAATCAAATGACAGAAATTTATAGAAGTCAATGGCACAAGTTGATTTTTCCTTGTTCTGCAATACACTGCCGCACTTGCTCGATAATCGTTCTCTGAGTGCACAGCGATGTCTACGCTATGCCTCTTCGATTCGTGAGTTCATGGTATTCTCTTCTTTTTTCTGCTTTGTTTTACTGCATAAATGTGATACCTTGGGTTGGTGCTGCAGAACAAAAACAGGAACTGAAATAATTTATTCATTATAAATACTCAATAAATTTAGTTCATGCAGCCCTGCTCTAAATGTTTGCTCTAAAGTCTCTTAAATATAAGAGACGCTCTAAAGGTTTGATCTATAAGAAATGAAGAACGCTAACTTTAGACTGGCCGAAGCATATGTACCGTACACTTCTAAAAAATCTATGATGTGATCTTAATATCAAGTGGGCGGTGCCCACCCATTTTCCTGGTTAATTTAAATTCGCTAACTTATCTGCATTGCAAATTTCCTCAAAAAAATCCACACATGGTATACCATACGGGTCACGCCCGTATTATGTCCTATACAGCCTCAATACTTCAATAAAGACTAAAAATATGGCTTTGGAACTTTATTTCATAAAAAGTAATTTATTTTATAAACGCTTTATAACAGAATACTTGTGGCCCATTCCATGAAATATTTCCACCCGTTCTCCTCTGATGGTCTATGGTCTTCCGTATAATTGTGTTTGTATATAATTGTGGGTAATTTCAAATTAAAAGCTTGCACTCGAGTTCACCAAATAGGGCAGAATCATACTTCCAAAAATGGTCGTGTTTCGACCACCGATTTTTAAATTTAAACCATACATTTATATCGCGGGTGTAGGGTATATGAGTATGGATCAGGACGAAATCAACCTTCTTGTCTGTTCAATTTAAATCTGTATGTCGTAAACCAACTGAAGCTGAGACCATTTGAAAATTATATTTCGTCGTTGCAAGCTAAAGATCAATCGATTAAAAGAACAAATACCAATCGAGCAAATGCCATTGATTTGATTATAATTACGGATATTTGCGCTAATTGATCTCACGAAAGGGTTTAATGAACAGAGCAGTACGAAATGTATAAAATAGTCTACAGAAGCTTCAGCATATTCAAGAACAAAGAATAGTGTATTCATAATTTATGGACTGGGGAAAATTGATTCGGAAACCTCGACAAGAGCTGGCTATTCTTCAATTATAAACAGAGAGACTTTTGATTTCTGATGCTATTTGATTAAAATTATATCGCAATTATAATATGTAAGATAATAAATTTACTGAACACTTCTCGCTTCTACAATATGTATAAAATGGCGCATCATGATGAATTTCGTCTGAGACACGATCATAAATAAGTTCATTGTAGCGTTTTGATCCTCCGCATATGCCATCAATTTTGGTTAATCATTATAATTCGGAATGATTCTCTGATGATTATAATGGCAAAAATTGTAATCAAGGCTCTAGCGTATTTCAAGCCACAACTGCATACTATCATCCCGTTTTGGAAACTGCTCAAAAATAAAGAAGGTCACGCTCTATAGTACACTTTTTTCATCGTATTTATCTTAAATAATCCGCCTTGGATTGAATACATTGTTGAAACCGGTCATACATAGTGTCAAAGCATGTCTGGCACTCAGGGGCCGGAATAGCGTTTAGGATGTCGGTCGCAGCCTTTTGTATGTAGATAGGTATCGTATTGTGAGTGTTCCTTTTCAACGTTAATTTGAGTTTAAGCTTAAGTTAGAAGTCGCACTGTGCTGGATTAGGGAGTGCAGTGGGTGGTCAAGAGTTATGATGCCTGTTTTTGTTGTTGAACCGGTGTAATATTTCAATAATCTCCTCGGAGTAAAATATAGGGCGGAAACTACTTTCGAATTAAGGTCATTCGTCTCAATCGACGGGGTGTATAGTAAGTGTTAGCTATCGAAACGAGGTTCAAAGGATTTGTAGAACTGTAAGTCTAATTATGTTGTTGTTGTGATTATTCTCCTAAGTTTGTCACGTTGCGCACTGTTTTATACAATCAGATTCGCTCGCTTTCTCTTTGAATGAAGCCAAATTTAATTAAATAATTTTCGGTCTGCACAATGCGACGTGCTCGATCTTCGGTTTGTTTTCAGTCGATGCAGTCCAAATATTAACTCTTTTGAGTTTACGAACTCCCTTTTTCCACTCTTGTTAATGCCTCTCATTTGACTTGTACTTGTCGGAATATGCTAATTCTTTATTCTCCTCTCGAAATTTTCTCCCTTTGGGGGAAAACTTTTATTACCTTTGCGTCCTACTTTTAAGTAGCTTTAATTAGATTTAATTTATTTTTCTTTTTTACGTGCTTATCATTTTTATTGTGCTGCATGCGTTTGATCCTATAGATTTAATCAATATTGGATTTTTGTATTTGTTATTATTTGTGTAGTTTAGTTTCGTTTTTTCGGCTTTTTCTTCTTTGTTTGTGCTTCAGCTTTCATCATATTCACAATCCACCATCCACAAGGTAGATAACCTGTCTATAGAGGCAGTTCTTCTCCTTAAGCATAAAATAATTTAATAAAACCCTGCATTTTTCACAAAATCTCTGCTGAATAACTTCTAAAGTTATGCTTCCTGAAAGATTCGGTTTATCTGCTCCAATCGAAACTCTAAAGTACTTAAAAACCTCTCCTTGACTTGGTGTAAAATAAGTTTTTAATACAAGCTAGTGTGGGAGCAGTATATTGTATTTACCGGACCACGACACCCATCCATTTGTTAACAGAATCGTAAATTTAAGCATAAAAAACTACGTACGAAAACTACCAAACATAAAAAATATACAAATATTGGGATTTACTGCAAAGGAACAAACCTTTAAAACTTAAATCTTATTTGACATCGACTATACAATTTATAGTACCTGCGGCATTGACGCCTGTTGAAGTTTTCCAAAAATAAAGTATTCACCGGAATGGCACTACCACACTCACGCACACACATGTGGGCTTATTTGTTAGACAAAGGGGAAGCAATTGCCACGGCTTCTTCTCACCCACATCTTCTAATACTTACTCTTGCTGTTTACCTTCCGGATTTGATTAATAGATGTATGTTATCAATTGTGAAGTTTTATAAAATCCTAAAGGTCCTGCTGAACTTTATTTATTTTATTTTTATTTGGCTGTTGGCTTCGTAGTTGCAATAATAAAATATTTTGCGTGAAAGGTTTTATTTCGATGAAAAAATTCGTTTTCATTTTATTGGGGTCGGTTAAGTCCTTTTTAATCTTCTCCGAACTTTATAAGAGACCCATGAGTTTTAAACCCGAACAATATCGCGTCAACCTGTATCGATAAGTGAAATTTATTTCGCAATCGTCTTAAATGAATATTTTTCTTTTGTAAAAAGCTTGAACATTTCATACTTTTCTTTAATTTATTTCATAACATTGCATAATTTCCAAAGCTATTGTTCTACGAATTATATGGAAACACCTAGCAATCTTATAACAATTAAATGTGTACGAAGTTCTAGTCGTAAATATTGTATCGGTTGTTTGTTCTTCAAGTCATTATCACCTGCTTCGTTAACCTTTCCAACACAGCGCTTCTGCTCCAATAATTTTTGTTGTCCTCCTTTTCAGATTTCATCTGGGGTAACTATAAAAGAAAGCGAAAGTAAGCTACGCGGCCAAATGATTCGCAATATTACGGAAGTGTTCACACGAGGCAGGGGGAAGACTTTGTACTCTGTGGAATGTCACACAGAACGAATTCTATCCAAACGTACTTGCACACATGCGCAGACTACCTCAGTTCTTCCGAGTGTGAGTATCTGTGCATTTGCATACAAAACTGAGTTGAAGTTCTTCCAAATTTCGGAAGTCGTTATAGTTGGGTACGGTGGGCACATATTGACTTTTTACGCATATTGGCTAGGGATAAAGTGAAAGCTTTGTATAAAGGTGTCATAAAGGAATGAAAGCGTGTCTCTTTGGGCGGGTTGATTGCAAGAATTCGCTCACGGACTGCTCTCATTTGAGCCATGTCACATGCGAATTTTAACCAATTCACGCCGGGCCAGAAACGAGGCACGGTTGTGTCCGATTCCGCTCATAGCCGGCTTAATATTGTTTAAGTGCAGTCCATGCAAAATAGTTCCTAGTAGGAAATATTCCTGGCAGTCGATCATCAGATAAACAAGTTTGGATGTGAGACCTTTGTTAACGTTTTTATTTCAATATATTTTTGTTTTCTTTTATATGAATTTATTTCGCGAAAGATTTCAAGTTTTGCTCAAAAAATTAAAATAATCAATATTAAAAACATTCCAGCAACTGAAGGGTCAGGCGGAAAATTTTTCTCACATGAACTTAATTTTATTTCATTCGTATTCCCGAATGTTGTTGACACACGACTTTTTTTATCCTTTATGCAAAATTTTCTATAAGGAATAACTTCACATAACGGTAACACGGATATCTGCCTCACTATAGAGCAGTAGAAATAATTGGCGCGATGAACACTCCAGCAACCGGTCGATAGGAAGTGGTATCAATAAACGTCATTGGACATTAGCGCGGGGATTTATTAAGGTTTATGTGTACCAAATACAAATACAAAACTGAAGCAGGTCTTAATTTTTCCGGTGTTTCCCTTTCTACTTCCTTGTAGTTGTACGGAGTAAAGGATATATTGTAATCGCGATAAATGTCGGAATTTATATCTCAGCGGAAATATATATTTTTTATCAACCTTCAATATATTTTTATCTGCTTACCATATAGTTTACATGATGCTCATATATACACGTGTGTATACACATAAATGTACTGTTGTATGGATGTTATTCACATATATGTTATTTTAATACATAGTTGTGCAGCTGAAATATATAACCTACCTGAAACTAAAAAACCGGTAGAAGGGTCACAATCTCCGATTTTGGTTAAAACTAATTGTTTAAAAGACGCACTTTTTACAATGGGTTTTGTTGAATTTTACAGATGAGTCAAAATATAGAAAATGGAATTCCTTATAAATATGAAAAAATGGTCGTATAAAATGGAACTCCTTACTCTCTACTGCTTACTTTTTGCAAAATTTTTACTCTATATCCCAATCAAGGTTTACATTTATTTTATGCAATATAAAATTATTTACATTACTGAAAATCGCAAAATTAGTAACTATAAAACACCAAAATATAGAAAAATCCATTTAAATTTAATTTCCCTTTAAAACTTTTCGGTAAACTTCTGCTAAAATATGTGGAAACCTTAAAAGTGTTTTACTAGAAACCGAAGAAACAACAATATTTTTGCGCCACATATGCGTCAGGTTATATAACTTATGCGTATCTTTCCTGTCTATCAAGAATGCAGCATTAAAAACAAGTCGTTCATTTTCCTGATGCAAGTGATAAGCGCTCTTCGTGCTTCAGTGTGTATATTTCGCGTATTTATAATGGCCCAGCTTATTCGATGAGCGTTTAAAGTTATGTTTTTGCGCATAACTGCTGGTGTCTCAATCAAACAGAGCCCGAAAACAAGAGAGAGTGCAGAAAGAAAATATTGACTCAATTTGTGCAGCGCATTTTCAAACGTCCAAAATATCTTTTTGAATTATTAGCAGTCATTTCTAGAAACCTCCAGACGAAGGCTGCCGATGGCGATGGAGCAATGAATTCTATGTGTGGAATATACGGTGGGAGATGTTACACGCTTTGAACTTTTACATATTCAAAATACATATATTTTACAGATTAGTTTTAAATTCAAGAAAACTATTGTTAGTATTAATGAATACTAATGAATGAGAAAACATGGAAATTTTGAAATATTTTAAAGGGAAAAACAGACCCGATACTCACGTTTGAAGGAATGAAACAATGGCTGCATTCAGAATCGCTAAGCGCTAAGCGCTTTTTGAAAAGCGTTGAGAGTCAGCGCTGCTGCTGCTTACAAACAGCTGTTGTGCTGTAAACACGAAATATTATTTGCGAAAATTCTAAAATTGGGAAAACTGAAATGGACAGTAACGTCGCTAATTTTATGCTGACCATAATATTGGATGATACCGTTTTACCCGAGGCCAAATTATTTGCCCAGATTGCCCAGAATTACTGGCTTGCTCGCTTATTTAAGGCATACAGCACCCCTCTGATGATGTCATTCCTATCTCTTTGAATTTGGTTTGATTCCTTTTGTTTTTGCACATGG